>VDFB02105785.1:433845517-433917402 GCA_007258455.2 Sequoia sempervirens | reverse complement strand
ACCATAAAGTAATTACATGCCTATTTGTTTTAAACACTCAAGCAATGATAATATATATTGCACATGACATTGGAATGTAGCCTGGTGAGGGTGGAGCAGAACGTAAAGATGAAGGTCATGGTGTGCATCCCGGTACTTTAGAGCATGTAGAGCATGATCAACATGTTGAGCATGATCAAGCTAGAGAAGATCAGGAATATGATGTGGCCCCATCAGGTAAAGAGGACCACTCTAAAGTTCTTTAAAACATATTTAATTGCAAATTGGTGTATTAATTAATGTAACCTTTTGTGTTTCAACTTTGTATACGTAGACCGTGATCAACGTGTTTAGCATGATCAGGCTAGAGAAGATCATGGACATGATGTGGCCCCATCCGGTAAAGAGGACCACCCTCATGTTCTCTTAAACATATTTAATTTCAATTGGTGTATTAATTAATGTAACCTTTCGTGTTTCAACTGCAGATCAGGATTTAGAGCATGTTCAACATGTTGAGCATGAGTCTATAACAAAAGTTCAGGAACATGATGTGGACCCATCAGGTAAAGAGAACCACTCTAATGTTCTTTCAATTAATCAAATACTTGTAACAATTATAATAAAACATATCAGTTTAACATTTCTTTCTTATTGCAGATCCCCTTGAAGCCGCGATCCACGCCATGAGCAGATGGCTACTAGACAATAAGATCAAGGATAAGACATTGATGACGACTAACTTAGATTAAAAAGAAACAAAAAAAAGTGATTGTAAATCATATCATGACAACCATATTTTGATAATATGTAAAAACCGAAGAATGATTATTATATGTTAATGAATGTTATATGTTAATGAATGAATGTTATATGTTATTAATGGATGAATGAATGAATTAATGGATGAATCAATGATTAATGTTATATGATGATTGGGTATGGGGAATTGGCGGTGATGTGAGGGGGGGGGGGGCAAATGAGCTTCCATCACATGGTTGGCCCTATTAAGTAGAGAATATTAAACTATTCTTGAAACAAAGAGAATCTCAATAAGGTAATGCACTTTTCAATATAAGAAATGCATCATTTGAAGCATCAAACCAATATTAGCCAGTGCATATGTATGATAAGTCGTCAGTCTCCGCAATGGTACATTTCCAAAAATATATTATTTTTTTTTTTTAAAATTTTGCTTCTTTGTCGCAATTTCGAGGATAACCACCGACAAATCAACAGAAAGGCTCGACGAAGTTGCTATAGCTGCGACGACAATTTCGTCGTAACTCCCTACCCATTTCGTCGCCCTTCCGACAAAATTTTGGCGTTGCTACCACACTACTCCCTGCCAATTTCGTTGCACTTTCGACGAACTTTAAGTGTTCTTCCAACACTACTCCTTGCTAATTTCGTCACAAATTCGACTAACTTTTCACGTTGTTTCGACGCTGCTTCTTGCTAATTTCGTCGCACTTTCGACAAAATTTTGGTGCACAGCCGACACTACTCCTTGCTAATTTCGTCGCAAAGTGCACGAACTTTTGGTGTTGTTCTGACGCTACTACTTGCCTATTTCGTCGCAAATTCGATGAAATTTTGGTGTTCTCGATGCTACTACTTTAATATTTCGTCGCTATTTCGACGAATGTTCCATGTTGTTTCCACGCTACTGCTTTCCCATTTCGTCGAACCGACGATGAACTTCTGGTGTAATTTGTCGATGGATAAACAAAGGTTTCGTCAATATTCCGACAAAATCCTAAGGTATTTCACGATGCTGCCGACCGATGATTCTTCGCCATTATTTCGACGTTTAATTTGTCATCGGCCTTGCGACGAAAAAATAGCGATGGAAAGATTTTTTCCATTGCGTCGCTCTTCCGACAGAGATTTGTCGAATGACCGATGAACACCCATCGAAAAATGGTGTCAAATCCAGTAGTGATTTGATTTGGGAGTAAGGTTCCATCACCAAGTTTGACATGAATTCCTTATTCATATTTGGTGATGTGATTGTTGTGACCTTTGAGTTTAATTACCTTAATTTTTGGTATTAGTCTTGTCCTTTTCAATGAGTTTTATTTGAGTGTTTTGGTTGCATGTTTTCTTTGATTCTACAAATCTTCCCATTTTTAGTACATCCTAATGTTGATCTTGCATTGATTTCATTTTCTTTACTAATCTAATTAGATAGTCATAGTATACTTAGTTCTTATGGTCCTAGTTTGACTAGATAAACATGTACACACACACACACACACACACACACACACACACACACACACACACACACACACACACACACACACACTTTGCATGCATCGTAGATCATGTTTATGTTAAGTGTATATAGTCATTCATTGGGTTTTGCTTTGGATTGAATACATTTAATTGGTTGGTGAATTGTGTGTTAATGTCATTATGATTGTGTAAAATTAAAATGAGCAATAGAGAGTTAAAATTATTACAATTGATACATATTTCCATGGTTTATAAATGTACAGTGATTGTGGTTTTATGTTCATATTTTTTATTAAAACCATATTGAACCCCATAGTTTTATTTTGATTGACTTATTAGTCTTGTTGTTTGACCTATATATATTTAAGGGAAAGACTATTGTGAAAATGCTTCCCTAATGAAAATCAATCAAGAGAGGGTTGAAAAACTTTGTTTCAAATCTTTAACTTTTATAGTTAACATTCAAGATAGCACATTCAATAAGCTATTTTTAGATTTAAACACATAAACCACACAACATAGAATTTACGTGGGAAAACCTTTTTGGGAAAAAACCCACACACCAAAGCACAAATAAATTGCATTACTATAATACATTGTTACAATACAATATTCAGAGTCTACTCTTATAGGTGTTGATTCACTATGATACAAGTTCTAGAGTGAATCTAGAAACATAACGGTATACAACTATTACAATCACAACATTATACATACAAATACACTAAGGCATTGACATATACTTCTCATACATGGGTTTTGAACATTGTCATGTGTCAATCTCATGGTCTCTACATGCATGCAAATTGAAACCGACGACATGCACAAGTCCCAAGTGACCTGATTAGCAACCTATCAAGCATGCATGTACATGCACCAATATGTTAACAACATGCAAGCACATGCAAGGCTTGTAGCACAAAAAAAAAAGCAACCTCACATGCTAGGCTTCCCATAGAGAAAATAAACTTTACTACCAAATTAGAACTCACCCAAGACTTCTTGTCACTCCTAGTGAAAACTTTGTCTCTATTAAGAAACTTTCCCTTTAAAGCTTTAGTCAACAAGTCAAACCAATGCCACATGGAATCATGACACACCTCCTAGAGTTTTTTATAATTCACAATACTCAGATGAGCACCTAGGTAACAAGTGTCACCTCTCCTTGCTTTCACTTTTTCAAAGAATAAATACTCGTGACACAAGTGGACCTCGCCAATGCTTACTTCCAATTTATATAAGGAAGCTAAGGTAGCAGAAAAACTTCCTACACTAATATTGAGAGAGGGATAATGCAAATATTTATAGATATTTACAAAAAATACAAAAACTTAAATAAGAATAAACATAAATATCATATATACCACAACATAGTGATTTATGTTGGAAAACCCTTTTGGGAGAAAAACCCCACACTCCAAAATCCACCCAATATATTATTCAAAAAACAAAAAGATTACAATATACTTACAAAGCAAGTTTCTCATAGGATTATCACCAACCAAAGATCCAAAGGCAACATGAGTGCTATTAGACTCTTAGAATACATAACAATACATAGTAATAATACAAACCCATCATAAAATAGGGTTACCTTCTAGGGAAATTCAAGAAAAACAAATATCTACTGTCAAATCTGAGACCTAATGATGAACAATCTAGATTTACAATAATAAAATATACATAAAATTTGGCTTTCGAGGGTGCTACCCTCGAGCCCCTGTTAAGGGGATGATCCCCCCAGACCCCTCACGAGGGGATACCCACACCCCCCCTCCCATGCTTACCTATCGATAGTAAACCTTATGTAGTTGCAAGGTTGAGACATATTTTCCCAACAATTTAGATTGCCACTTGTCAACATGGCACACCTTTTAGAGGTTCTAATCTTTTCTACTTCCTAATTGAGCACTATAAGAATTGGCTATGAAGGTAGCCACCCAAGATCTAGAGGCCTAATAGAAAGCACAAAAGAGAGATAGAATATGACAAGAATAAATTGTATTCAATGTCAATAATATGAGATGATAGAATGGTCCAAATGTACATAGGAGACCCCTTGGTTATATAGCCAAGGTGAGAACATAGGAGGGCATAAGATTATGACAAGTGTCATAATCTTATGACATGAGACAACAATGAAGAGTTATCACTCCACCTAAAGTGGGAAAGGATAATGTGATAATCCCCACAAAAGGTGGAGAGATAATCACATGATGTGTCCACAAAAGGTGGAAGTGATGAGGTAATGAGATGTCAAGTCCACCAAAAGTGGAAAATCTCCAACAACCTCCTATGTGGTCCCTAAGTAAACTTAACTAAGGTGTAATTATGACCTAGGACAAGGTACAAGACATTTAATTACACCAACACCCCCCCTTAAGTGCAACTTAGGGGGAATGTACAAAAAGAAAACAATGCAAGATGGGTCCCGGCTACTGGGCCATGTTAGGTACCCATGTACAAACAATGCAATCTCTCATAAAGCGAAGAAAAGATAGAAAAACCCAGTGGGAAAAACTACCCCCTAAAAGAGAGATGAAATACAAAATCCTATGAATATGGCATGAGAAGGAAAAAACCCTATGTGAGGAAAAAGTCCCTCCCATACAAGAGTAGAAGAAGAGATACAAGGTAGCCCCCCCTCAATGTACAATGATCACCCATGGAAGATGCACGAGACCAAATGAAGAAGCTGCTACAAAACTGTTGAACAACATTCCTCCCCTTAGGAAGAAACAATACCAAAGGTGGATGAATGAAGTCTCCCCAATCCACAAGTGAAGAAGGAAGAACCCTCAAAATGTAAGAAGTCTCTGAAATCTACTCAAATGTCCCTATGTTGATGCCAAAAGATGCCTTCCCCAAACCATGTGAAGCTGCAATGGTGTAGTCACTTCCTGGAACTTGTGAGAACCCCTTTACAACAACACACTCATTTGCTGAAAAAGACAACTCAAGATCTAGCAAGGATGTAGGTAGAACATACTCCAAAGACAATGTCTCCTCAAAAGAGAAAGTGGCCTCCTCCAACTGTTGTATATATGCATCCAAAATCACATCAACCTCGAAAGACTAATCATGTAGAGGAGGGTCAGAGTGTTTCCTCGCAACAACTGAAGAAGAATCACCTTCATCAAAGAGAAGATGTAAGTAATCAAATGTGTCTCCCAAATCTGCAATGTAGGACTCCACAAACAAATTGCCAATGTCTGTCAAGTAGTCATCCCATGAAGCTGTTGTTGGAAGACAAGGTATACACTATTGCATTGAATCACAAGGTACTGAAACTGTCGGAACACAAGTATCATCAGGTACATTAGTCAATGTAGAAGATGGAGTATCAACAATAGGTTCAAGAACCTCAGGAGTAGAGAGCACTCCAAGATTCAAGTAACCATACTCAATCTGCTCAAGTGTGTCCACACTAGGGTGAACTGAATCATCAATAGGAGCAAAATATGAGGTGTAGAACCGAGACCGATTATCAACCTCCCCAACTACAACAAGAGCCCTGCTATGCAAATCCTGAACAATGACAGAATCTGGTGTGAACTCTACACTCTTTCCTGTACCACTGTGTGTAATCTAATAGATGGAAAGGATGTTCCTTGACAAAGTAGGCACACATAGAACATCATTAAATGCTCCACCTTCAATGTCAATAGAACCCTTCCCACAAACTGCAAAAGAAGTGTTGTTGGCCATAAAAATGGGTGGTGATGAACAAGAATCAAATGAAGAGTACATATCCTTGGACGAAGTCATATGATGTGAAGCTCCTGAATCAAGGATCCACCTATCTAAATTGGAACCTGCAACTGCAAGAAATGCTTGCCCCTTATATTTGTCATATTGAGATGAAGAAGAAGGAGATGAGCTAGATGTTGTTGCCATGAGAGTTGTTCCTTTTCCCTTAGAAGAAGTGGAAGGGGATGAATCCTTCTCTTGATATGCAGCTGGCAAGTTGATGTTGTTCTTCTTAAGGATGTGTTTCAACTCATCAATTTGCTTAACATGACAACGATGCTCATCATGACCAATCCTTTGCAATATGCACATGTTGGTTGCTCCCTCTTGTTTGAATTATCGTACTTCTTTGAAGAAGATGAAGTTGAGCTTTGTTGTGGAGGAGTGGATTGTTTGTTCTCTCCTTGTGGCTTTGGCGAAGATTTCTTTTGGTCCTTTCCTTTTCTTTGCTTATTGTTTCCATGATTGACCACCAATGCTCTTGAAGTTGAAGACTTTAGAATGCCCATTTTCATCAACTTATTTTGCTCAAGAATCAAAAGATCTATGAGAGCCTCAAAAGATGGTGCTGTGAAGTTACTTATTGTCAATATTTGAGTTTGAAAACTTGAAACAAAGGCTGCATACTCAACTAGAATTTTGTCTAACAAGTTGAAGACCAATTGATCATCCTCTTTTTCAATACCACAATCTTTTAGTTGTGCTCTTAATTCATTTGCCTTAGTGACATAATCTTGAATTGTATCAAAATCCTTGGGATCAAGGCTTAAGAGATCATGTTCAATTTTGTATCCCTTAACCCTATCAACCTTGCCATACAAAGCATCAAGTTTATCCCAAGCTTCCTTAGCTGTAGTACATTTATCAACATGAAAAATGAGATCATCTGAAATGAACTTTCTAAGTGTACCCAATGCCATAGAAGTTTTAGTGAGCCAATACATATATGCAATTGGATCTTCCTTAGGATATGAAGGTGTAGTTATGGTTCCATCAATGTAGTACATTAAACCTTTTTCCATTAGTTTACTCCATGCACGTACTTTCCATGTACCATAATTATGTGTAGTTAAGAGTGGAACTTTAGATGAACCCATGATGGAATGAAAGAGCACAAGAGAGAAAATAGGCACAATCACACAAGATACACCCCCCCCAAATTCACTCAATCAAAGTACCCCCCCACAAAGAGATGATTTTGGCACTTTATAATGTAGTGCATGTACAATAGGCCACTTGCAACTTGGCTAAGTGGGCTTCTGATTTCTGATTTACAACTTGCCAATAAATAGGCTGAAAACAAACTAGAACAAATAATCAAAGACCTAAATTCAGATCTATGCAATACAAGTGCCAAATAGGCCAAAAAAGACCATATGATGAAAGTACAAAATCCACTCAAGATCACTTCAAAATGATTGCAGATTCAAGAAGTAGACGAAAAATCATGCACTTTAAAAAAAATGGCACCTGAAAAGGAGTTTGTATGAGCCTGAACGAAGCCTCTGAAGTTGTAGAAATGGTAACAAGACAGGTACAGTGATAAGAATCTAAAAATTCTGGAAAATATGTTCACCAAAATTAGAAACCAAGTAACCACTGTAAAGTACACAAAAAATTAGCCCAAATCAAAAAAAATTGCTCGAAAAAAGGAGCAAAAATGAGCGAGACATGGCTTTCCAAAGTTGAACTGCAAAACTGAAAAGCTCATTTGTGAAGGGGGCAAAAAAAATTTGAAAATGGGTGACAACGTGCTGATTTCATCAACACATGGGCTTAAATTTGATGGCCTGAATCTCATCAAAATAGAATATTCTCCCGTCTGTAGAATATGCTTCTAAGCATGCGCTTAATTTTGACGTCCAAACAGTCGTCATCGGGCGCGGCACTCTGGAGCCTTGGGAGGATTGCTAGCAAATGGCACTGTGCCACGTGGCCCTTTCAGAGTGGCCCAGTACTGTTGAAACCTGTCTGCCGATGTATAGATTGATGCCAAAGATTTCCCGTGAAGCTGCCGATATAAAATCCACGTTGCCTGAAAATTTGAAAACTGACCGCCAAATGGGATCTGAAGTTGTCGTCTACCGGTAGATTTGAAACCGGCCAGCGCCGGTGGATGGGGGTGGGCCCGCAGGGGCTAGTGGCCGCCTGCCACATGGCCTCTGCAGCACTGCCAGAGTACCCTATTGCATAGGGTCTGTAGTACCCTGCGTATGCAGGATACAAAGAATTTTTTTTTTGTTTTTTTTTATTTGATTTATATAAAAATTTCAATACAAGGAAATTTTTTATTTTTGATTTATAAAAATCAAAAACACAAATACAATAAACTTGCGAATTATCAAATGAATTTTTTTTAAAAATCGCAGCAGAATATCCAAATACAATTTTTTGAGAGAGGGGATTTATTTTTCTAAAAAAAAATTCAAAAATTTACAACTGATTTTTTTTGCAAGACTATTGAAAAAATTCAAAAATTGAAAAATACCCAAATTGGCGAATTTTTCAGATCTAGCTCCCCGAATGTCAGATTTCAACGAAGGAAAGGCTATTTTGACTGAAAATGGCCTCCCGAATGCAATGGAGGGCTCAGATTTGGTGTAGGATTCTCCAAAATTTTGCTGCAACCTAGATCTGAAAATACACCACTCTTCAAATGACTAACCAAAGGCACTCTAGTAGCTCTGATACCATGTAAGAATTGGCTATGAAGGTAGCCACCCAAGATCTAGAGGCCTAATAGAAAGCACAAAAGAGAGATAGAATATGACAAGAATAAATTGTATTCAATGTCAATAATATGAGATCATAGAATGGTCCAAATGTACATAGGAGACCCCTTGGTTATATAGCCAAGGTGAGAACATAGGAGGGCATAAGATTATGACAAGTGTTGTAATCTTATGACATGAGACAACAATGAAGAGTTATCACTCCACCTAAAGTGGGAAAGGATAATGTGATAATCCCCACAAAAGGTGGAGAGATAATCACATGATGTGTCCACAAAAGGTGGAAGTGATGAGGTAATGAGATGTCAAGTCCACCAAAAGTGGAAAATCTCCAACAACCTCCTATGTGGTCCCTAAGTAAACTTAACTAAGGTGTAATTATGACCTAGGAAAAGGTACAAGACATTTAATTACTCCAACAAGCACCCATGTGATGTAAGTGTCGCAATCTTGCTCTTCACACCATGCACGTAGGATTCCAACTCCCTATTGGGTCCCACAAAGTGACTTAGCAATTTGCAAACGATTTTTTTTGTATTTAATAAATAAAATCACCAACTTAGGGGAAAATTATTAAATAATTAATCATGGGACTCACTAAGGTTGAGACACCTTAATTCCAACATTCTCCCACTTGTTGAAGACCTTATATGAGTCTTTGAATCATTTCTCAAGCCACAAGGCCCATTGAACTAACACACCATCTAAACTTCTCTATGCTCACTAGCTTCATCAGTGCATCAACAACATTCACCAAAGTGCCCACCTTTTCCAAATTTACCTTTCCAAATTCCACCATTTCAAGAATGAAATGAAACTGCACATCAATGTGCTTTGTTTTGGCATGGAAAGTAGGATTTTTCACTAAACATATAGCACTCTCACTATCACAATAGATAGTAATCTATCCTACATCAAAACCAATATTTGAAAAAAGTCTCTTAAGCCAAATGACTTCTTGATAAGAATGATTAGTTTTCATGTAATCTTCTTCAGTAGTGGAAAAAGTGACTGCAACCTATCGCTTACTCATCCAACTTATAGCACCACCAAAAAATGTGAAACTATATTCACTAGTGGATCTCTTGCTATCAATATCACCCACCCAATTAGAATCTACATATTCACAAATGCTCACTGAATGTTGAGGTCCAGTAGGATAATCATGAAAACATAGGGCATACTTGGAAGTATCCCACAAGTACCTAAACACTCTCTTTACTGCATCCCAATGCACCCATCCAGGATTATCCTTAAACTGACTAAGGACTCCCACTACTTGGGAAATGTATGGCCTCATACAAACCATAGAATACATCAAGCTACCAATAACACTCAGATAAGAAACTCTAATCATGTCCATCTTGGTAGGATATTTTGGACAATCCTCCATAGAAATATTCACCCCTTGAACAACTGGAACAACCATCTATATGCAAGTAGTCATGCTAAATATCCTCAACATAAAATTAACATGCTTTCTCTAGCTTAATTAAAGATTTTTGTTAGCTCTATCTATTTTTATCTCAATCCCTAGAATATACCCCACTACACCTAGATCTTTCATCTCAAACCATGCTGAAAACTGAGACTTCAAATTTGAAATCACACTTTTGTCATTCCTAATGAAAAAATAATTATCCACATACAGGAAAGTAATGTGAATGTGACCATTTTCAGCCTTGTAATAAACCAATGGTTAGATCTAGATCTAAAAAAATCCAAGGGACAACAAATAGGTGTCAAAATTTTTCTATCACATCCTAAGAGATTGTTTCATACCATACAAATATTTTCTCAACTTGCATACCAAATTCCCTTTCCCTTTCACAATGAAATACTCTGCCTATGACATAAATTTCCTCCTCCAAATCACCATGAAGGAAATTTTTCTTCACATCCATTTACTCAACTTCTAATTCATAAGTTGTATCAGGTGATAACAAGAATCAAATGGATGTCAGCTTAGTTATACGAGATAAAATATCCCCATAATCTATTCCCTCCACCTAGGAATGTCCCTTCACAACCAACCTTGCCTTATGATTCTTAACACTACCATTAGGACCCATTTTCTTCTTGAACACCCATTTGCATCCAAAAAGTATATGTCCTTTAGGAAAAGTTACCAAATCCCATGCAACATTCTTCTTCAATGCAACTATCTCTTCATTCATGGCTTCCATCTACGAAAATACATCATGCATACCCATAGCCTCTCTAATTACACTAGAAATTAAAGAAAATATACAACTAAAATCTAACATAGAATACCCTAATCTTTTTAGTTGTTTCCTTTCTCATGTAGACCTCCTCAACTATTGAGGTTGAGATTCTTGCTCTTCTTCAGAGCTTTCAAATCTTCTAGAGCTCTCCTCATCATCAAGTCCATTAGGATTACGTAGTTCATCTATCTTAGAAGTAGGTGGATTTGAACTACTTCCTTCTTCTTCTCTTCATTCTTTTGTTGTATATCAACTATGGAAGGTTTCAGCTCATAGAGGATCACACTTCTATTATAGAGCATCTTCTCTACAACTAGATCCTAAAGCTTTTACCCTTTCACACCAGCACCATCTAGGTGATGAAGATACACTTCACTACCTTTATCTCCAACTTAGATCTCTTCACATCAAGCACATGATCATATGCCTCACAACCAAAGACTTGGAGATGTCTCATCAAAGGATTCTTTCTAGACCATGCCTCAATGGGTGTCTTTTCAACAAGTGTTGAAGTAGGAGATATGTTGATCAGATAACATGTAGTGGCTAAAACTTTAGCCTATAACTTTTGTTCAAGGTCATCACCACTCAACATAATCCTAGCCCTCTCCATCAGCATGATATTCATCCTCTCAGAAACTCCATTTTGTTGTGGGGTATATGGAGTTGTCTTGTGTCTCTTGATCCCATGGTCCTTACAAAACCTATAGAATTATGTGGAACAAAATTCACTACCATTATTTGTCCTCAAGAACTTGATTTTTCTACCAATCTAGTTTTCAACCAAGGATTTGATTTCCTTAAATCGATTGAAAACTTCATATTTACTTATGGGGAAGTACACAAATATCCTTATAGAATAGTCATTTATGAATGAGACAAATACAAAGATCTGGACAATGAAGGAACATTAACTAGAGAAAACACATCAAAATTCACATAATCTAAAACCCCAAAAGATTTATGAGAACTAGAATAAAAAGAAACATGATGTTGTTTTCCATATATATAATTCTCACAAAATTAAAACTTGAGATTGCAATCATCAAGGCCTTCAAAAATGATCTTATTTTCAAGGTTCTAAGACCATTCTCACCAATATGACCAAACATTTGGTGCCAAAAAATTGTCTTCTCAGCTAGGAGCTTCATCTCCAAAGCATTGGCACCCTTAGGTACCCAAAAAGCATGAACATTAGATGTAGACAAAAAAAATTTCATCTTTAACTGATTTTATGGTGAGGATGAAGAATCCAAAGGTCATTTCTTATACTTCATAGAAGTACTATTGTATTGAATTGTGCCTGCATCCAACTTATACAAGGTGCCAATCCAATCACCCTTAGCAAGAACCACAAAATCTCTGGTCATCTTGTATCCACCACTCAAAAAAATAGCATGCACTCCCACATCACTCAGCTTACTTACTGAAAGTAGGCTTCATGCCAAACTAATGATATACAATACACCATTAGTCTCCTTCATTCTACCATTAGGGAATTGGATCTTGACTCTTCCACAACCAAAAATCTTCAAGTGAGATTTATCGCCTAAATACACCTTCTCACCATCAAACTCTTCATACTTTGATAGCTGACCTCTATGAGAGGTCATGTGGAAAGAGGCACCTGAGACTATCAACCGCACATCTTCCAATGCAGGTGTTTCCAAGGTTGTGACAAATGCATCTATATTTTTATTCGAGGATTTAGAATCAAATGATTTATAGTTTTTCTTCTTTTACTCCTCTTTACAATCTTTCAAAAAATATCTAGATTTATTGCAGTTCCAACATTTAGCCTTGTACTTTTTACCAAGATACTTAGATCTCCTTGGATTCTTGGACTTAGACTTCTTGTCTTTTTTCTTCCTTTTCTCCTTCAATCTACCATGAACAAATAGGATCTCCTTGGTGATCTTAGAATATTTCCTCTACATCTCTTCATGTAACAATGAAGAAACCACATCTTCCATATTGAAAGTGGTTTTTTTACTTCCAATAGCCATCATTAGGTGGTCCCATGAGTTTGGAAAAGAACATAGAAATAGCATACAATGTTCCTCATCATCGATATTCACACTAGCAAAACCCAGTTGAGAAAAAAATATATTAAATGTATTTAGGTGATAAAAAAGTGATCCTCCTTCCTCCATCCTATAATACAACTTCTTTCTCAGGAATATATTATTTATCAACAATTTATTCTAATAAATTCCACCAAGCTTCTTCCAAAGCTCACCTAAAGTCTTCTCCTCATGGACATTCAGGAGCATAGAATCAACCAAACAAAGTCCTATCAAACCCTTGGATTTTCAATCCATTAGGTTTCAATCCTCTTATGAGGTTGTTGTTGGTTTTATATTAGATATTACAACCCATGGATCTCTATCTACAATCATATCCTCCATTTTGAGTTTCCACTACTCAAAATTGCCACCATTGAATTTCTCCATCTCTATTCTTTTGAAAGTGCTTTCCATCTCAAAACTATAACAAGATTACAAAGCTCTCTCTACAAGAACTTCCACTAAATCTAGATAAGCACAAAAAATCCTTAAAACCCAACAAGGATAATAAAGTTGGCTAGGCTCTAATACCAACTGAAAGGAAAGACAAGTGTGGAAATGCTTCCCTAATGAAAATCAATCAAAAGAGGGTTGCAAAATTTTATTTCATATCTTTAACTTTTATAGTTATCATTCAAGATAGCATATTCAATAAGTTGTTTTCAAATTTAAACAAATAAACCACACAACATAAAATTTATGTGGGAAAATCATTTCAATTAAAACCCACACACCAAAGAATAGATCAATTATATTACTATAATAAGTTGTTACAATATAATATTTAGAGTATATGCTCTTGTAGGTGTCAATTCACTATGATACAAGTTTTAGAGTGAATTTGAAAGCATACTGATATATAAATATTACAATCACAACATGCTACATATAAATCCACTAAGGCATGAATATATATTTATCATGCATGGGTGTTGAACATTGTCATGTGTCAATCTCTCAACCTCTACATGCATGCAAAGTGAAACTAACAACATGCACGAGTCCCAACTGACCCAATTAGCAACCTATTGAAAATGCACATACACGCACCAAAATGAAACAACATGAAAGAACATGCAAGGCTTGTATCTCCAAAAAATAAGCAACCTCACATACTAGGTGTCCCATAGAGAAAATCAATTTTACTGCCAAATTAGAACTCACCCAAGACTCCTAGTCATTCCCAATGACAACTCAGTCTATGTTAAACAACTTTCCCTTCAAAGCTTCAGTCAACAATTCAAACCAATGCCACATGGAATCATGGAGCACCTCCTAGAGGTTTTCACAATTCATAATGCTCAAATGGACACCTAGATGGCAAGTGTCGCCTCTCCTTGCTTCTGATTTTCAAAGAGATAAATACTCACACAAGTGGACCCCACCAATGCTTGCTTCCAATTTCGACTGCCACTTGTCAACATGGCACACCTTTTAGAGGTTTTAATATTTTATAATTCCTAATTAAATTCCCATGTGAAAAATTTCATAATCTTATTCTTCGCACCTTGCATGCAGGATGCCAACTCCTCATTGGGTCCCACAAAGTGACTTCGTAATTTAGAATCAACTATTTTTGCATTTAATAAATAGAATTATCAACTTATGGGTAAATAATTAAATAATTAATCATGGGACTCACTAAGGTTGAGATACATGTTATCATAGAAGTTTGCACCCTTGCTAAGATGATAAAATCTCTTAGCCACCTTGTGAAACATGAGATGATCTCCCTAAGTTTGGGCTCATATGGTGGAGATCAACCTCCAGAAAGGGTTGGTTCCCTTGGAACTTCACCTAATCTAACCTATGCTACTATTTTTTACTATGAAAAGGATGAAAGAAAACATAAAGTGAATCCTAAGACTAAAAGGTGATGCACCAAATGATTCATTTCAAACCTACACTCTTATTTAGGCAACACCATATGATAAAAAGAGCAAGTTATTTTATGCACAACTCAAGCTTGGACATACTCATGCATAAGTGCTTTATAAGAAGGTAGAAACTAAAAAACCTTAGGAAGGAAAATAGTTATTTCCCAACAAAATGGTTGTTTGAGTCATTACACAACTTATAACCTACATAGAATATGTGTGCTTCTATATGAAGGTACTAGAGAATGAGACATGAAATTCAAGGACTGAGTATAATATCACAAAAAACCATATCCATCATTCATTATTGCACACAAGATACATATTAGAGAAGGAAAAAACTTATCTTTTTTAATAAAAGATGCTTACAAATATTTGTATACAAGTTTCAAATCAAGAGTTGCATTTTGTTTTTCCAGCTTGAAAGAACTTGAAAAACAATTACAATATTAAGCTAAGAGAGAAAAGAACTAGTCTGAAATCTGCCCTTAGGCTTGCTTCTATATTTTTTAATAGCTGATACAAATTAAGAACATGGGTTGAGGAAAGAAAGATAAGTCTTCACTCCATCTTGCTAGGTCAAACTCCTTTGGGTGTCCAAAGCAATAACCCCTACTATACAGCTCCTCAACATGCTTCAAAAAGGTGTTAAGTGAAGAAAAATTCTTTCCTTGACCCTATCTTTTAGCCAAAACTCCTTGAGAAGCTCCTAAATTATTGTGGGTGCTCCAAATTGAGTCAAAATTTCCTCCTATGTTCCCTCAACCAATTACATAGCTCACCAAACTATCCTAGATATCCTCAACTACTCATGACTTCCCATTACTTTTGTAAACATAGTTGCATGCTTTTAGGCACATGTGAAAAGAGGTTTTGAAAGTGAATAAATTCCCTAAGGAATGGGATATATTCAAGGGTTGGATATTGTTAGATATTTATTTTATTTTTGCTTCTTTTTCTTTCTTTAATTGTCATCCAAAATCTTAATTTTATGCTCTTTATAGACCTACTTCATCCCTTGTGTTTGAGGGTCTATCTTAAACTCATCATTTCCTTTCAATGTTGAAATCTCAACACCTTTTGATCTTAGTGTATTACCTTCAAAACATCATCTATATTATGTGTTAATTCTTTCCTTCATGACATACCTGTAGCAATGTATGTTTTAGAGGATGCCATGGTTTTCATTTTTATAAGCTAGAAAAGGTATAGTATAGAGATATATTTTATCATGAAGTTATTGTCCTTACTAATATTTATAACACGGTTACCTTCATACATTGTGGATCATATCCTCAACTCATATTGGATAGCTATGCTTGATACCTTCTCATTATGACAACCCTTATAAATTTCATCATAGTCAAGGACTATTAATATTAAGTCTATGTCCTTAGGTCTTAATTACCATAGTTTATCCCAATTAAGGACAATATCAAGGTCACTTACCATGAAAATTGTGACTATGATTATATCATTGTATTTTCCTAACAGTCATCATGTCATTGCCTTGATGATGACTATCACTATGATAATCATAGGTTTTTCCATCTCAAATAAATCTAAATAAATCTACTTCATGGCTTGCATTACTCAATGACTATCCTCATTCAAGCATAGCACTTTCAAACACCATTTGATTGTGACTATCGTTCTTTCATTGTATTTCCATATACTTCCTACTATCATGATTTTGATGCTTGGGAGCTTCACTAACTGCCCTAATTGATAAATATTGTCCCTTAAAATCCATGAGAATTAGTGATTGTCCTTTGGAAAAAGTTCTATTGAACAATCCATTTGATGTTTCTCACTGTAATGGCTAAGTGATTTTCCTTTATTTGAGATTTTCATGCTTATAGTTTGATTTTCTCATGTAAACCTCATTCTCACTAAAAATTTATATTTAACACCTAATGCCACTATATACTACCCCTTTTCATTGTATATTAATGATTTTTCCTTGAAATGTGTTGTCCCTCTTCATGCTTAATAACTTTATGCCAATTCATTTGTTCTAGAAAAATGAGCAAGTGGAGATAATTGACTTCAAAAATGAAAGCTAAGATCTTTCTCATTTAGTTGAAGATTATCTGTAAGGAAGGAAAGATGATCCAAACAAAATAATATTGGCCCTCTATCACTTGCAACTATATTTGAATCTTGACATGAAACATCATTCAACCAACCATCTTTAAAATGATTTCATTATGTCTGAGACACTATCATACTTATTTTTCTTGCAAAGCTTACATGGTTCCAATATTGTCACAAGTCTTGGAGTAAATAGAAGACAAAAATGAACATGAAAAGATGTTGGTCTATGAGGAGACAAATGAGGACAACCTTGTTTTACAAAATATAGAAGAATTTGATACACACAAGGTTGTTGGTCAAAGCTACTATGAAGTCAAGATCAATACTCTTATATAAAAAAAGTAAGGAAGAGATTGAAGAACACCTATTTTGGGATAGTTTTGATACATTTTGTTCAAACTTATATGTTAAGACAACACTTTTAGAAGAACAAAATCATGAACAATAGGAGCATAGTTTGGAAATCTCTATATTTTTGTCAAAATAGTCATAAGAAATGGTCTTTACAAGTCAACAAAATGATGAGACAAAAAACTACAAGCAAGAAATCATAAAGGAAACCTCAAATTGTATCCTTTCACAAGGATTTCCAATTAGACATTTATCTAGAATGGAAAACAAAAAAGCATCAAAAGTCATGCTAGCACCCATCAATGAAGTTGCAACTAAAGAAGAATGCATTCAACCCAATTATCCACCTCAAAATAGCAGTATGTTGGTTCAACATGAAGAGGTAAATGGATTTTTTTTCATTTTCCAAGAGGTATTGCAGTAGCTGGTTTAACATTTGAAATTTCTCCAATTCCTCTTGGTTGCACATAAACATGCAAAACATTGTAAAGTCATAAGAAAAGGAAGTTATTTTAAGGAAATGGTCAATGGATTTGTTTGATAAAGTCTTGTTGGTTAGTGTAGGTTAGAATAGGGTTTATTTTGAAACAAATAAGTATTGATACATGTATTTAGTTTATCTTTTCTCTAAGTGTTGAAGCACAGTTAGTTAGGTTTTTAGTTAGTTGTTTGAGAGGTGTTATAGCTGGTTGTCAAGTCTATTTTTAGCTTGTTTCAAGACTCTCTTGACTCCTATACCCAATCGATATGCAAGACCACTAGGTTTATATGATTAGTGAGCAAGAATTTTGTAGAGATTACCAAAAACGGTAGCCTATTTTTTACTCCTTTGGTTCAAAATAGCCACCTAAATAAGTTGATCATTATGTTTGCCAAGTATTTAAGGATTATTAGGTCATGTTTAATATAAAGGAGTAAGAGTATTTAAAAAAATATGACCTTAGACACCAAAAAGCAAGGAAAGAGACTTTAATGTATCTAATCATGCTATTAGAAAAAAGGGAGTAAAGTTTCTTTTGAAAGACTTAGAAAGACTCAAAGTCATGTTACATGTTTTGGGAGGGAAACCTTTAATGAAAAGGTTCAAGTTCTCTTTGATGGTTTCAAATCTTAGGGTTTCTTGTTATATTCATTTTTCCTTCACAATTTTTGTAGCCTACAATGATGGCCCAAGTATTTATGCAAGCATCTAGGGGTGAATCTTGTGGAAATGGTCATAAAGGTGCTTAGAGTCATTATCATAACTCAATCCAAAACCATCCATGTATGGGTGAAAAGATAATACTAGAACTATGAGAGAGCTTACAAGAAATCAATCCAATTGGTTGAACATAGCATGAAAAATGGAGGAAACTGTAATGTGAAGATCCTAATGCTTAGCCCGAGTCAAGCAAAGATATACATGAAATTATGGAAATTTTAAGGTGGCAGTTCTAGCAAACCTGAGAATAGTAGATGGATTGCATAAATATTGAGTACAGTGGAACAAGTGAAAATGATAATAAGGATGAAAAAATGAGCAAATCCATGGGTTTGTATAAAAATGACAAGTCTATGAACACTTTTTGAAGGTTTGTGTATAGTGCATTGGTTTTTTAAGAAAAACTAACATCTTTTTTATTCATCTTCATTTTCATGATAGATCTTTATGGTTACCATGTGGAATACCTTTGGAGGTTATGCTCTTTGTTTTCCTAAAAAGGATACCTGGTATAATAGACTGCAGAGGTAAGTACACAAGCCTTTATAATAATCCTGGGAAAGTTTTGTAGGGGTTAAAAAAAAAAAAGCTGCTACAAGGAAGTCAAAGAAAAGACAAGAGGAAGTTAAACTCAATACAAACATAGAAAAAATGTGATTCTCCAAACCTCTACATACATAGGAAGAAATAAAAGACAGAAGACTGCAATAACTTATGTGCCAAAATCAGTCTATCCCAAAAAAATTGAACATTCAGGTGATCAAAATGGTTGGAAGGATAAGTGAGAATTTGTGTGCCTTTATTTCTACTCAAACTTGTTGCATGTCATGGGAAGGAGATTGATGTATACAAGTAGTTGGATCCTGGCATCCACCTATTGACTTTGAAGAAACTGTGTCAGACCTTACTAGATCAAGATGATGTTTGGAAGTATATCACCGATTCTTTAAAGCATAACACACAAAGTTATACTTTTAGCAAATTGCATATGGGTGGAGATTCCCATGGAATATCCTACTAATGTCATTATTGGACATCAACTACATAAGGAAACTCTAAAAATTGAAGTTAAATTTAAACAAAAGGTGAAGGGTCATTCTATTGATGAGGCAATATAATTGATGAGAAAGAGTCACTAAGTGTCAGAAACTATTCTTAGAAGGCATACATCGGTTGGAAATCCTCAAGAAAATGGAAATGATAAAAATCTTGAAAATGCATTAATAGGTCCATATAATAGCTTATTTTTTGTTGTTTTTATACATGTTTCAAGATACTTTTACATACACTTTCCAGGATATGTTCCTACATTATACTATCCTTTCATATCTATTATGTAGACTTAAACCCAAAATATGATGATAAAATTATGGTTATAATATATTAGTATTGAATGGTTTATATGGATATGTGTATGAAATGTTGATGGAATGATATGTTTAATTGTGATAGTTATCCTTGTGTTTATATTTTTCAAAACTAACTTGTTTACAACTAAAGAGGAACTGTGGCACACAATAGTTGCTGGATGAACCCATAGCAAAAGGAATGTTGAACACCAAAATAGGTGAATTCTAGGATAAGTTGAATGTGATGATTGTTGCTTAAAGGTATTTAATGAAGGTTGGACGTGTGTTATTATAAACGGTTAATAAATGTTGAAGAAGAGGTCTCCTTCACTTATGGAATTTTGAAAAATGGTTGTATGTTTACATGCAATTCTATTTTGATAGAGTTATAGTCTTGATAGGATTCTCTTTCCTCTTCAGTTATAGGTTGAATAATTCAAGTCTTAACTCTATGCTCTATTATTTGGGAGTGGAGTAATGATTTTGGTTAAGTTGTTGCTTTTAATAAAGATTCCCTCAAGCTTGTATATATAGTTCTTGGTTAAATCCATAGAATAGTTAGTTGGTTTTCTTAGTTTTATGTTATTAGTTACTTTCAGTTTCAAGACATGACAAATATTTTAGAATGATTAAGTACAATCTGTGGAAACATCTTTTGTAATATTTTGTGATGTGAAATGAATGAAATTAATTTCATGGGATATGTAGAATCTATTAGCTAGATTTGGGTTCAATTAGAGTGAGAACAACCACTTGAGTAGGCCACTGAAGGTATTGTTCCTCACTTCATTTTCCAATTATTTATTTTTGTTTATTAGATGCTATTACTTTATCACTATTTCATGAATCATATTCAAGCTAATTATAATTTTGTCTCTTGCTTATTGTTAATGAATGCTTGTGGATATGCATGCAATGGTTAACCAGTAGCACTCTAGATGATAGTTCAATTGAGTCATTAGTTTTTATTAAGTTTTCAGCTGATATAGTATTATTTCATTAGTAATAGTTCAGTTATAGTCTAAGTTGTAGGTACCCATAGCAACTAGTTATGGATTATGTTTTTACTGTTTTGTAGTTATGTGAATTTCTAGCAAGTAGGATAAATTAAGTAGGATAGTTTAGGTAGCTTTGAATCCATGAAGGCATATATAATGTTGCACCATCATAAGCTTACAAGTCTTGGGTTAAAAATTTAATGTGGTCTTAAGCAATGTAATGTGGATTGTTCAACTAGTTAAACCTCTAAATTTAGTAGGTTCTACCAAGTTTACAATACACTAGCTTAGACTCTACATTTTTGGCACTATCGATGGGGATGGTGCTATCTTCGTAGACTTGTTTTTACAACTTTCATAGTTAACTTCTCTTTCCAAGCATTAGGATTGTTAGATATAATCTTTTTCCAACACCAGAGATAGACTAACATTGTGTAGGACTGTTGAATATAAAGTTATATTTCATGTATGTGAAGGTAGAGAGATCCCTTGGGAAGGTTCCTTCCCTCTACATGTCAAGAAGCTATAGAAGAGATTGGTGAATCTAGTACTTAGAGCGAAGGTAACACTGAAGAATAAATTTCCTTATCACCAACATCTAGCACACATATAGAAGGAACATACCACACTATAAGGGATGAAGTGGATGATGATATTGAATGACCAACATTTGAGGTCCCTATCACTAACCAACAAATGGCTACACAACTGAAGAATATTCCTCCTTCAACCTAACTGGTCTTTTATGGGTTAATGACTGAGGAACCAAATACATTTTTGTTTAAATTTGATGTCCTATGCAAAATTTATGATTATACTTCTAATGCTCATAGGCTTAAACTCTTCCCTACAACTCTAAAGGATGCAGCCCGAAGGTGGTTCATGGGATTAGGTAAGGATGTTGTTCCTGAATGGGACACTATGAAGATAGTGTTCCTAGAAAAGTATATTGTAGGGGACTTGACAGGAGGAAAGATGACATTTTCAAAATATCACAAAATGATGATGAGCCCTTAGAAGATTATCTAGATAGATTTCAATTTTCTCTAAAGAAAAACCCACAAAATAAGTTGTCAGAAGAGTCCCTCAAGCTAGTCTTTTTGAGGAGATTCAATGATGACTGCATGGATTCCTTGAACCTCATTAGCTAGGGAGATATTTCTTAGATACCATTTTCAAAAATTTGTAAGGTCTATAGGAATTATTCCAAGACCTTTACTAAAAGGCCAAGAGGAGATAGAACATCAATTATTGGTAAATCATCTACAAGGGTTTCAAAAATAGAGCTAAGTAATCTCTTATCCAACATAAAGGAGGATATCATCAGTCATTTGGAAACTCAGTTGGATAATCGGTTGGATACTCTAGACATTTAGAAGAAGAAAGAGGAAGTTGAGGCTATGCTCACCGAATATTCTCCAAGCTGTAGGCAAAGAAAATAAAATTGTAAATGCAAAAGAGTGGCAAGTATCTAGCAAGATAAAGTTGACAAACCTGAATTTCATCCAATTGAGGGAGAATATGGAAAACTCTTTTACATAGCACAAAGGAGGCCATGGAAACAAAGACAAGGTATACCACAAGAACCCCTTAGTTTTAACTCATCCTTTCCTATTGGGAATCAAAACATTTCTACTTAGAACTCTCAACTCTAGCAAGAAAACCAAAACCAATGGCAGAACCCTCAATAATGGCCACAAGCTCAACCAAATTGGAACCAACAACCAAACCCTTTGCCAAAACAAAATTTTCAAGATTCTAATTACAATCCCAAATGGCCAACCCAACAAAATCAATGACAACCTCAATGGAAAAAAGGCCAGCAATGGCAACATTAAAATATGAACTACTGGCATCCTATTCTCCCTCCTCCACCACAACAACAAGCTTTAATGCCTCCTTGAAATTCTACAAATTAGAAACCTAAGCAACCCCAAATACCTTCCCAACCTGCACCTAACCCTAACATTAAGCCTATTCAGCATGCTTATACTAACGAAGCTATGCAATACCCCACTTATAGGGTAGAGGTGAGTGATTTCCACCTCAGATTAGGGAAACAATTTGCTAGACCTTCATTCCCTCAAATTACAAAGATGGAGGATGAGGAACTTGTAGTTGAAACTTTAGACAAATCACTTTTGGAACCTGAGTGAAACTAGGTACACCAAACTACCTCAAGTCCTAAGCCACCTTTTCTTGAACACCTAGCTATCCAAAAGCATCAAACACAGGTTGAGATAGATATTTTAGGTCAATTGAAAGATATGAGCATCAAGATTCCACTTATCCAAGCTATCAAAGACATCCCTATCTACACAAAATTGTAAGGGATCTATATCTTAAGAAGCCAGGAAAGAAAAGAAAAGATCCTTAGATAGTTCATGTCTTGGGAAATCTTGTAGATATCATGTTAGGGAATATTACAATCCCTAAGTATATAGATCCTGGTAGTCTAGTTGTGGATGTTAAGATTAATGGGACCCTCATTAAGAATACTATGATAGACTTGGGAGTAGCAATCAATGTCATGAAGAAAGAAACAATGTAGTTGCTTTAGTTAGTCAACCTTAGGCCCATACAAACTATTTTGTAACTAGCTGATAGGTCCATAGTCAAGCCTAAGGGAATTATTGAAGACCTAGTCATTGCATCAAACTATTGGGAATATCTTGTAGACTTTATAGTGTTACAACCCAAAGTTAATCTTGTGGGTTACCCAATCATCCTAGGAAGACCTTGGTTAGCTACAGTTGATGCATTTATAGGTTGTAGGTCTAGAAAAATGATAATATCCAATGGGATAGTTACAAAGAACTTGGTTCTTTATCCACCAGCCCAACCTTATGTTGACCTTGAGCAAACCATTTGGCCCAATTTGGATGAGGAGGAGGATAACTATTCTCTACAAACACTAATGACTATAGAGTGCATCCCTTTATTGGATGACTAGGATTACAATGATCTCATTGATCACATAATGAAAAATGACTATGGTAGGAGCCTACAACAATAGGAGTACCTCATATTCCTACAAGACCCCTTGCAAAGTATTATACCCACCAATTCTACAAAAGAAATATCTTAAATATATCATTCATACTACCTCAACAATGTCTACCCATCATACCAAGCCTTGATCTCTCAACTATTCAAGATTCATCCAAGGAATTGGAAATCATGCTAGGAAGTTAAATATCAATAATTCCTTGACATAGGAACAACAAAATTGTTTGCAATCAGTGTTATAGGCACACTCAGTAGCATATGCATGGGATTACCATGATATGAAAGGCATATATGTTAATTTATGTATGTATAGGATTTATATTAATGATGGCTATAGACTCATTCAAAAACCATAGAGACGTATGAATCCTACCCTCAAGGAGATAGTGAAAGTTGAACTACAAAATCTCCTTGATGCAAGTTTTATCTATCCAATATCAGATATTGAATGGGTCTCACCTTTGGTAATTGTTCCTAAGAAAGGTGGGAAATGGAGAGTTTGTGTAGACTACAGGGAGCTAAATACAACCACCAAGAAAGACCACTTTCCACTACCCTTCATAGATCAAGTACTTGTTTCTTTAGCTGGGAAAAAGTACTTCTCATTTCTTGATGGTTTTAGTGGTTATAACCAGACTAAAATTGATCTAGATGATCAAGGAAAAACTACATTTACATGTCCTTGGGGGACTTATTCTTACTCTATTCCGCCCTTTGGCTTATGCAATGCTCTAGCTACCTTTCAAAGAGCAGTACTCAACACATTTTTTGATTATGCGCATGACTACATGGAGATGTACATGGATGGATTCACTAATTATGGTGAAATTTATGAGGAAGCTCTTAGTAATCTAGAAAAAGTGCTAAAAAGGTGTAAAGAATACAACCTATCACTCACACAATGAAAAGTGTTTCATGATGATGACATAGGGAATTGTATTGAGATACTTATATCCAATGCATGAATTTAGGTTTATCCACACAAAATAGAGATAGTATCTACCATACCTATTCCTCAGAAATAAAGAGACATCAGGAGCTTTCTTGGCCCTGTAGGCTACTACAGGAAGTTTATCAAAAAATTTAGTAAGATTGTTGCACCATTATATATTTTGTTGAGTAAGGACATTGAATTTGAATGGACCTCTGAGTGTCAACACTCATTTGAAGAACTAAAGAAATCTTTGACTTAAGAACTAGTGTTGAGAGGACCTAATTGGAATTTTCCTTTTCACATACATATGAATGCTTCAGATTTTTCCATTGGATCAATTTTGGGTTAGAAGGATGGCAACAAGGAGTATGCAATTTATTGTATCAGCAAGAATCTTCAAGGGGCAGAGTTTAACTATACTATAACAAAAAAAGAGATGCTTGTTGTAGTATATGCTTTTAATAAATTTAGGCATTATATTATTGACTATTCAGTCTTTGTCCTTACAAATCACTGCATTCAGGTATTTGATGAATAAGCCAGCAATGGGAGGTAGATTGGTAAGATGGCTACTTCTTTTACAAGAATTTAACATTTCCATAGTAGAAAAACCTAGTAAAAAAATGTGGAATATTTCCTATCAATATTGCCAACACAATCAATTGAAGGAGTGGTAGATGATTCATTTCTAGATGAACACTTATTTTCTCTACAGGGTATGTGCAGGATCATGATGGGCCAAAAAGTGGCAATATGATGGGTATTTGTAGGGTATGTGGCTGATGACTTTTTTTTACCCAAAATTGATGAAATGAAAAGGGTTTTTAAAGGAGATTCTCTTTTACCAATATAAATTATGCTTTACTTTGAATTTAATGAATAATTATTATTCATTTTATTTGAATTATGACTAAAGTCTTGATTGATAGGTGATTGAAAAACATCTATAGCTTTCAAACGGTATCACATTTTGGAATCAAAATATGCATCACATCCGAACATGAGTTCTCTACTTATGCCTAAAATCTTATAAAAAAATATTATCATTTTATTGTGGTTAGGGTGGTCAGACAGAACCTTATTTTTTCCAAAATTAAGTACTACTGCATTGAAATTTCAAATTTTCACCAAATAGATTTATTTTTTTAAAATAAACCTAGTAGTTTAGAAACTAAATTCAATTTTATACAGATTCTATTCTTACATATTTTTGAAATAATATAGATAACTTATTCAAATTTTTACATCAAGTTTCTTAACTCTGATTTTTCTAATTTTTTTTTTACTTAAGGGCCTATTTTTTCCATGATGATCCTGCACATACCCTACAAGTACAGGTACCTTGGTATTCAAATATTTCCAATTATTCAGTCACAGGGAAAATTCCACCACATTTTTCTCCAAGAGAGAAGATATGGTTCATAAATGTTTCCCATACCCTTGGGTATCTAGTTATTTGTTTTATACTGGGCCTGATAACATCATAAGAAGATGTATCAAGGAGGATGAGTGGTGTAGGGGCAGCCTAATGCGCTTGTCGAGGAAAATTGTTGCAAATGTTGATAAAGTGGTTTTTGGTTTGATTGGAGTCAATAAGGTCATTTGAGACCATTTTGAGTCAATTGGAGTCATTTTAGGATGTTCTAGGATGTTTTGGAGTCATATTGTAAAAAGTTGCAAAAGTTGTTGAAAGTTGTCCAAAATGTTGTCAAAAGTGCAAATGATTTAATTAGAGTTAGCAAAAAGGTTGTTGGTTACTTTTTTTCAGTTGGAAATTATTGAGAAATGATAAATAGGCCTTGTAACATTGACATCAGGGGTTGGAATGAAGTTTGAATGAGAAGAACACCATTTTACCATGTTCCATATTGCATTTTTTTGTGAATAGAGACTATAATTCGCCTAGTATGGACTAGTACGGATAGGTACGGTCCTAAAACCACTTGGAAAAGTTAAAGGAAGGTGTTAGAATTCAAATAATTTTTGTTTGATAGATTTTCATCAAGTTTTGTACAAGATATTGCAATTTTGGTGAGTGCAGGTTTGAACCCTGCTTAAGGTTTACAACAACCCTTAAAAATTTATATCTTATGTTTTAATTGTCCAAATTTTCCAAAAATTTGTGAAGATATTTTTTTTGATATGTTCTAAAAACCCTTTAAAGGAAAATTCATAGTTTTCAATTTTTATTGAAATATTAATGACAACATGCTTGCATTTGTGTGTAAATAGTCCAAAATAACCATAAGTTATTTGTTGTTGTGATTGATCTATGCACTATTTGTCAAAGTCAAGAACCTTATTGTACTTGTTATTTTCATTATTGAATTCCTTTATGTTTCAATTTTAATGTATCAAGGTGCACCAGGTTGCTTGGTGATTAAACACATCTATGCATTCCTTGCTTGTGAATGGATGGAATACCATTGAAAAGTGTTGTAGAAGGTCTATAAAATCTAGAATTCACAAGGTTTCATGCTACCCTCTTTGTTGAGTGCCATTAGGAAATTATATATATGCTTCCAAGGTGAAATATGTTGCATTTTTTCATTGTTGGTGATGGATCATTGTTTCACTTGTGCTAAGTAAAGGTTTCTCTGCATCGTTTTTGGTATTAGAGCCCAAAAGCTCTTTGGGAAATGATCTATTATTTTGGCTAATGTGGTTTAGTGAGATTTGATGTTTAAGAATGAATCTTAATAAGAAGAAATATGGGAAAATGGAATCATCATTATTAAATACATTGTTCAAAGTGGCAGAGAGGCCACATGAGGAAGAAATGATAGCCAAGAAACCAAGAAAGATGGAAAAGGAAAGATTATTCCAGACTACCTGCAAGTCCAAAGGTAAATGTTGTCAAGTTGTGATTTTAGATAATTGCATGGATAATATTGTTTATGAATACATGGTGGATAAATTGGGTTTGGAAAGAATACCACACCCTATTCAATGAGTTGGCTTCAAATAGGTAACTAGGTAGCCGTACCTGAGCAATGCAAAGTTGAATTTCATATAGGAAATTATAAGGATTAAATAGTTTTTGATATTATACATTTGGATGTATGTCACATTTTGTTTGGAAGGTTATGGAATTATAGCAGGGAAATGAAGTATAATAGGGAAAAAAACACATATGAGTTGGACAAATATGGGATGAAATATGCATTAGTAGCCTTGAAGGGTGAGTGCATAGGAATTGAAAGCTTGTTGTTAGTTGAGAAGACAAATGTATGATAGTATTAAGTAGAGATAAATGAGGTAATGGATGAGGTAATAAGTTTTGAAAACATGTTTGAAAAACTAGTTGAACAAGAAATGGAAGAAATTTCTTTTAAATTTGCTCAAAATAATGAAAGTAATAGTGATGTTGCTGTTGAAGTGGGTGATGTTCAGGAAGAAGGAGAGAAAAAAAAGTTGTAGAGGACTCAAGGATAGTCCAAAGAGATCAAAATATATTCATGGAGGATAAGGAGATTGCATGGTTCTCAAGAGAAGAACTGAGAGTTGAGAATGTTGATGTCAAGGAGAATGGAATAATGGATGAGCAGTTCAAAAATGAAAATGAATGGTTGAATAAGGTTGAGGTGAAGCCAAATATTTTGGAAAATCATGAAGAGAAGAGAATGTATGACACACCACATGAGGTGGATGAAGAATTGAAGTATGAAGAAGAATAATATGATTTCTTTAATATCTAAGAAGAATATGGTTTCTTTAATATGTTTGTTTCCCATGTAGGTGAAAAAGACAAATTGGATGATAGTGAAAACAAATTTATAATTGCAATCCAAGGTCAAGCTAGAAAAATAAAACAAACAAAAGCACATGGCTACATTGTACCAAGTTGGCCTTGGCTCAAGAAGCATGTTGTTGGACAAAAAAGAGCAAGTTCCCTAGTTGATACAAATTTAGTTGAGATAAAACCAAAAGAAAACAATGCATGCTTGCAAAGGAATTGGAAGACAAGAAAGAAGATTCATATTTGAGGTGGAACTCTTTTTTTTTTCTCTTTGGGGAGTATGGTGTAGGGGCACCTTGATGCACTTGTTGAGGAAAATTGTTGCAAATGTTGATAAACTTTGATTTTTGGATTGATTGGAGTCAATTAGGTCATTTGAGACCATTTTGAGTCAATTGGAGTCATTTTAGGATGTTCTAGGTTGTTTTGGAGTCATATTGTAAAAATTTGTAGAAGTTGCTAAAAGTTGTCAAAAGTGCAAATGATGTAATTAGAGTTAGCAACAAGGTTGTTGGTCAATTTTTTTTTTTCAGTTGGAAATGATTGGGAAATGATAAATAGGCCTTGTAACATTGATCTTAGGGGTTGGAATGAAGTTTGAATGAGAAGAACACCATGTTCCATATTACATTTTTCTGTGAACAACGACTATAATTCACACGGTATAGACTGGTATGGATAAGTACAATCCTAAAACCACTTAGAGAAGTTGAAGGAAGGTCTTAAATTTCAAAAAAAAAAAATGAGAGAGATTTTCATCAAGTTTTGTGCAAGATATTGCAATTTTGGTGAGTGTAGGTCTGAACCTTTCCTAAGGCTTCCAACAACCCTTAAAAATTCATATCTTTTGTTTTAACCATCCAAATTTTCCAAAAAATGGTGAAGATATCTATTTTGATATGTTATAAAAACCCTTTAAAGGAAAATTCATTTTTTTCAGTTTTTATGGAGATATTAATGACATCATGCTTGCAATTGTGTGTAAACAATCCAAAATAATCCTAGGTTCTTTGTTGTTGTGATTGATCTATGCACTATTTGTTAATGGAGGGGTGAAGAATCATGGTGGTATGTTGTTAGAGGCCTGCACAAGTCAAGAACCTCATGCTACTTTCTATTTTCATTATTCAATTCCTTTATGTTGTAGTTTCAATGTCTCAAGGTGCACTATGTTGCTTGGTGATTAAACATGTCTATGCATTCCCTACTTGTGAATGGATGAAAAACCATTGAAGAGTGTTGTAGAAGGTCTATAAAATCTATAATTCACAAGGTTTCATGTTTCCCTCTTTTTTGAGTGCCATTAGGCCATTATAGCTATGCTTCCAAGGTGAAATAGGTTGCATTTCAGCATTGTTGGTGATGGATCATTGTTTCACTTGTGTCAAGTTGTGCAAAGTAAAGGATTCTCTACATCAATGAGATATTTGACCTCATGAAGGAATGTCATGATGAGCCATGTGGAGTTTATTTTGCAGCAAAGAGAATAGCCTTTAAGATCCTCACAATTGGCTATTATTGGCCTACTTTGCACAAAAATGTTGTTAAATACACTAGAAGTTGTGATAGGTGTCAAAGGATGGGAAGACCAACCAAGAGTGATGAGATGTCCTTACAACCTCAGTTGGCATTGGAACCTTTTGAAAAATGGGGTTTATACTTCATTGGGCCAATCCCCCCTATATCTAACAACAAGGAATATATTTGTGTTTGCACTGACTACTTGAAAAAATGTGTGGAAGTAAAAGCCCTACAATTTGCCAGAGATGGTAATGTGGATAAGTTCTTATATGAGGATATCTTTACTAGGTATGGAGTGCCTATGGAAATAGTCACTGATCAAGGACCCCAATTTGCTTTTGATCTAATTTCCAAGTTGGTTGAGGAATATCAAATTAGACACAAGAAATCAACACCCTATCACCCACAAGCTAATGTTCAAGTGGAAGTCACTAATAGGGAGATTGAAAGTATTCTCACAAAGATAGTGCAGCTACATAGAAAAATTGGGTTTCAAGGTTTCCTGAAGAAGTCTGGGCATATACAAATACTTGGAAAACCACCACTGGATTCACCCCTTATGAGTAAATCTCTGGTAAGACAACATTCCTTCCTATTGAATTTGAATATAAAACATTCAGGACAAAAATAGAGCTAGGAATGGATTTAACAAAAGCACAGAAGGAAAGGTTGCATACTATAAATGGGTTGGATGAGATAAGAATGGAAGAAATACATCATACATAGGTAGTACAACAATAGAGGATGAAGTGGCATGATCGGTACATTAAAAAAAAGGATTTCACTATGGGGGACTAGGCACTTTAATATGATTCAAGGTATAAAAACTTTAAAGGAAAATTTTAGTCTAAATGGCTGGGCCCCTATGAGATTAGCAAAGTTTACCCTAATGGGGTAGTACAGTTACACACAGACACACTATTGATGTAGTCTAGTTTTACCTTCTTGTCAACATTGATAGATTGAAGTTATATAAGAATCCATTACAAAAGGATGACTTCATATTTTCACTATTCTAGCAATATGGTGCTCTCAGTGAACCAAATATAGAATTTGATACACAAAGTGCTACTTAAGCAATACATGATATTCCCACCACTTTTGGTGACCCAAAGACTGAGCTACACAGCTCAGTCCCTGAGCTCACTTGGGATTAATTTCTCATTTTCTCACAAACACACACTACACATTATAATAATGTTCACACTATCTTTAGAGGGACCTGTTATCAATATTTACAAAGGGACTTGATGCTGTAGGGACCTATAGCTTCATACTATCAATGTTCAAAATGGGTCCTGACACTGTAGGTGCCCATACCAACATTTGGCAGACAAAAAGAAAATTCAACTTACTTGGCACCATATTTACTACAAGTTCATGCATATTCATTTCAAATAAATTTGCGTGTCATATCCATAATTTCATGTAAATACAATGATATAATTCTTTTATTGCCTACTCTCATTTTAAATACTTGAGTTGTCAAATTGCCAGCTCATACCCATCATACCCGTCCCATCATATCCACTCGCCACCCACTATTAATTACCTTACAGTTAATATATGTCACATAAAATCAATGAATAGATACATTATTTCTAGTTTCCATGCACGACGGATGGTTATTTCTTCCAGGAAATACTTTAGGTACACTAAAATGATCATTCTAGTTTTCTTTAAACTTTCATGCACTTTTTCATATTACTCCATGCATGCAAAACCAATTAAGTTGGGGGGAGGGTACACCTTACTTGGTCTTTTCACCATTTAATTTGAATCTACCACCCAAATAAATTTTAATGAATACCATGACATGCAAAACCCTTAGTTGTGTTTTATTTTTTATGTTATTTCTGCTGCCATTTTTAAATTGCTTAGTTTAGACTAGAGTTGAACTTAGAAGGGAACTTGTAGTTGTAGTCTAGCATGGTAGTAAGTATATATGAGGAAACAAAAGGGAAGTGAAGGGTTTTGAGGGTGATAGAGAAGTTTGAAGGTGGTAGAAAAGACTGAATTGAATTTCCAAAGTTGCATTTAGTACATTGAGTAGAGAAGTAAGCAAGGATGGGAGGAGATGTTATAAGAAGGGAGCTAACGACTCACTAAAATTTTTGGAGGACACAACAATCCTACCCATCTTTATAGGGGTTGGTTGGCTCTACTAATTTTTGAAATTAATGGAATTTAGTGATGACTTACAAGAAGGTTTGTAGACACTCTTCAATATGATGAAGAGATGGTAAAGGGACTATCAATTGATGCATCTGAAACTACTATTGTACAAGTCACAAGACTACCACAAATAGGGACAAAATTTCCATCTCAGGCTAATGCAGTTGTAGCTCAGGAAGAATTCTCCATACGAGGAGAGAAATTAGATTCCTCATCACAAGGTACAAAGAGACTTTCTCTCCACTAGTTGTGGCCAACATGTGCCTCTTACATTATTAGATACATTACCTATGATGGTAGACAAAACCTTTTGTATACAACCCATTTTAAATTATTGATTCATCTCAGGCATAATAAGGTAGTGAATGTACCAAATTTTCTTTACAACTTGTTGAAACGAATGGCCTTAGAATACTAGAGAAAACAAAGTGATACTTATTCTCTCATCACTATTTAGTTACCTTACTAATAAAGAGGATTTTAAGGATTCAATACCCACAAGTGAAGTGGGAGGAGTTCATGGAATGCATAGATATTAATAGTTTGCTAGATGCACCCATAGTACCTGAGGATACATAAACCCAAAATGAGTTTGAAGAGGAAAACCCTCATGTTTCACTTGTAGATTTGCCTACCCACAACCACGGCAAGCATGAGGAACCTAAAGAATTAGAGTTTGGGATGCCAATAATTGAGGAATTATCTTCTTCTTCTAAGTCATGGAAATCTAAGAACCAAAGAGGCAGTGCATCTACCTCCTCTATACCCTTTGAACAAGAAGAAGATATTCCAAAGAAAAAGAGGGATACTCAAAAGTAGGAGGATGTTCCGAAAAAGAAGAGGAGTGTTAAAACAAAAAAAGAGGAAATTTGAGGAATAAATACTCACACCTAGTGCTCTGGTAGGCTCAGGAAACAAAGTGCCACAAAGAAAAATATAGGGGAACCCAAAGGAAAAGAGATGAGTAAAGATGAATCTTAGGGAGAACAACATCAAAAATAACATTAGGAAAATGTTTACGATTGTAGAAACTGATTTTGAAATAGAAGGGAATGTTCCTGGTAATGTGAATATACCAGGTATATAGTGACAACTTCTAATTCTGAATCAAAAGATATATGTACTGCCAAGAAATTCTAGACAAAAACCTTTCCCATTCTTAGAGATTATGAAGAAGGTAATAAGCAGTTTGAAGATGCAGAGGAGGTTTACATTAAAGAAATGGATGTGAGGACAAAACTCTAAGAGCCACTATATAGGATTAAACACCTAGAGGAATTGGTGAAAAATTATGAGCAGAAGGATAAAGAAAGGGAAGTAAAAATGCAGGATATGGAGAAGAAACTGTAGCTATACAATCATGGAACCAAGCTAGATTTGTTGACACAGTGTGTTGTTACCAAGACAGGGGACAAAGAACTAGCAATGCTAGATGAGAAACCCCCTCCTCTCAAAACTCTTGATTATCATACAAGCTTCTCACTTGGTTACCAATTGTGGAAAGTGACTAATGAGTTTGTACGGGAAAAGAAGTGGAAGAAAGACAAGGAGGAATATGAAAAAGAATTGGAAGAGAGAGAGAGATAGAATTGAATAGAATAACAGTTCAGTTTGAGGAAATAATAGATAAGGCTTCACAAATTATCAGATGTAGGCCTCCACCAAGAACATATGTGTTTTTTTTTCATAGGAAAGGTTTTTATGCTTTCAATTTAGTAGATTAGTTAGAAATCATTCAGTTGGCATGAGTCAAACTTCTGAGTTTCTTAAAAAATATGTTGCTTCCACACCCAAAGAACATGATTAGTTGTGTGAGTTTTATTTGCACAACTATGTTATACCTAATGAGATATAATGGAAACTTTTAATTTTCATAGGAGACCTTCAAATCAGAGCTCTTGCCTCTTATTACAAGAGTATGAAGAAAAAGAGAAGTCCATTGCACTTCCTATAAGAAGAGAGGCTAATGATCTAGATGTAGTCATTAATGAATGGATAAAACTTCTTAAACATAAAGGAGTGGGTAAGAAAATCATGAAAACCAGGGAGGTAGACTATGAAAGAATGAAGATGTTAGTTGTGGGTATTGGACAACAATGTTACAAGTATGTACAAAATAGATGGAATAGTTTAACACCTGAATAGCAGAAGAAAGAGCAACATTTTGTGTTTAATTTTACTGCTATGCTCAGAGGGTACATAAATATATAGCAATTAGTGTCAACAAAGGAGTTTATTGGGTACCTCTCAACTTTCATTCACCTATTCTCATTTATCCAGTCCCACATTGGACTGGGGAGAAAAGTGATGAATGTGAGAGGACATCAGTTATCAAGATGAGGAAGCTTTCATGATATCAAGGTTTCTATTTGAAACAAATTCAGGGTATTAATACAATTATGGACTTGACACAAATTTCTCTATAGTATAATCATTATCTCTAGTTTTTTTTTGGGAACAAGTAAAAAGATAGTTGGGGGGAGATGATAGGTCCAGATAATAACTTTAATGTTTTTTTATACATATTTCAAGATACTTTTAGATACACTTTCTAGAAAATGTTCCTACATTATACTATCCTTTCATATCTAATATGTAGAATTAAACCCAAAAAATGATAATGAAATTATGGTTATAATATATTAGTATTGAATGGTTTATATGGATATGTGTATGGAATGTTAATGGAATGCTATGTTTAATTGTGATAGTTATCCTTGTGTACATGTTTTACAAAACTAGCTTGTTTGCAACTAAAGAGGAACTATGACACATCGTAGGTGAAAGATGAACCCATAGCAAAAGGAATGTTGGACACTAATACAAGGGAGTTCCAAGATTAGCTAAATGTGATGATCGTTGATTAAAGGCATTTAATGAAGGTTGTACATGTGTTATTATAACTAGTTAATAAAAATTGAAGAAGAGGTCTCCTTCACTTATGGAATTTTAACAAATGGTTGTATGTTTACATGCAATTCTATTTTAATAAAGTTCTAGTCCTGATAGGATTCTCTTTCCTTTTTAGTTATAGGTTGAATAATTCAAGTATTAACTCTATGCTCTATTATATGGGAGTGGATTAATGATTTCGGTTAAGTTGTTGCTTTGAATAAAGATCCCCTCAAGCTTGTATATAGCTAGTATTTGAATCTATAGAATAGTTGGTTTTCTCAGTTTTATGTTATCAATTAATTTTAGTTTCAAGACATGAAAAATATTTTAGAATGATTGAGTACAATCTGTGGAAAGATATTTTGTAATATTTTGTGAAATGCAATGAATGGAAATAATTTCATGGGATGCATAGAATCTATTAGCTAGATTTGGGTTCATTTAGAGTGAGAACAACCACTTGAGCAAGGCACTCAAGGTGTTGTTCCTCACTTAATTTTCTAGTCATTTATTTCTATTTAATAACTTCTATTATTTTATCACTATTCCATGAATCATATGCAAGCTAATTAGAATTTCATCTCTTGTTTATTGTTAATGAATGCTTGTGGATATGCATGCAATGGTTAACCAGTAGCACTTTGGGTGATAGTTCAATTGAGTCATTAGTTTTTATTAATTTTTTAGTTGATATAGTATTATTTCATTAGTAACAGTTCAGTTACAATCTAAGTTGTAGGTACCCATAGCAACTAGTTTTGGTTAATGTTTTTACTCTTTCGCAGTTTTGTGAATTTCTAGAAAGTAGGATAAATTAAGTAGGATAGCTTAGGTAGATTTGAATCCATGAAGGCATATATAATGCTACACCATCATAATCTTACAATCCCTAGGTTGACAATTTAATGTGGTCTTAAACAATGTAAAGTGGATCATAATCTTACAATCCCTAGGTTGACAATTTAATGTGGTCTTAAACAATGTAAAGTGGATTGTTCATCTAGTTAAACATTTGAATTGAGTAGGTTCTACCAAGTTTACAATACACTAGCTTAGTCAAGGTTTCAATATTGAAAGGAAATGAATGAGTTTAAGATAGACCCTCAAACACAAGGGATGGAGTAGATCTGTAAAGAGTATAACATTAAGAGTTTGGATGATAATTAAAGAATGCAAAAGAAGCACAAATAAAAGGAAACTTTGACAATATCCAACCCTTGAAAATATCTTGTGCCTTAGGGGGTTTATTCACTTTCAAAACCTCTTTTCACATATGCCTAGACATATGCAACTATGTTTAGAATAGTAATGAGCAGTCGTGAGTAGTTGAGGATATCTAGGGAAGTTTGGTGAGTTGTTGGTTGAGGGAATATAAGAGGCAATTTTTACTCAATTTGGAGCATCCACAAGAATCTAGGAGCTTCTCAAAGATTCTTGGCTGAAATATAGGGTCTTGAGGCAAGTTTTTTTTTCACTTAAACACCTTTTTGGAGCATGTTGGGGAGCTATAAAGTAGGGGTTACTATTTTAGATGCCCAAAGGAGTTTGACCCAACAAGATGGAGTGAAGACTTATCTTTCTTTCCTCAACACGTGTTCCTAATTTGTAGTAGTTGTTGAGAAGCATAAAAGAAAGACTAAGGGAAGATTTTAGACTAGTTATTTTCTCTCTTAACTTGGTATTGTAACTAGTTTTCAAGTTCTTTCAAGTTGGAGCAGCAAAATGTAACTCAATTTCAGACTTGTATATAGCTATTTGTAATCATATTTTATCAATAAAAGACAAGTTTTTACCTTCTCTAATATGTATCTTATGTACAATAATGAATGATGGATATAGGTTTTGTGATATTATACTTAGTCCTTGAATTTCATGTCTCATTCTCTAGTACCTTCATATAGAAGCATGCATATTCTTTACAGGTTATAAGTTGTGTAACAACTCAAGCAACCATTTTTTTGTGAAATTGTTACATTCCATGTGTTATTACCTATTTACTATTACCTTGATGGGTTAAAATTCTTTAATATATTTATGATTGTTTTTTGTATATGAATCTTGATGGAAATACGATGAATGAATGTTTAATTCAATTTGAAATTTTATAATGTTCTAAAGATGAAAATATATGATGCATATGAATGTATTTGTTATTGGCTAACTACTGTTGTGATGTACTAAGCTAGATGTAGGAATATATTCGTACTTCTGAAAGAGAGGGGAAGTATCACTCAGGAGAAGAACTTGGTTTGATAACCCTTAATGAGCCTAACTAAGCATACACACACTCACATCCTAGTTGGTCTAAGTTGATCAAGTTAGTTTGCAGAATTGGTAGGTGATCTTTAGTTTTAGTTTGGGAATGTTTTGTATTTTTTTATGGTTTCAGTCTTTGAATGTTCTTGATTGGGAAAACATTATTAAGTATTTATGCTAAGTGAAAATCCTTCCTTGTGTGTTCATATTTATATATTAGTGGATGGAGTATATACATAAAATGTATATATGTACATGTCTAGACAACACCTTATACATATGAGCATATGTGTGCATGAGTATATGTAGATAGATGTATCTATGCATGCTCATGAACGAATAACCCATATGCATGGGATTATCAATGTGACAAATGGGACACATATATATACATACTTCATGTATATACATCAATCCATGAATATGAGAATATTTGTGTTTTTATAAGGATATTAAAATAATGTTATATATATATTAATATATATGTATATGTATATATTAAATATATAATATATATTAATAATATATCTTATTATTTTCAGACTTTGTCTCTGACTGCAGATCCAAGGAAGAAAACTTCAACTCACGAAAGATTACAATTTTGTTGTACAAAACCTTCTTCGTATCAGGATTCCAAAGCTTGTATCCTTTTATGCCAACACTATAGCCAATAAAAATACATTTGACAGCCTTGTTCTCCAACTTAGATCTTTTCTCATTTCGCACATATGCATATGCCTCATAGCCAAAGACTCAAATGTGTCTAAGAGAGGGCTTCTTACTAGACCACACTTCCAAAGGTGTTTTCTCAACAAGAGCAGAGTTTGGAGAATGATTTATTAGGTAACAGGCAGTAGATATAGCCTTAGCCCAGAACTTCTCCTCCAAGCCAGTACTACTGAGCATACTTCGTGCTCTCTCTATCACTATCCTATTGAACCTTTCTACAACTCCATTCTGTCGTGGAGTATAAGGTGTAGTCTTATGTCTTTTAATCCCATGGTCTTTACAATATCTTTCAAATTCATCAGAACAAAATTCACCGCCATTATCAGTCCTTAAGCATTTTATTTTTCTACTAGTCTGATTTTCAACAAGATTCTTAAATTCCATAAATCAACTGAACACTTCTGATTTACTTTTCAGAAAATATACAAATGCTCTTCTTGAATAATCATCAATAAACGACACATAGTATCTTTATGTAGACAAAGAAGGAACATTCACTAGACCAAACACATTCGAATGAATATAGTCTAGCAAACCAAAAGATTTGTGAGGAATGGAATAAAAAGAAACATGGTGTTGTTTTCCATATATACAATACTCACATAATTCAAATTCGAGATTGCAATCATCAAACCCCTCAACTAGGTTTTTAATCTTCAAGGTTTTTAAACTTTTTTCTCCTATGTGGCCTAGCCTATGATGCCAGAGCATAGTCTTCTCTACTAGAAGTTTTACTTCCATAGAGTTTACATAATTATGGATATTTCCCTCTTTACCTCCATGAGTAGCTTTCTGTGACTTTACAGAGACATTGTTACATTCAACAACCTATGCATCCAACTTGTATAGGGTACCAATTCGAGCACCTCTAGCCAGCACCATAGAGCCTCTAGTCATCTTGCAGCCATTTCCAGAGAACATGAATTGCACTCCAATATCATTCAGCTTACTAACAAAAAGAAAATTTTGAGCCAGACCTGGTATATGCATCACAACCTTGATTCACTTTACCATTAGGAAAGTGGATTTTGACTCTTCCATGACCAACTATCTCAAAAGATGAATCACTTGCTAAGTACACCTTTCCACCATCGTATTCTTCATCCTTCATAAACTAGTCTCTATGAGATGTCATGTGAAAAGATGCTCCAAAATCAATCAGCCGGACATCATCTGATGCCTGTGAAGCCAAGGAAACAATGAAGGCCTCTGAAATCACCTTGAGAAGAATCATTATCGGAAGAGAATTTCTTCTTCTTCTTTTTCTCCTCTTTAAAATCCTTTCCAACATGACCAGGTTGCCCACAATTCCAGCATTTCACCTTGGACTTCTTTCCAGGATACTTTGATCTCCCCTCTGATTTTGATTTTGATTTATTTTCCTTCTTCTTTCCTTTCTCTTTCTATATTCCTCTGACAACAAGAGCTTCCTTCGCCATCTCAGAAGATTTCCTTCTCATCTCTTCTGATAGCAAAGAACCAACAACATCATTCATCTTGAAACTCGATGTTGTACTCCCAATAGCCATCACCAGATGATCCCAAGAGTCTGGCAAAGAACACAATAGAAGCATACAACGATCCTCTTCTTCAATTTTTACACCAACAGATGTTAATTGAGCAATCAAAATATTAAATGCATTCAAATGATTACCTACAAACCCTCCTTCCTACATTCTCAAAGAGTACAGCTTCTCCCTCAGGAATAGTTTATTCACCAAGGACTTGCCCTGATAAATAGACGCTAGTTTCTTCCACAAGGAAGATGTAGTCTTCTCTTCATGCACATTCAAAAGTACGGAGTTTTCCAAACAGAGCCTTATCATCCCCTTAGAATTTCTATTTGCAAGGTCCCAATCTTCTTGCTTCATGCCTGTAGGTTTAGTTCCAGACACAACAATCCATAGATCACGATCAACTAGAAGATATTCCATTTTGAGTTTCCACAACTCAAAATTGCTGCCATTGAATTTCTCTATTTCAATCTTTCCTGACATGCTAGCCATCTCAATCTATAATAAGAATTAACAAACTCTACAACACTCCCACTGAACAGAATTGACACAAAACCCAATGTACCCACAAGGATAACACAACTGGCCAGGCTCTTATACCACTTGTAAGGAAAGCTAAGGTGCGGAAACAACTCTCCTAACATCAAAAACTCAGGGAAGAATGTAGATATATTTTTAATTTTTTCAATTATAGTTCAATTAAGATGCACTTTGAAGTAAATAGCAAAAGCAGAGAATAAGAAAAACATAGATGAACACCAGATTTACATGGGAGAACCCTTACGGGAGAAAAACCCACCACACCAAGAGAAGTCACTTTGTATTATAGTAACAAAAATTACATACAAAGTTCTGACTTATCTTTCTGATGTCATATTACAACATCTTTCACAATGATCAAACTTGTACAGGAACCTTCAAGTTATAATCTTTATAGAATAGAATTCATCGACTGATCATACACCGAACTGTTCATCCAACTATTGATCGAACCAACCAAACCTCTGCAAAATTACAGAATGTATTTATATTGTCACTGGTCTGTTGATCTTCCACACAAAACTGCCACAATGGTCCAACTGCTAGTGGTTCCCATTCAGCTTCTCCTATTGGTCCAACACAAGCCATGTAGATGGTCATCACTCAGTCAAAAGAGTTCACATTGTATTGGCATATCGATGAGATAATCGCCCTTCGATGAGACCACATACCGATATTCAAAGTCACATCAAAATATCATACCATCGACAAGATTCACCGCTCTTTCCAAGACATCCCATCGAGCCTTCATGTTATTCTGAAGCATTCAATCATCAATGAGAGTTATCACTTTCGCCAGGACATCCCACCGAAGTCTCAAGTTATACTGAGCACCAAATGATAGTCGGCAAGACATATCACTATCACCAGGAGGTTACATCAATGTTCAACAGTTACTCTGAAGTATTCAATAGTCGGAAAGACTATCATCCTTCGCTCAGAGTTTACTCCAAAGACTTTAAGTTACATCTAGCACTGAACAGTCGGCAAGACCTACCACTCTCGCTGAGAGTTCTTACCGAGTTCTCCAAGTTACCCTGAGACCACTAGTCGCTAGGAGTCATACCGAGAATAAACTACAACATCGGCGAGACATTAACACATCGCCCAGACTTCATACTGAGACATTCATGTTACCCCAATGAGCATCAGCAAGACAAACACATGTCACACCAAAGACTCTGATGTGTAACCGTTCGGAAAGACATTCACACATCGGTAAGACTTCTTACTGATAGTATCCCTATTGGCCAAGTCTCCCCGATGACTTCAAAAGGTGAAGCTTTTGGAGAGACACTCCACATCGGCGAGACTTCTCACCGAGCCACCATAGGTTATCCCGATGAATCCAATGTATAAGTGTTCAAAAAGACTTCTGCAAGGTCACAGTGACCTGTACAAAACATAAGGCTACAAATCTACTTGTCAGCCAGACATAGAATATGTCACACCAATTTGGCTCCAATAGTGGTTACAACCTGTGATGATTGAGACATATTTTTCTAACAATCTCCCACTTGACAAAGATCACATATGTACCTCCAAAGCACAAAAAAATTACTGACATTCATGGGAATTGAGGGATATTGAAATGGCACACCACCTAAAATTTTATGTGCTCACTGGCTTCATTGATGCATCTGCAACATTCTCTAGAGTATCAATTTTTTCCAAAATGACCTTTCCATCCTCCACCATATCCCATACAAAATGATACTGCACGTCTATATGTTTCGTTCTAGCATGGAAAGTAGGATTCTTTGCCAAAAAAATTGCACTCTGACTACCATAAAATAGTTATTTCCCTTGCATCAAAACCAATGTTAGAACACAAATGTTTTAACCAAACTGTTTCTTTACAAGCATGTGTAGTTGCCATATATTCAACCTTTGTAGTGGACAAAGCGACTATAGCCTGCCGCTTACTCATCTAGCTCACTACACCACCATTCATCATGAAAATGTATCCAATGGTGGACCTCCTGCTATCAATGTCCCCTGCCCAATCAGAATCCATATAACCATGAATGTTGATTCTTTTGTGATTCAACCAAGTTCCCATGGTAACACATAACATATTCTGAAGTGCCCTTTCAGATATCTGAATACTCTCTTCACAACATCCCAATGTATTCTTCTAGGATTTTCCATAAATCGACTAAGTACTCCCATTGCTTGGGCAATGTATAGCCTTGTATAGACCATTGCATACATAAGAATGTCAACTGCACTAGCGTAGGGTACACTAGTCATGTCCTCCATCTCAGTAGGAGATTTTGGACAATCTTCAACAGATAGCTTCGTTCCCTGCAAGACTGGAACAACTAGCTACTTGCAATCATTCATACAAAATCTCTCTAGAACAGTCTTGATATACTTACTCTGACTAAACCAAAGTTTTCTATTCTTCCTATCCTTGGTTATCTCCATCCCTAGAATATACCTTGTTGCACCAAGATCTTTCATTTCAAACTTAGCAGACAACTGAGACTTAAGATCAGAAATCATTAGCTTACTATTGCCTATGAACAACATATCATCAACATAGAGAGTGCTACTCAATAATAAGCACTCAATCACTTTCAACTTTATAATAGACACAATGATCAAATTTTGATCTCACAAATCCCAAAGAAAATACAAAAGTATCAAATTTTTGGTACCACATTCTAGGTGACTGCTTTAACCCATACAAAGACTTCTTTAACTTGCAAACCAGTTTTTCTTTACCTTTCTCAACAAAGTGCTCAGGCTAGGACATATAGATTTCTTCTTCAAGATCACCATGAAGAAATGTTGTCTTCACATCCATCTGTTCGACCTCTAAGTCATATGTTGCTACAAGTGACAAAAGAAATCTGATAGATGTCAGCTTTCCTACAGGAGAAAAAATCTCCCCATAATCAATTCCCTCAACCTAGGAATAACCCTTTGCAACCAATCTCGCCTTGTACTTTTCCACACTGCCATCCAGAGCAATATTCTTCTTAAATACCCATTTACAACCCACAACTTTTCTGTCTTCAGGAAAGGGCACCAGACTCCAGGTATCATTCTTTTCTAATGATGCCATCTTTTCATTCATGGCTTCCAACCAAGATTCTGAATTAGACATTTTAATTGCCTCTTTTACAATCCTAGGCTCATCAGTGCTAGAAATCAAAGCATAGGCACAATTAGAATCTATCAAAGAGAACCCATACCTATCAGGTTGTTTTCTTTCACGAGTTGACCTCCTCAATGGCTGAGGCTGAGGTTCTTCTTCTTCTTCTTTTGAACTTTAATAACTACTTGAGCTCTCCTCAGTTTCAAGTACATTTTGAATTTTCAATTCCTCTTTCTCTAGTGTTGGAGGAATTACAACTACATCCTTATTGTTTTTATACTTTGTCTTTGACTGCAGATCCAAGGAAGAAGGTTTCAACTCACGAAAGATTACACTTCTATTGTATAGAACCTTCTCTGTATTAGGATTCCAAAGCTTGTATCCTTTTATGCCAACACTATAACCAATAAAAATACATTTGAAAGCCTTGTTCTCCAACTTAGATCTTTTCTCATTCGACACCTATGCATATGCCTCACAACCAAAGACTCAAATGTGTATTAGACAGGGCTTCTTACTAGACCATGCTTCCAAAGGTGTTTTCTCAACAAGAGCAGAGTTTGGAGAATGATTTATTAGGTAACATGCAGTAGATATAGTCTCAGCCTAGAACTTCTCCTCCAAACCAGTACTACTTAGCATACTTCATGCTCTCTCCATCACTGTCCTATTGAACCTTTCTGCAACTCTATTCTTCTATGGAGTATAAGGTGTAGTATTTTGTCTTTTAATCTCATGTTCTTTACAGTATCTTTCAAATTCATCAGAAAAAAATTCACCACCATTATTAGTTCTTAAGCATTTTATTTTTCTACCAGTTTGATTTTCAACAAGATTCTTAAATTCCTTTAATTGACTGAACACTTTTGATTTACTTTTCAGAAAATATACAAATGCTCTTCTTGAATAATCATCAATAAATGACACATAGTATCTTGATTTAGACAAAGAAGAAACATTCACTGGACCAAAGACATCCGAGTGAATATAATCTAGCAAACCAGAAGATTTGTGAGGACTAGAATAAAAAGAAACACAGTGTTGTTTTCCATATATACAATGCTCACATAATTCAAATTCAAGATTACAATCATCAAGCCCCTCAACCAAGTTTTTATTCTTCAAGGTTTTAAAACCTTTTTCTTCTATGTGGTCTAGCCTATGATGCTAGAGCATAGTCTTCTCTGCTGGAAGTTTGACTTCCATAGAGTTTACATAATTAGGGATATTTCCCTCTTTACCTCCATGAGTATCTTTTTGTGACTTTACAGAGACACTGTTACATTGAACATCCTGTACATCCAACTTGTATAGGGTACCAATTCAAGCACCTCTAGCCTGATCATCTTGCAACCATTTCCAAAGAACATGACTTGCACTCCAATATCATTCAGCTTACTGACAAAAAGAAATTTTTGAGCCAAACCTAGTATATGCATCACATCCTTGATTCCCTTTACTCTACCATCAAGAAATTGGATTCTAACTCTTCCACGGCCAACTATATCCAAAGATGAATCACTTGCCAAGTGCACCTTTCCACCATTGTATTCTTCATACTTTGTAAACCAGTCTCTATGAAATGTCATGTGAAAAGATGCTCAAGAATCAATTATCCAGACATCATCTGATGCATGTGTAGCCAAGGCAGTAATGAAGGCGTATGAATCACCTTGAGAAGAATCATTATCATAAGAGCATTTCTTCTTCTTCTTTTTTTCCTCTTTACAATCCTTTCCGACATGACCAGGTTGCCCAAAATTCTAGCATTTCACCTTGGACTTCTTTCCAGGAGACTTTGATCTCCCCTCTGATTTTGATTTTGATTTATTTTCCTTCTTCTTGCCTTTCTCTTTTGATCTTCCTCTGACAGTAAGAGCTTCCTTCACCATCTCAGAAGATTTCCTTCTCATCTCTTCTGATAGCAAAGAACCAACAATATCTTCCATATTGAAACTCGACGTTGTACTCCCAATAGCCATCACCAGATGATCCCAAGAGTTTGGCAAAGAACACAATAGAAGCATACAACGATCCTATTCTTTAATTTTTACACCAACAGATGTTAATTGAGCAATCAACATATTAAATGCGTTCAAATGATCAGCTACAAACCCTTCTTCCTACATTCTCAAAGAGTACAGCTTCTCCCTCAGGAATAGTTTATTCACCAAGGACTTGCCCTGATAAATAGATGCTAGTTTCTTCCACAAGGAAGATGTAGTCTTCTCTTCATGCACATTCAAAAGTACGGAGTCTTCCAAACAGAGCCTTATCAGCCCCTTAGAATTTCTATCTGCAAGGTCCCAATCTTCTTGGTTCATGCCTGTAGGTTTAGTTCCAAACACAACAATCCATAGATCACGATCAACTAGAAGATCTTCCATTTTGAGTTTCCACAAATCAAAATTGCTGCCATTGAATTTCTCTATTTCAATCTTTCCTGACATGCTAGCCATCTCAATCTGTAATTAGAATTAACAAACTCTACAAGACTCCCATTGAATAGAATTGACACAAAAAACCCAACGTACCCACAAGGATAACACAACTGGCCAGGGTCTGATACCACTTGTAAGGAAAGCTAAGGTGCGGAAACAACTCTCCTAACATCAAAAAATCAGGGAAGAATGTAGATATACTTTTAATTTTTTCAATTACAGTTCAATTAAGATGCACTTTGAAGTAAATAGCAGAAGCAAAGAATTATAAAAACGTAGATGAACACCACATTTACGTGGGAGAACCCTTACGGGAGAAAAACCCACTACACCAAGAGAAGTCACTTTGTATTACAGTAGCAAAAATTAATACAAAATTTAGACTTATCTTTCTGATGTCAAATTACAAATCTTTCATAATGATCAAACTTGTACAGGAACCTTCAAGTCACAATCTTTACAGAATAGAATTCATCCACTGATCATACACCGAACTATTCATCCAACTATTGATTGAACCAACCGAACCTCTGCAAAATTATAGAATTTATTTATATTGTCACTGGTCTGTTGATCTTCCACACAAAACTGCCACAACGGTCCAACTACTAGTGGTTCCCATTCAGCTTCTCCTATTGGTCCAACACAAGCCATGTAGATGGTTATCACTCGGTCAAAAGAGTTCACATTGTATCGGCATATTGGTGAGACAATCACCCTTTGATGAGACCACATACCGCTATTCAAAGTCATATCAAAATGTCATACCGTCGGCAAGACTTACCGCTCTTTCCAAGACATCCCATCAAGCCTTCATGTTATTCCAAAGCATTCAACCATCGATGAGACTTATTGCTTTTGCCAGGACATCCCACCAAAGTATCAAATTATACTGAGCACCAAACAATAGTTGACAAGACATCACTATCACCAGGAGGTTACATCAATGTTCAACAATTACTCTGAAGTATTCAACAGTCAACAAGACTATCATCCTTCACTCAGAGTTTACTCCAAAGACTTCAAGTTACATCGAGCACCGAATGGTCAGCAAGACTTACCACTCTGGCTAAGAGTTCTTACCGAGTTCTCCAAGTTACCCCGAGACCACTAGTCGCCAAGAGTCATACTGAGAATAAACTTCATCATCAGCGAGACATTAACACATCACCCAGACTTCATACTGAGACATTCATGTTACCCCGATGAGCATCAACAAGACAAACACATGTCACCAAGAGTTCATAGCGAAGTCACATGTCACACCGAAGACTCCAATGTGTAACGATTCAGCAAGACATTCACACATCGGTAAGACTTCTTACCAATAGTATCCCTCTCGGCCAAGTCTCCCCAATGACTTCAAAAGGTGAAGCTTTTGGTGAGACACTCCACATTGACAAGAATTCTCACTGAGCCACCATAGGTTATCCCAATGACTCCAATCTATAAGTGTTTGGCAAGACTTCTACAAGGTCACAACAACCTGTACAAAACATAAGGCTACAAATCTGCTCGTCTGCCAAACATAGAATATGTCACACCGACTTGGCTCCAATAGAGGTTACAACCTGTGATGATTGAGAGATATTTTTCTAACATGATCAGGTTTGCATACTAGGCAAGGATTTTCATACATGTAGGTTGTAGCCACTAGATGGTAGCTCTAGATATGTAGGACACAACACCATGCTTTAAGAAGGCTAGTATTATGAGGTTACCAAACCAATATCTTTGTCGAAGGGTAGGGCCATCTTACCAATTAGGTAGATGTGAAGGGGACCACAATAAGTCTGTGGTTGGAAAAAAAAATCTTGATTGATTCTTTCCCTCATACAGTTGGTGGCCAAGATTTGAGGAAGAATATATGGACCATTTGTATCTCTATTTCAATAAGCTCATAGAATCTATGTATGTAATCATGTATCCATATCTATGGAAATTGTAAATGCGAAATGTTATCTTCAAATTATGAATATGAAATCATTCTTGGGTTTTGTAATGTTTCATTGTAATTCAATGGTAAAGTTTGGAATGAGGTTGTTTCAAATGTGCAAATTGCTATGGATAGAAAAGAAAAAAATTATTGCTAAGTGTCGGTTTCTTAAACTATTCACTTGTGGGTAAAACATAGTAAAATTATTGGGTAGAACAATGGGCATGCTACATGTGGTATCAAAGCTACCAAGTTTAGCTATGGAACCTATGTGCTCGCTATGTTTTCATCCAACATTATATGAGTCTAATGTTTGGAAATTCTTGTACCAAGATGGTGTATCTCAAGATGACTGTAGGAAATCTAGTAATTAGTAATGAGTGCTACCTAAGGGCCAAGAAAGAAAAGGAATCCATTGTTCAAACCATAGAGGGGACCAATTATAATAATTCCATTTGGCTAAGTGACACTGAGACTTTCATTAAAGCCCTATCATGAATCAATCAAGAGAGGAAAATAATGCAAGAGGTTGTAAACTTTGTACCTCATGTCTCTCTAAACAAGTCAGACCCTTTATCAGTTTCTAGGGGTATGCCATCAGAATGTAGTGTTAGTCCTATCATGATATTTAGGGACCCACATGTTCTTCCAATGTTGAAAGTTATTATATTATCCTCAAGAAGAAAATCAGAGGAATATGTTCCTTGAAACTTTGTATTTGAGGATAGGTCTGAGGGTTATTTCCCTTTTGACTATGTATGTGAACAAAAATATAAGGGGTATACCCCACTTAGTTATGTATCAAAGAGTGAATCTAAGGGATACTCTCCCTTAGACTATCTGAATAGCCATTCCATGTAAACAAAAGGATACTGAAATATTTTTTGATCTTAATGAAAACATGTTTTAGAAAAAACTTGAGTATGAGTTCTATGAAATTTATTTTATGTGAATGTTTATTATTTTAGAATGTTTTTAGAATGATAAGTAAAATTTATTAGGATATAATTAAAATGAAACCACCGAATGTAAATTTTCTTGTGAAAATGGTTAGAAAGAGAACTAACCTTGGGGGAAGTCTAGAAGTAGGCCAAGGTGCAGAAAATATCAAAGCTAAATTGGATCATATTTTGGCTATGATGGATGAAACAAGAGAAAGAATAGGAAACCTCAAGTAGGAGGTAAGAGGAAAATAAAGGGAGAAATATGAAGTTCCTAACAATGAAGAAGAGTTCCTAACAATGAAGAAGGGGAAAATTCCCGTGATCATACTCAATCAAGTGAACATGAAGATGATTTGTTGTCACATTCTAGGTTGGAAGGAACCAAAAGGAAATAACTAACAAGTGAGCTATCTTGAGATATGAGAAATATCACACCTCCAAAGTTTGAAGGTAGTACCAGTGTGAATGTGGTTGAGGCATGGCTCATAGAGATGGAAAAGTATTTGAAATCATGAATTACTCTAAGGTAACTAAATCCATTTGGAGAGTTTTTTATTTGGTTGGAGAAGCATCCAATTGTTGGATAAATAAAAATATGGAGCTTCGGATCAATTCCTTAAGGATTACTTAGAGTGAATTTGTAGACTTTTTGGAAATAGTGGTTACCTCAATTATTCTATAATCAAAAGCTCACTGACTTCCAAAATTTATAGTGAGGAGATTCCTTGGTGAATGAATAGTGGGAGAAATTCACTCATCTCCTAAGGTACGTACCCATGTACCAAAAGGATGAACGGTTTCACATAAGGAAGTTCATCATTGGTCTCAATAACCAAATAGGTTGAGAGGTAGATATACACGGTCATGCTACCATGGACCTAGTATATGAGAAAGCCATTAAGCAAGAGGAAAGGCTTAAATATATCTCAAACTACTATCAAAATAATTGAAAGAAGTTCAGTTGGTCAAAAGCTAATCAACCTTCGAAGAAGCCTAGTGAAGGGCATGGTTTTCAAAGGCAAGGGGACAAGGGACCCCATAACAATTGGAATGAACCAAGAATGGATTGTAAGGGGAACAACAACAACAATGTTGGTGGGAATGAAGGCAATTATAGAAGGCCTACAAAAAGGAAGGAACCAGTGAAAAGATGTTTTACATGTGGTAGAGATCACTTTGCAAACTAGTGTCCCAATAGACCATCAAGGTCACAACCACATGGAAACCCTCTTCCTCCTCAATGAGTTTCATTCCAACAAAGAATTAATGCAACATTAGACAATTGGCAAGTAGAGTACCTGATTACTTCAGTAGAAATTACAGGTACTTTTTCTATACACCCATCTCAATTTTAATAGATATTCCTAGTATAGCTAGTAAAATTTCTAGAAAAGTTGGCTACATGAAAAAGTCTTGGATTTTTGAATATGCAAACCACACAAGAGCTAAGGTGGATTAATGTCTATTTGAAGCAAGGGTTGAACTTCTGAATTTCTCTATGAAAGTGAATTTATGCGTAGCTCCCTTAGGTTAATATGATGTCATCTTAGGGATGAATTAGCTATGGAAACATAGGGCCAAAGTAGAATGTGATGCAAAAATAGTAGAATGCTTAGATGATCTTGGAAACTAGGTGTCATTGCAAGGAATGCTTAGAGAATTTAAGCTATATTAGATTTTTTCCATACAAATACATAGAGTGAAGAAGAAAGGTTGACAAATCTTTTCCGTGAAAATGGAGAAACTTAAGGAATGCAAAGAGTTCATTTCTCAAGATGATTTAGTATAGTATGGACCTCAAGACCTCCAAGAAGATGAAGAAGGTGAGGTGGTGGAATCAGGAAAGTTGGATATGGAGAAATACCCTATCCTAAGGAACTTTGTGGGTGTATTTCCAGATGAATTATTTGGATTACCTCCCAAGAGAGTGTTTGATTTCTCTATCGACACTATTCTAGGGTTAGAGTTTATATCAGATGTGCCATATAGGATGACCATGATAGAATTAATGGAGCTAAAATCTCAATTGGAGGAATTGTTGTCCAAGAGACTATAAGACCTAGTGTTTCACCCTAGAGAGCGCTAGTGATCTTTGTGAAGAAGAAAGATGCTGCAATGAGCTTATGTATTGACTATCAGTTGCTTAATAAAGCAATGATAAAGAATAAATATTCGTTGCCATGCATCAATGAACTCTTTGATTAGATGCGAGGAATTAATTTTTTTTTTTAAGATTGATCTACGATTAGGCTATCATCAATTGAGGATCAAGGATGAAGACATTTTCAAAACAACTTTCAAGACTAGGTATAGTCATTACAAGTTCACAGTCCTACCTTTTGGACTCACGAATGCACCTTTAATATGCATGAACCTGATGAATAGTGTATTTAGGGATCACTTGGATAGGTTTGTGTTGGTCTTCTTGGATGATATTTTAATCTACTCCAAGAATGAAGAGGAACATCTTCAACATTTAGATATTGTTCTCCAATGGTTAAGGGAGCATAAGCTATATGGGAAACTCTCAAAGTGTACCTTCTTTTAGAAGGAAGTGTAATATTTAGGTCACGTGATTTCAATTGATCCAACAAAAATAAAAGTAATTCTTGACTAACCAATGCCTAAGAATGTACCAAAAGTTAGAAGTTTTATAGGTCTGGCTGGGTATTATCAAAAATTTGTTGCAAAGTTTTCCAAAATAGCTTTTCCCATTACTTCATTGCAAAGGAAAGGGAAGAATTTTAAATGATCTAAAAAATTTCAAGTGACATTTGACCAACTCAAGGAGAAGTTGACCACAACTCCAATACTGAAGGTACCAAATCCAAATGGTAACTTTATTGTTATCACAAATGCTTTTAGAGAAGGTTTGGGTGGATTATTGATGTAGGAAGGGTGAGACACATCCTATGAGTCAAGGAAGCTAAAGCCTTATGAGAAAAATTATGCTTCGTGTGATTTAGAATTAGCAACAGTTGTCCATGCATTACAAATGTGGAGACACTATCTGAAACCTTTTGAACTAAAGACTCATCATCATGGGATGAAGTATTTGTTTACTCAACCTAACCTAAATGCATGATAGAGGAGATGGTTGGAATTGATATCTAATTATGATTTCAACATCAGTTATATCAATGGAAAGGAAAATTAGGTTGTCGATGCCCTAAGTCATAGGAGAAGTATCTCCTCAATGATATCAATTCAAACTAACTTCAAAGTTCAAGTGTTGCAAAAATGTAAGGGTGTTGAGTTTTATGAACAAGTCAAGCAAGCGCTCTTGTATAATTCGCAAGATCAAAGATATGAAGGATCTCACTTTGAACCTAATGGTTTATTAAGGTTTAAGAGAAGGATCTATGTACCTAACTTTGGGGAATTAAGGAACTTATTATGGAGTTCATAATGCATGATATTCTAGACATCTTGGTGTAACTAAGATGTTGGCTAATGTAAATCCATTCTATTTTTGGAAGGGAATGAAAGGGGATGTTGCAACATTTATAGCAAGTTTCTTAGAATGTCAAAGGGTGAAGGAAAAACATCATCAAAAATTAAATGGCAGGTCATTAGTATGGATTTTGTGCAATGTCTTCCAATGTCGAGGAATAAGAACAATGCCATTTTGGTAGTGGTGGATAAGGTTAAAAGGTGGGCCATTTTATTTTTGGGAATCTAACTGATGGAGCTCCTGTTATAGCTCAAAATTTTATTCAAGAGGTCTTTAGATTGCATGGAATTCCTGAAAAGATTATTTCTGATAGGGATGCTTGTGTGACATTAGATTTTAGAAAACCTTGTTTTGTTCACTTGGGACTCAATTGAACATAAGTTCAACATATCATATAGAAATAGATGGAAAAACTGAAAGAGTGAACCAAGTGTAAGAGGATCTACTAAGGATGTATTACATGGATCAACAATACAAGTGGGAGGATTATTTACCTTTGGTTGAATTTGTGCATAAAAACTCGTATCATTCTGCAATCAAGATGGCTCCATTTGAAGCATTATATGGTAGAAAGTATCAAACTCCTATAATTTGGGATAAGATAGAGGATAGGATAAGCCTTCGGATAGAAATTTTATTGGAAATGGAGGAGAAAGTTGGGATTATCAAGCAGAGGCTAGCAAAAGATAATGATAGGAAAAATAGTTATGCAGATTCCAAACGGGTACCCAGAAATTTCTCAATAGGAGAGAAGGTTTTGTTGAGAGTTAAACTCACAAGAGTTCTAAATTTTTTGGAAATTTATCCAAACTAGCTTCATGCTATGTAGGTCCCTTTGAGGTTCTCAAGGAAGTAAACCCTATTTTGTATTGAATTTCTTTGCCACTAGACCTTGTCAGGATGCATAATGTATTTGATGTCTCATACCTTAAGAAGTACACACAAAGGGATAACCATGTTATTGATTGGAATTCTTTATAGGTATAGGGCCTAGGTGTGGTAACAATTGAGCATCTCAAAGTGCTCAGAATACATAAGCTTCACTTATGTAACAGAGAGGTTTTGCAATGCAAGGTCCAGTGGGATCAGTATGCAGAAGATTCTGCCACTTGGGAAGACTATGTTGAGATGAAGCAAAAGTTTCTTAAAATCTTGCTAGGTTTTGAAAACTCTAGAAAAACAATGATGTTTTATGATGTTATGTTTTATGTTATGGTCATGTTTGATACTTAACAATCACCGGGGATGATGATTCACAAGGGGGGAAATATGCTACACCCTGTATGTTATTACCTATTTATTATTACCTTGATGGATTAAAATGCTTTAATATAAATTTATGATTGTGTTTTGTATATGAATCTTGATGGAAATGTGATGATTGAATGTTTAATTCAATTTGATATTTTATAATGTTCTGAAGATTAAAATATGTGATGCATATGAATGTATTTTTATCAGCTAACTATTGTTGTGATATTCTAAGCTGGATGTACGAATAGATTCATACCTCCGAAAGAGGGGGAATATCACTCAAGAGAAGAACTTGGTTTCGTAACCCTTAATGAGCCTAACTGAGCATACACACTCATATCCTAGTTGGTCTAAGTTGAGTCAAGTTAGTTTGGGGAATTGGTAAGTGATCTGCAGTTTTGGTTTGGAATGTTTTGTATTATTTTATGGTTTCAATCTTTGAATGTTCTTGATTGGGAAAATGTTATTAAGTATTTATGTCGAGTGAAATTCCTTCCTTGTGTGTTCATATTTATATATTAGTCGATGAAGTATATACATAGAATGTATATATGTATATATATGTACATTTCTATGATGCCTCATACATGTGAGTATATGCATGCATGAGTATACGTAGATAGATGTATCTACACATGCTCGTGAATGAATAACCCATATGCATGAGATTACCATGTGACAAATGCAACATATATATATACACACTTCGTGTATATACATCAATCAATAAATATGAGAATATTTTTATTTTTGTAAGGATATTAAAATGATGTTATACATATACATAATATATATATTTAATATATATGTATATAATTACATTAATGTAAACGCATATATAAATATATTAATATACATATATATGTATATATATAATTAATTTGATAAATGTTTTAATATATATTTAATTGGAAAGTAATGCATAAATAGTAATCACATGGATATAATTATATATATATATATATATATTAAAGATATTTTATATATATACATATAAATAATATAAATACTATATTTATATTGTTTGATATTTATTAAAAGCGCTTTGAATGAGCATAGCGCATTATGATAGTGCTGCCATATATATTAATATGGCCAAAGCTTAAATATTGTGCATAAAGCATGAGATTAAGTCAAAGAGACTTGTGCGCAGTGCATAAGTAAAGGTAAATACTATTTAAATGTTGCAAGTGAAAATTAATGTAGTTTCAACCTTTCTGACTTAGTCTTTAACCGCGCATGAGAAAGGGTGTTAAAATATGAAATGTGGTGCCAAGTTAAAAGAAATTTGAAGCTTTTAGAAGTTTTTTATGTGCTTTAAACCCAATGCATAAGCAAGAGGAATCATGAGACTAAGTCAATAGCCATGAGCTAGATAAGATAGTTGACTTAGATTACAATTAGGAAAACCTATTATATGCATTTTATGAGTTTTAAACACTATTTTCATCTAGTTTTGGATGACACATTCTTAGCTAAAGAGTTGGACTATGTATGTGTTGCAAATCACTATTTTAAACTAGCCACCTCTCACATTTAGAGCTGAGTCAATGCATTTGATAAGGAAGGTGGTAGATTTGTTAATTTGTTTGTAGCCTTTGGATGGTCAAATTTTAGTATATATAGAGGTGCTCTCTCTACCATTTTTTACACGCTTTCCATTCAAATTTCTTTAGTGTTGTTCTACTATATTTTCTATGTTAGAGTATTTTGAGAGATTTGTGAGATAGTGAGAGTTATTTTGTGATTTTTTAATTGTTGAGAAAATTGGTAAGAGGCTACAGGTTGAGGATAGGTTGAACTTAGAGGAAGCAACAAGAAGGCTTGTGGAATTGTGTTAGGGAGGAATTAATATCAGTTGGAGCTTTTAATACAAGCATGTTGATTTCTATTCCTTTATTATTTTATGATTGAAAGGTTATTTGTTAATGAATGCCTTGTTTGGAAAGGATTGATTTAAATACGTGTTAAGTTGCTTTGGATAAGCTTGCATGTTTCTTGGATGATTTTTTTTTGGTGAAACCATTTTACTTGGATTATTACTATATAATCTATATTGGAATTTATATGATTGTGTATCTATTTAAACTATACATAGTTATTCAATACTATTGTATGTAGCAAGAATTGTGAAATGTAGAGCATGTTGATGTATTGATGTATTTTATATGTAAATGTTAGGTGACATAGGTGGTGAGATTGGTTATTCTTGGGGTTAAAATAATCCATGGGAAAGGGTGTAAGCTAGTTAGTCAAGTTATTATGTCATCACTTTCTTATTTTTGGGATGTATGTTAAGAGTATGAATGGTCAAAATCAAATAAAGCTAGAAAGGTGGGTGAGCATGTGACCTCCACTCTAAATTATGGGTGATGAATACTTTGGCCAAATTAGTGTAAGTAGCCACTATTTACACTATCAGTTCACTATGATCTAAGTTTGCATACCAGGAAAGGATTTTCATACATGTTCCTATTGTAGCCAATGTATATGACAACTCTAGATATGTAGGACACAACACCATGCTTCAGGAAGGCTAGTATTATGAGGTTACCAAAACAATCTCTTTGTTGAATATTAGGGTCATCTTACTAGTTAGCTAGATGTGCAGGGGACAGCAGTAAGTTCGTTGTTGGTGAAAAAGTGCTTGAGTGATGCTTTCCCTCATGCAATTGGTGGCCAAGATTTGAGGAAGGACATCTAGACCATTAGTATCAAAATTTATTATGAGGAAAATAGTTTTAAATTGGGGAAAAAAATTAGGGTAAAATAAAATTGTTTCTATTCTTTTCTTGATGTCAACTCAACGTTAGTTTTTCCTAAAATTTTCAGCAATACAAAATCTACACTTAAATTTATAAAAAAATGTTAAATTTTTTTTAAAAAGAATTTAAGAATTACAAAAATAAACTTCTTCAAGATTACATAGTATAACATGTTTCAAGGTTACCTAGTATAACATGCACATAAAATATCCTTTGTCTTGGTTAGATTTTATAGTCACAAGCTCCAATAAAGTTCGAACCTTCATTATGATCGAGCATACTAGTCCAAAGAACCTCTAGCATAGGCCAAAAATCACATATTGGTTAGTTTACATAGTATAAACATTAAAATAAAGTGGGAATGGTATCAAACACCATGCATAAGTCTTTTTGACCTCCTAATGAAAAGTAGCCTAATCTATTTATATTTCTTTTGGATGTGATATTTATACTAGGATTCAACTACATTATTTTTTAATCAAATTCACTGACCCATATTTCATGTGAACCTTTACTCATAAAATATGAATCACTAAATTTGACTAAAAAATAATACAAATATCATAAATTGATACCCAAAAAAACTCTTTTGAATGTGAAATATTACTAGCTTATCTATCTTATTACATAATCTATATAGGAAACACCAAGATATATCAACTTCTTCAAATCCATTTTAGAAAATTGATTTTTGTGTATTTTTCGTAATGGATTCTTTAGTTGCATAATAATATAATATCATTGGCTTATCTTTTGAGGAATGTAGAACATAGTGATATTTGTATGATATTGAATATAACTGAGGAGAATGAATATTTTCTAAACATGAGAACATTATATTGAATGGATAAGTATATAATTTATATTAGTTGTATTATAAGGCTTGTAGCCTATGATTTATCTTAGAATCATATCCCTAACCCTACCCCTATTAAAATTCAATCCTAATTGGCGCATATCCCTAACAGTAACACTAACCTATTGAAGCTCAACCCTAATTGAACCTAAACACTAACCCCAACATTAATTATAACTATAATCCTAATTGAACCTAAACACTAACCCTAACATTAATTCTAACTATAACCCTAATTGAACCCTAACCCTAAACTAGCTTTAACCCTAAACTAGCTTTAACCCTAGGATCTATCTTAGAATCCTAACCCTAACCATAACCCTAATCTTGTTGAAATTCAACCTTAATTGAACCAAATACCTAATCATAAACCATTTAAGTTCAACCCTAATTGAACCTAGACACTAACCCTAACCTTAATTCTAACTGTAACCCTAATTAAACACTAAAGTTAAGCCTAAATGAAAACTAAACCTAATATTACTTTAACCCTAACTATAATTGAATATAATCCTAACTTTAGTTGAACCCTAACCCTAATTGAACATAAATCCTAACCATGACCCTAATTAATTCCTAATTGAATCTTAACCCTTACCGTAATTGTAACCCTAACCCTAATCCCAATTGAATTCTAACCCCAACCCTAAGCCTAACCCCAAACTTTATCTTAGAACCCTTACCCTAATTGAACATCAATTGAGCCCTAACCCAGCCTAATTGAATCTAGGCCCTAATTAAATCCTAACCCTAACACTAATTAATCATCATAATTATAATTGAATCCTAATACTAACCCTAGTTGAACCCTAATCCTAATTGAATCCTAACCCTAATTGAATTTTAATCCCAACTTAAACCTAAACTATAATTGAATTCTAACTTTAACTCTAATTCTAATTCTAATGATAATTCTAACTCTACTCATAATTCTAACTCTAACACTAACCCTAATTCTAATATCAAGATTAATTATAACTATATTACTAATTGAAATCTAACACTAGCCATAATTAAAACCTAACCCTAGGTGAACCCTTACCCTAACCTAACATTAACCCTAACCAAAAACCTAATTGTGCCTAACTCTAACTCTAGTTAGGTCATAACCCTAATTCCAATCCTAATCCTAACCCTAACCTTTACCCCAAAATCCTAACCTTAATTGAACCCTATCATAACCCTGGCCCTAGCCTAACCTCAACCCTAATTGAACTCTAATTGAATCATAATTGAAGCTTAATCCTAATTGATCCCTAACCCTAACGGGCTATCCCTAATTCAACTCTAATCCTAATTAATCATTAACACTAACCTTAATTGTCACCCTAATCTAGCCTCAATCACCCCAACCCTAACTTCAAGATTTATCTTAAAATTCTTATTGAACCCTACCCCTAGTTTGATCCTAATCATAAGAATAACCAAAATCTAAATAATAAAAAATAAATAATGTTATATGAATTATTTTTAAATTATATGATAAAGTTAAGTGAAAATATAATTCTTAATTACATTAATTTTTTAAAGATAAGCAATTTTTAAATATTATTTTAAAAACTTATTTTATATGTAATAATAATTTTATTATATTTTCTTTGTATTTAAATTTTTTAATTTTAAATTGATTTTATATGGAAACTTATTATGAAAGACCTTTATATTAGATGTATATTTAAGTTGTTATATTTTTGTATAATTAAAGCTTTATTAAAACCATAAGTTTATAATATTTCTATATATATATATATATATATATATATATTGAATAAAATAGAATATTAATGATTTTTCCTTTCTCAAACATTTTCAATTTTAAAAAAAAATATTGCCTTTTTAATGTTTTAAATATATTAATTTAGAAACATATTTTATGTGTAATAATAAATTTAAAATATTTAGTTTTTATTTAGTTTTTAATTTTTTTAATATTAAATACATTAATTTATTTAGAATTTTTAAAAAGAACAATTATTTTTCATTCTTTATAATTTTATTTCTATTATAATATTAAAAATATCTTACAATGAATCAAATATTTTTTTGTTTTAAAGATTTTTAATTTTTTTTAATTTTAGATATATTAATATAGAAACTTAGTTTTATTTCATACTTTATCTTATAAATTTTAGAAACTTTTTTTTTATGTGTAATTCTTTATAAATAATAATTATTTTTATTAGAAAAGATTACTTCAATAAATCTCAAGAGACATGTTGTTTTAAAAAGATCTTGAATATTTTTTAATTTTAATTATATTAATTTAGAAACTTATTTAAATGAAATAATAAACTTAGAATATTTGTTTTATACTTAAGTTTTTAAATTTTAGAAACATATTTTTATGTCTAATAATTTAACATATATTTTTAATACTTTATCTTTTTGAACATATGTGTTTTATACTTTATATTTATAAATATTTATTATTTTTGTCCATATCTTTTATGGTGTCTATTATAAATTTTTTTTTATTATTCAAGGGGTAAACACTTTTGAGTAGAGCTATGAACTGGATACAACCATTCAACAATACCACCCCACTGGGGTTTGAACCTTGGTGGCAAGAACAACAATGCCACCTATAAACCATCACACCATGCCAATATCGGCAATTTTATGTAGAAATTTTACTTATAAATTTCATTTTACTTTAATTTTGTAGTGTAAACTTATTTGAAAAATCTTCAATGATGATAAAAAAAAGTTTACCACAAGTGGTGGATATATATTAGAATTGGTTTGATTTTAAGTATATATTAATTTAGAAACTTACTTATATAGAATATTTATTTTATACTTAATTTTTTTAAAATTTAAAATTCTTTTTATGTCTAATAGTTTAACATATAGTCAGTAGTGGCATGGTGTGATGGTTAAGTTGTGGTATTCTTCTTGCCAACAAGGTTCAAACTCCATTAGGGTGTTATTGTTGAATGTTTAAAGTGTGGATGAGGTCCCTTGTTTGTGACCTCACCGGTTCATAGCTCTCGGTCAAAAGCATTTACCCCTTTAAAAAAAAAAATAGTTTAAAACATATTTGTTTTATACAAGTTATATTTTTAAATAATTATTATTTTTTATTGGAAAAGATTAATTAAATCAATATACTTTAAAAAATAAATCCATATCTTTTGGTGGTGTCTATTATAATTTTATGTAAAAATTTTGCTTATAAATTTTATTTTACTTTAATTTTGTAGTGTAAATTTATTTGGAAGAAAAATTCATAAGAACATTGAAAAATATTCAATGATGATAAAAAAAACACTTACACATTTTTAACCAAATGTGGTGGATACAAAATTGATGATAATACAAAAGGTTGAAACCTTGCTCTTTCTTAAGAATGACAAGGCTACAAACCCAATGCATTACAATAAGTGTTTTCAAATATTTGTAAATGCAAAAAAAGAGATTGAATGAAGACACTAAAGGAATAAAGAAGTCCCAGGGCAGTTTAAAAAATTGTGAATACCAATATATCGATGTTAATTTCTGAATTAAATGATGTGGTAGACTTTAATGCCTACATATCACTTTAAATGTACATTACTTGCCTTACAATAGTAGCTAAAATTGATGGTTCAAAGGAAAATCAAGTGCTGAAAAATATCTCCAAACTTAGCAAGAATGATATGTAGAAGGTAGAACCGATTCTAACAAGCATTGCTTACACATCCAAGCTACAACAATCAACAAATGAGAGAAAGAATGATCATCAAGATTGATGACTCCAAGGCACATGTTGATATGAATTGGAACTTTCTAAAATTTACCTCAATGCATACCTCCTCACCTGTATATTATTAAGACCAGACCTTTAGCCTTTTAAGTTTGAGGAGTGTCCTACCATCCCTTAAATCAAATGTCACCCAAGTACTTCAATTTATTTTAGAAATCATCAGTTTGTTTGAGATAACTTGATCTAAGGAAACCAAAATTGCATAAGATTTCAGTCTTAAGAATATCTAACAAGGTTATGATATGAGTTCAAGTTAGTTATCAAAATTAGAATGATACATTTTATCCATTCTGACTTGAAAAGTAGTAGACAAAATCAAATAAGAAATTCCTTTAATAGCACGTATCTTTTGTTTAGTTCAAATTCAAAGATAAAAAAGTATCAGAATGGAAATTAAAAGTGTTGTACATAGTTGTGATTAGAACTCCAAACATCGAGAACAAAAGAACATTATTGCAATTTAATCATTAGCATGTAAAGTTGTTAACATAAATCTCAAAAAAAACAAAATCACATTGTTAGCTATTGAAACAAAATCACATATTTTTGTATATTTAAGTTATATTTTTGTAGATAAGTGAAACACCTATTTACACCAACAACCCCTTTAAGTGTAACTTAGGGAGAAGCCATTTTTATGATTCAAATGATACAAAGATGAGTCTCGACTATAAGGCCATGTTAGATACCCATGTACAAATGCAATCTCTCACAAATAGAGAAAAGGAGAATACCTAGAGGAACAATTTTCTTGCCCAAAAGAGAGAAAAGATGGAATAATATTATCTATAAAAAATGAGGAAAAAACCCAATGTAAGGAAAAAGACACCCTTATAAGAGAGAAGAAGAGTGACCATGTAGCCCCCTTCAATTGATGAGATAACCTACTATAGAGAAACACTAGAAGCACATTGGTGGACTAAATTTGGAACCTTAATCCAAGTAAATAAGGACAACATGAGTCTGATGATAGAAACATTGGAAACTCTCAATTGTTGGATGAACTCTAGAATCATGTTAAAGAAATAGTTATTTTGATACCAAGGAACACTAAAAATCTCTCAATATAGAGAAACTCTAGAATCTAGTTGAAGAAACATAAGATAAAACCATGTTCTACAACTGAAATGAAGTGAAAGGATCAAAATTGCACCTTCCCAAGTGACAGTATGTCCAAGTGATCAACTAGAATGTGAATACAGATAAATTTAAATAAAATATACCTAGGGCTAAACATGAAAAAAGAGTATGGGTAGATTGATATAGCTCCTCAATACCTTTCCAACAACATAGGAATCATGAAAATTAGAGATGCTGGCAAAAATTTATGAGCTTGAGAGCCAAAAATCCAAATTTGAATTAAAATAGAAAATATAGGTGCCAAATAGTAAAATATGGAAAAATTGTCCTCACCAAGTTATAAAGTACACATAGTCATCTTTTTGATAATATCTCATTTTCAAAAATCTAACACTATGGTAGAAAGTTATGGAATTTTAAAAATATTATTTGATTTGGGTATTAGGGGGCTATATTTAGGGCCCCTAGGTACCCATATTATTATGTGCTCAATATTTTATTTTTAAAACATCATTACCTAGTGATAATGATGGACACACCACTAGTGGTGAGAATAATGTTGGGCTACAAGAAGAGCCACACCACCCAAGACATAATCCCCCCTTGCAGATGTTGGTTAGAGGGGTCAAGAACCCATGACCATGGATAAACTCAAATAGTTTGCACCAAAAATTGAAAACATAATATTTTTAATAAATAAAACATATCAAAACATACCAATGATGAAAAAAGTTGGTGCGAGATTATGTAGACACTATACAATTCGACTATAGACTTGAATATGCTAGAGAATATTCGTTGGAATTGCCTACACCTAGTTGATGTTGTAGATTGTATGGTATAGTCAAGTATAAATCCATATGGATCTGTATGGTCGTACAAAATATTACAATGGTACAAAAAAATTCTTGATGCCTCTAGGATAAAAGTGTTCGTTTTTCACAATTTGATAGTCAATCCTTAGTTTTTAGTCCTTCTAGATGTAATGGTAGGACCAGATTTGGCCCAAAGTGTTCCAAAAATTTAGACACCTCTAAGACCTAGTAACATTAACCCTACTTCAAGTCCTTGTATATTTGGTAAAGCATAGCTAAATTTGATGAAATGAAAGGAAAAGATGAATTTCTATATTCCTTGTATTCAACTACGGAGTCCTTGAAATGCCTAATCACACCCAAAAAAAATTTCAAGCCAAAATATGTCTCTCAAATTTAGGAAGAAGTTTGCAACATTGGAGCTCTGATACCATGTAGCAGTTAATGATGAACCCCCAACACCCTCAGATCACCTAGAAACAAAAAAAACTTCCACAAGAGAGAAATGGCAATAATATCTTGCTATGATTAAGGATGTAAGATTGTATTAAAACTAGCAATCACACTTTGGTGTGTAATGGGCATGCCGAAGAGCTATGGAAGGTCAATTAGAGAAAGAATTGGTTTTTTTTTTGCATACATTTGTGTAGTACATAAGGTCAATTGATAGATCATTTAGAAAATAATTTTGTTATTATTATTATTACTACTACTACAACTACTACTACTATATAATTAATTTTATTTTATATTTTTATTATATAATAATATTATTATATTTTTTTAATAATTGTATGTATTAACTATTATATTCACCACACTAATCTCAAACCTAAGTAATTTATTGTGTCTAGGTATAAACTTTTCTATAAATTTCTCTTCAATTGTTTATGCCTTTGGATTAGATGCCTCCACTAACTCAATAGGTGATTGATGCAAAGACCAAGAGGCTTGAAAGCTGTGAGTAGGGCAGACAATAAACCATATAAATAAAATGTATAGTATATTATTCTAAATTATTTATGTATTATATAATTTACATATAAATATAATAATATATGCAATAAATAACCATCATCTTGTACAAGTATTATTATATTTTAGACTTTATATATAATTAATATATATAATAAAATAGCTATAATTATTATAGAGATGTTATTTTATAATATATATGATATTAATATTATAGTTATTAATATATGTAATATATTTTTTACATATATGTACCTCTATATAAAATTGTCTCCCCCTCTATCTCTCTTTCTTTTTCCTAAAAGATCAATTAAACTATCAATTTTTTATATATTAATTTAATTTGATCTAGATATAAAAATATATTAATTATTAATTATATAATAATTTCATATTTATATTTAATAATTTTATTAGTTAATAATATATATATACTTAACTATGTAGGTAAAGGATGCCCTAATGTTAAAACCTAAATGTGCTCATTATTATTAGGATCTTGACTGAAATTTTCATTTTAATAAACATACTCTATTATTAGGAGCTCACCAAATTGGAGAAGTGAAAGGTCAATACCAACAAGGAAAAGTTTGGAGGAGTGGAAAACAATAGCCGTAGGGAAAGTAGTAAAAAATGGTAGGGAAACAGCTATAAAAAGGAAAAAAAATAATGAACGGTTGATATTTGTTTAACCTTCTTACATACCCTATGCAAAAATCTTCATCGTCTATGGAAAAAAGTTGCTCCACAAACTTCAAATAGGAGATGCCTTCAACGTAATTACATATGTAAATGTACATATGATGCATTTCTTATAGAGGCAAGTTGTGAGATAAGATTAGATAAGATCTTGACATGTATCATATTCCTATACAATGAGACAACTACCTCAACAATATTAAATGACATAGGAAACAAGCATTAAATAAAATCCAAATAGATCAAATATGATAGGATCTTATGTAGATAACTAAGACTTCTAGAAAAACACCTATGACCTAAGTGGAATTAACATGTAAGTAGAACCCATTAGACCAACAAGTGGGTGGCAAAGAGAGAGAAATAGCAAGGAATTTGAAAAAATAAAGGATCTCCTACAAAGCAAATCCAATACAAGATAAATTTTTGTGGGGCATCCAAAGACAATACTATAATTTTGGGAGAAGAGTGCATAGTCAAAGACTAGATGGGGAAAATAGTATGCAATGCTTCAGAGCCTCTCCCTTGAGGGACAAATAATGAGGTTGAAATACAAGCACTCATTTTTCATTTATGATTATGTCTAAAGCTCAAAATAAATAGCTTAGAAATAGAAGACGATTCTTTAATAAATGTAAACGTAGTAAGAACTCAAAATATCAAAAATTAGAAGTTGAGGGTGCATTTAGAGTAGACAATAGATTTCATGGCTAAATTTAGTAATATTATAAACAATCACACATATAGAGAAGCTAACATGGATGAAGACCTTCTAGAAAATAAAGTGGCCAATAGGACCCAAAATATTTCACATGGGGTACTAAACAAGGATATGTGCAATTGTTATGCAAAAAAGGGTAATTAAGACCACTTCATTAGTGAGGCACTTGTAAGCAAAATGGTACATACTATGAATCAAACTTCCATTTATAAAATCACCAGGTCGAAAGAATGAGGGAAAGAGGAGCATATCAAAATAATTCATAGTAATAGTAATAATGAGGAGGAAATCTGAAGACATGAATTGAAATACAATACTTGGTAAAAATCATGTGGAATGAAGAAGGAAAGGTCTATTTATATGGAGTTGAGGAGTGGAGAAAAACATAATCAAGGGTCAAATTTACATGTTAATGTAAAAGTTATGTACACTCTAGTTAGATTGGTATGCAACATGAGAAAAATGGAATTCCTCGGGGAAATTATTGAGCATAGGCTCAAATTGATTTTGAAGATGCATCATGGGATAGTTTTGATGGTAGTTAATTGGGTTCTCAGTGATGAATTTTTAGTTTTAGACAATAGGTATTAGGTGAACATTCATATATTTTCTAGGATCATGGATTACCTCTTGTATTTGGGAGAATCAAAAGAAATAGTGTGTTCCTTGACTCTAGAGCTAGTGAAGAAGGATTTGGGAGAAATTATTGTAGGTCTAGCTCAATATAACCATAGACCATATAAAATGATAGAGAAGGGATAGATAGCAGAATACCAAATTGAGGACGAGAGTAATTTATACTTGGATTTTGTAAATGATACTAGTTATTGTATTTTTTTTATTAATACAAAGGATCGGCCTTATTTGCATCTTACAAAATATAGTTATTTAATACTAATATTTATTTAATTTATCTACTTTATATAAAACTATCTAATAAATGTAATATTCCAGTAGAGATGGTTTAGAAGGAATGATTTGATCTTGAAGTGGAATGGAATAATAAGATGGAGTAGAAGGGAAGTTTAAATGTTGATATGGAAGGGGATCATAAGATTGAGTGGGAAGGTTTCTTTAATGTTGAGTTGGAAGGGGATTGTGAGATAGGGTGGAAGAGATGCTTTGATCTTTATTTAGAGAGGAATTTATGGTAGGATGCTTTTGAACAAGCTCTTGGAATTTTTATATTTTTGTGGATGCTATGATTAGTGATGAGTGTTAGACGTACTCCTCAAATTGGGTGGATGGAAGAATGGGGGATTTTTCTTGGATGGTGTGATAATTTCGAAGTAAAATTATGTGTATAGGGTGGATGATAGCCTCATCAATAATTGTCTTAGATAGTTGATTGGGTTGATTCATAGAATGGAAGCATAATTTTAGGATCGAAAGTGCTAAATTGGGATGAAAATAGTAAAGTAAGATGAAAGAACTGATTTGTAGAGTGAAAACATGATTTTAGAACTAGATAGCAACACTTGCAATATAATGCTAGGTTTTTCACAAAATAAAGAGATTAAACCACAAAAAGACAATTTAGGGCTAAAAAGCACTAAACATAAGTAATTTGCAAAAACAAGAGAAGGGAGTAAGATGAAAATTTTGAAGTGAAAGTGCCAAAAGCCAATGTAGAAGCAGTAAAAGGTAAGTTGGAAGAGTTTTATTGGAATGAAAGTGCTAAAACAAAATTGAAAATGTCATTTTGGAATCTTTTCCATGAAAATTAGAACTACTCAATAAAAATAATGGGGTTAGACCACTAGGTATGTTGAAATGAAGATAGGAAAATAAACAAGGAAAATGACAAAGATTAAAATCAATATGGAATTTTTTACCTTGTTTGTCCTCTTTCTCCTTAGATTGAGCTAGAAGAAGAGTTGCACTCAATACTCCCTTCATTTTATCTTTTGATGTATGGAATGTGGTTTCTTATGGAACCAATAACATGATGGTATGATATAAATTGTGGGATATCAAATAAATAACATAAGGATATACTAATAGAAGATTAGATAGAAAATGAAGTAACATAAGGTTGTGATAAGAATAAACGATCAAATAAAATGAGAAGCCTCCAATTTATAAATTTTATAAGAGGGAAATCAAGATGCAAGATGCATGTATTGATGGATGACTACAATTGATAGATGATTGTGCTTTTTAATTAAACCTTAGCTTTAAAATGAATGTCACAAAGGACTAAATATGTAAAAGATAGGTTTAAATTTGGATGCTTTCATATGCATGATCATAAAGGGTGGACATATACTTGTCACATGTTGGCAAGTATAGATTGTGATCCATGTTATAAGCTCCTAATACTAAATAAATATTGATAAATAAATAAGGTCAATGTTTTAGACCTCTTAAGTGTTAGAAAGAAATGTACAAAATGCTATTCTAGTTTTTAAAAATTATTTTATAATGAGTATATGATTATAAAAATAATCTAAGATGATTCTCTAAAGTAAAAGCCCTAAAAACTCATTTTTATAACTTTGACATACAATTTAACAAGTAACAATCTTATTCCAAAAAATTGCACAAAATAATTAATTCAATTTAAATTTAAAATGTGAAAGATGAGATCACATCTATAATTCAATCCATACAATGAATATGTGAAATATCCTCACTAAAATTTTAATATAATCCATAACTCAAATAAAAAATTTACTTAATTCGATAAAAATATTATTTAAACTTACCATTAGAATAATGATGAACATATATGTACTATTTGCATCAAAACCTACTCATCACATAAAAAGAAGTCTATATTAGTTAGAACATCTCAACAGTTTAAGCTTAATATATAGAACATGAAAATGAAATTTTCAGTGTTCTCAATATCACCCATCAAAGGTTCCCATTACTTGAAAATGTGTTATTCCCACTCAAGTTAGCATGTAGGAGATGAAAAGAAAAGAAAAATGTAATAGTGACTAATCCCCACAAAATAAGCTGCATGAACTGAGTTCTGAGATCCACATCTTTTTGGAATTATCTTCTTTAACATTAGCCAGGTAACTCAAAATGACAGGAATGCAACAGGTTGATCACTCTTTTGCAACAACAGACATGGATATCAGCCTATCAGACAGTATAGCTCTAATCATGAATGTTTGAGAAAACTTGGGAGATTCTACACCATGAACTTGAAGTGAAGGCATGGAATGTGAGGAAGAATAAATAATCATAGAAGGCCCAATTGAAGATAAAGAACAGGGAGAATAATAATAAGTCAACTGGTGCCAAGGTCACCAAGGGTGCTGCTAAGAAGAAGTGAAAGTCTAAGCAAACTGTGCAAGAACTTATGCATGTGGGAATTCTGTTAGCTGGCATGTTGGGTTTCTGCACTTATGGTATGGTAATAGGTGTCTTATCAGCTTTTCATATGCAAAACTGGGTTTTTGATAGACGGTGGCATAGTTCGTTTATTTACTGCTTCACATTTTAGTGTTTGGAGAATACTTTTGATTTCTCAGTTGCGGGGAATTTTTTTATTTGATCTATGCAGTCTTGTCAGAGGGAGGGTGGACAGCTATTCATGTTCAGAGCTCTTTGAAGTGGAGCAGCATGTCTTCAAGTTGCCCAAGCAACTGGTTTCCAGTCTCAACTACAACTTGGATTGGGAAAATTAAAAAAACTCTTTCTTACAATTTAAAGAAAGAGTGACAACAAATGAGGAAGTTCAGGAAGCAATTTGGATTGGGAAAATAAAGAAAACTAAGGGTAAGGTCTTATGGAGGGGGGCTTCCTTAAAAATATCAGGTATGCTGCTAATCTTTTTTAGAAATATTTTTAACATCTTGGTCCCACGGATTTAATTTTGCAATTCTGCTTAAAATTTTAAGCTCCAAAATTTAAGAAATGAACTACCATGCTTTGATAAAAAATAATAAATAAATGAAAATTCTCTCATTTTTATTTTCTAATAAGAATTTAAATTTTACATGAGAGATAAGTGGCATAAAAAACTGTTAAGGTGTAGGGGCAATTTCTATCCCCACCCCCATTTCATCAGCTTCATAAAAGGTAGGGGCTCCTATTTTACTCGAAAAGATTCCAATTAATCCCATAGCACAATTTTTTTTCCCATGGAACCTCCTATTCCATGAAAATAGAAACACAAACTCCCCCATGGGACCATATAGTAATTCCTACAATTTAAAAAAAGAGTGACAGCAAACGAAGAAATTCAGAAAAAACTCGTCTGAAAAATAGAAAGAATATGCAAAAGCTTGCATGTGATTAGAAATAATTGCAAAATCAATTGATTTTACATAGAACAATAATAGAAAGTCTTCCATGCACAAGAAAGAGAGAAGAATAACTTCGATGGAAAAGTGTGTATCCACAATTAGAACAAATAACTATGAGAATATCAATGTTAATTATGTGAGCGATATGCATAGCAAAAAAGAAAAACAAACTTTACATGTATGATTTTATTTTAGAAACATTGCAGAAAGCTAAGATATCTTCAAGAATCATATATTAAATCAGAGGCAGAGTAGAATGGTAAGATATTTAGAATGGTTAAAAATAATAAAATTAAGCAAAGCAATGTATTTTCTTAAATAAATGTTACTACAATGTAACACAACTATTTAATCATAATCAGAATTTTCATAATAAACAGAAGTAAAATATACAAAATATATTATTGAAACTCGTCTTCTTCAATATGTTGTCCATTGCAAGCTCTTCATAATGTGTTACTGGTCCTACAATTTGTACCATATTTCATTATCATCTATTGTAATGGAGATATAGAATCAATTTAAAACTTGATTGATTCCTAACAACACATAAAGACGATACAAATTTTAATATTACTAGTTGTTTACTTTGAAAGACCTGAAATAAAAAAATAAGAAAAAAATTATTAGCAGTTAGATGAAACTCTTCTAAAAAACAGAAACAAATAGTCATATTTATCTACGTGTTAAATTATAAAAGTTGATTAAAATAAAGCAATGCAAGTGGAAAAAGAAAGCTGCAATCAAATTGGCAAAAGAAATTGCAAATGGAAATAAAAATTTCCATCCTACTTCATAAAAAACTGCTATGACATATTATTTGATTTTGAAATATTTGCATTAAAATTTAAAATTTAAAACAATGCAAGTGAAAAAGAAAGTTGACATCAAATTGACAAAAGACAATGCAAATGAAAATAAAATTTTCCATCCAATTTGTAAACGAATATTTATTAATTTTCTTTTACATGATAAGTGAGATTTTGGGGGCTTTCACTTAAAAGCTTTAACTGGAAAAACCAGCTGATTTACCATTTAACAAAAGATAAAAGTTATTTTCAAACGACTCAACAATGATTTGAGATGTGAGACTTATTTTCCTATTGACTAAAGATATAAACTTCTTTGCCTCACACAAATGCCTTAAAAACTATTCAAAGAAATACCAAGTTAAAACCATTTACTTTGCCTCCCAATCTTCTCCTCTTTTCTAAGGTTTCTATGTAAACAGATTTATCAGTCATTTGAAACTGAAAACACTTCATTTCATTGAGGAAAATAAATTAGAATACCTAAATTAGTTAATATATAAGGAACTCGAAGATAGCAAACTGTCTATTTAAATTTATAAAATGCTTTCCTAGCTTAAATCTATCTAGGAAAATTACCAACCGCCTAATACTTACAGTTTTCACAATGGGCGTAGCATATCTTTAAACACTAAATGGAAAGAGAACACCGATGAAAAGAGAACAAAAATGTATGTGATAACATAGTCGTCAACCAGGATTAGCAGGCGAATAGGAATATCTAAAAAATTTCAAGTAGTATATATCTAAGAAATATATAACAGCAAATGCATGGAGGCCGTACACCAATGCTTTAATGGCACTTCATATATTTAAACTAGTTGTTAACTGAAATCAAATACAAAGTTATTAATAGAAATTAAAAAAAAAAAAAATCGCATTGCTAGAAGGAAGGGCAGTCAAAAGACAAAGAAAAAGATGTGATAATTGTGGTTATGAAGGGAAGTATTTTTATTGTAATTCACCAAATTTCTGATCACATGTTTTTCAGAACGACATTTAAATGTACATCAGTATAATTAAGACCTAAAATTTGTCGGAGGCATTCATACAAAACCCATTGAAGCCCCTCACACAACAAAGAGCACATAAAATTTAAATATGTTGATAGGGTGATCCCACAATAGTGGTTTACAATTTTTGGCCAAACTGGACACTGATTTTCTTTTAACTAAATCTTCACATTCAGACACCTATAGCGGTTAAACCGTGAGGAATTTGAAGATGATGCAAACTAAAGTCTTGTCACATTTTGTCTTTAGATTTTTTTTTAAAAAAATTCAAAATTTTTGGAATCAAATTGCACTTCTTTTTCCATCTCCCACGAAAATTAGTTTTTTTCAAAAAACAACATTTTTAAAAAGTGACGCACATTGTATAACGCATAACTTTTTTTCTTTGAAAGATGAAATTCTAATTCTTTCGAATTTAGATTTGTAACTCTGATATCTAGTGCTTCCACTTGGTTAGATAGTTTTTTATTGAATATTTTTTCTTTAATCAAGTTTCAAAGTCAAATCAATTACAATTCAAACATAACGTGATCGTATAGCACAACTTTTACTGTATGTATCGAATTTTATTTTTTATTTTTTTGGATCAAGGACTCCAATATCTAGTGCACTCATATTTTAAAAAACAAAAATTGATAATCTTCTATTTTTGCACATGTGTAGAACAAAGAGTTTTGTTTTCAGTGAAAAACCTATATTTAATCAAACTTAAAAAACAAATAGATAATATAATCAAAACATATTAAAATTATATTCGTTGGATAGCTCATTTTGAGGGAAACCTGATACCAGTTGGGTTTCTGAGATCTCCTCCATTTTCATTCTCAAA
>VDFB02105785.1:433807292-433845417 GCA_007258455.2 Sequoia sempervirens | reverse complement strand
AGGGAGAGACTTGAGAGAGAGAGAGGGGGGGGTGGGAGAAAGATAGAGGGTAGTGGGTACAAGGGTTTAGGGTTATAGGGTTAAGGGTTTAAGGGTTAGGTTTTATTTATTTATTTGCATTCATTTATGTTTTATTAATGTGTACAATAATTTTATAATTATATAATACTGAATTTTAAAATTTACATAGTTTTCCATGGAACAATTCGGATGGAACAAATTATATAAGTTGTATATAAGTGTATATAAGATTCTTGAACTTTAAGAATTCCATGAAACAAATATAAGTTGTATATAATTGTAATTTAGGAAAATGATTTTAAAAACTTTACATTTCAAATAAGGATTGAAAGCATATGTGGGTTTACATGCAGCCAAAAAAAAAAAGTGAGAGATGATGCTATCAAAGATTCTTGAACTTAAGAATTTTCCATGGAACAAATATGTACATATAATTGTAATTTACAATAAAATGATTTTAAAATTCACACGCTTCAAATAAGTGATTGAAAGCATATATATGGGTTTTTTACATGCAACCAAAAAAAGTGAGAGATGATGCTATCAACATTCTTGAACTTAAGAATTTTCCATGGAACAAATATGTACATATAATTGTAATTTACACAAAATGATTTACAACTATGTACAAGTTACTATAAGTTCTCATTTGAACATGTATAGGGTTACAAGTGAACTTGAAAACCATGGATATAATCTAAGTCAAAGATTCTGGTTCAGCCCGCTCTTCAATAACATGTAGAATTTTTTGATGATCATCACTATCTAGTCTCCATTTTCTTTGGCCACGTGCATGTGGAACTGCATGAAGATGTAGAGTGGTAGCAATTATTAAGTGAATATATTGATATACCTTGTTATCAGTTGATAGTCAACAAAATGAATCCCATGCTAAACAACTTTGACTTGTTTTAGATATGTCCCTTGCACTACAACAGAACCTGCATGGTAAACATGAACCTAAGGTACGACATATGAACGTGTGCAACATTTTCATGCTCAAGGTTAGTACAATATATATTTAATGTTTATAATGTAATGTGCACATGTGAATACAATGTACATATAAAATTTTAAATTCAAACTCACCTATGGGAAATGGAATTCCATCAATTGTTTCAGGTTTTGTTAGCTTATTCCTCTCTTTTGTGCAACGCAATAAATAATAGCTAAAACCTTTTATGTTTCCAAGCTCTGCTATGATTGCAAAAACATCTCCTGTACACCAAATTTACACAAAAAAATTCTAAAAAAATTAGAAATGTCTCTAAAGATCATTAACTAGATATATATAATATTTAAATTATTGAAAACTTACACATGTGTACCTTTTTCTAACCAATTCCGGAATATGGTCATAATCAATTGAAATCAAAGGAATGTCTTCAAATATTTCTTCCTCATTTTCATCATATGTTTTAAAACAACTAGTGGCACCAGATCCCATTTACCAACATATCCAAGTTCTTGATTGTTGCATTCATAATCAGAGTTTCCCTCAATGCACTCAATGCAAAAACAAGAGTAATCCCTTCTATCTAATATCCATCCATGGTGACTATCTGAACTCCTAACACAATGCAAAGATCTTGTTTTTTCTACCCTGTTGCATCCATGCATTGATCTTCTATCCACACCTAAATACATATGTACAACAAAAAAATTATGTGAACAAATATGTATATATATATATATATATATATTTTAAATTTAAATAAATTCAAATTTTTGATTTAATGTAATTTATACATACCCGATATCTCCCAAAACACTCTATGTGGAATGTGTCGGTTTGTTCTTGAAGATGTGTTGACCACATTTGATGCAAAGTGTTTCTTGCACCATTCAACAACATCATGTGCATTGTCTAGATGATCTTCTGGATAACTCATTTGATGCTTTCTTAAAGCTCATTTGATGCAAGCTCCTGCTCCATCATGCTCACCCCTTCCATGCCCACTCTCAAAAAAACTCCAAACATGTGGTATTTTGTAGATTTTATGATATCTACAAAGTGCATAGAATGGCTGTGAAGATTTGAATTGTGCTACACATCCATCTAACCATACAAATTTATTTTCAAAATTTACACCCCTGCTTCTCAAATTCTCGCTAAAAAAATATTGTAAAGCAATGTTGGACAAAGTGTGTCATTCTCTATCATCACCAATATAAAAAGTGATATTATTTAATGGCTCGTTTCTTCATCTATACTCTCAACACCATCCAATTCTGATTGTGCATGTCGATAACACACATGAACCATAATAGTGATCTGCTTTGAAAAGTAATACTCTGATTGAATCTCCTTTTGATGTACAAAGGAGTCATTTTTTGCAAAGTCAACTACCGATACAATTGTTCCTCGTGGGAAAGTATCTCTCAATGTTTGGAATTGTTGTGCTTGTCACTTAGCAAAAAAGGAATGATGTATGTATGGTTGTATCAATTTTCAAAAATCTTCCATAAATTTTCCAATGGGAATCTCCTCTTCTACATAGTTCAACCTTGTGGATTCTTTCCCAAAATTTGTTTGCAACTTTACATACTTGTACCTATGTCAGTAAAATATGTGAATAACTAACAAACCACACTTGATCAATGAAACATTACATCAAAGAGAATCCAAATAATGAGAAATTGAAACAAATAAACTCTCTAAAAATAATACTTACCTCTTGCAATTTACTGTCTTTGTTAGGTCAGTATCCTCAATTCTTGAAGGAAATTTAGCCAAATTTCCACATGTCTGACAAATTCCTTTTATGCAGTTTATTTGAGGTCCATTTTCATGATCACATAATACAGACTTTATGAACAAACTTGCTTGTTTAGGAGGTGCATTTTGAAACCCACATCTTTCTTCTCTCATCTTTCAAAACACCTGATAGTAGAGATCAAATTCAATATGATAACAACAACAAGAAGTTTCAAAAAACTTGTTTATATTCACATAATATGGCTTTAACCTTTGAAACATTGTTTTCCCAATCTTTATATGAGGATATGCATTACAAAATTTCATATACATCTCAAATTGTGTTATGTCTAGCCAATGTTTGATATGATTTTCATAAATACTAGGTCCAATCCTATGTCTCATAACATCTCTAGTATTGTATGATGGACGAGTCTGATCATGCCAAAAACTTGAGACCAAGTTCCTAACAACATCTTCAATCCTATCATAATGGGGAGCTCTACATGTAATTTCCCAATTGCCTTCTAAAATCTCATCCAAAAAGTCTCTTTTTCTCATATTTTATCAATGTGGTTCTACTATAACCAATTTCAGTTGAAAGTGCAGACATTTTTCTTTTTCTTTCTATATCTTGATGTACAATAGATGTCAACATCACCCTTCTTATAGTGGCCTTATCCACTGATCGAGATCCTTTCCCAATGGAATCTAAACCCTTTTTAACATTTTGAACAATATCCTTTTGTAATCCCATGTGTTTCTTCTTATTTGATGCCGAATGTACACCCAACAATTGTAATGACTCTTTGAGCTCATCACTAAGAAGTAAACGTGATAACAATTGGGTTTTTTCAAGTGTATCAAGATGATTGAAATGATGATTGATCATTCCATTTAAATATTTAGTCATTGACCCTTTCTTATTGTAACGCTTAGTTGGCATAATATTTCAGTTTCTCCATGGATATCCATTTCAAGTAAATAATCTAAATTTCTATGAGAAATTTGTTTCACCTTCTCTCACTTAGTTTTATATGCTCATCCATACCAAAGAGGAGTGAAGTGATTCTCGGACTCTCTCCAACATGCATTGTTTGAACTTGTGCCTCCTCCCTATCTTCAAGGACCATGCATTCTGAGCTGGATTCATTTTGATTGGACAATGCTCCAGATTTGCCTCACTTGAGCATGAAACTTCCCCGCTTTGTTGGTCCTCCTACATGTCACAAAATATTTGTAAACAAAAGTGAGATGATGTTATATAAGGGAAGTTTCATGCAAGCAAACAAACTGATAAAACATGATGCTATAAGTGAGGAGAAGTTTGTGCTAGTTTTATATGCTCATCCATACTAGTAGAAGGAAGTGATCTTGACCCCTCTCCAACAAGCATTGTTTGAACTTGGTCTCCTCCCCTAACTTCAAGGTCCATGTGTTCTTCAACATATCTCGCTTGATCCAATATCTAGATTTGGGCTCTAATTCGAGGAACTCCTAGAGCATAAAACATAAAAAAATAATTTGGAGAACATTGAAGTGATGAAAATAAAGACCAAAGACAAAAACACAAATATTGAAACAAAAAGAATCGCATAAGGAATTGATTCATGATCATATAAACATTGCAACTAGACACCCAAGATGACTTGAGGACATTAAGTATTTATAGTCATTCAAGTGCAATGATGGTTAGAAACCTTCAAAACAAAAGTGTGTTAAGACATAATTTAAAGAATAATCTATCATATATAACTATTATTCCTTGGCACCATATAGCTTGAGTTTTGATGTATACATGTGTTAGTCTCTAGAAAACCTGACATTGCATTGGCTTTAAGTATAATTTGAGTTCTAATTTTCAAATAATTCTAGAGCTTAGAATTGGGCATTTATTAAAATATTTAAAAAATATTTTTAAGGAACTATTGACCATTAGATTAAATTCAATGGGAGTTTAGAAAAATCTTAAGATAATTAGATGTTGCAATGTAGATTGGATAGGGGATATTGATCACCAAATATCAACATTTAGAATGCTACTTCATTGTACATGAAGGTGTAGTTTCATGAATAATTAAGAAAAAAATAATGGTTTCTTTCAAAGTGCAAAGTTAGAATATATAGGAATTTGCAAAGCCATAAAATAATTAATGTTGTTGAAAAAATTATGAAAATCAAAGTGGCATAGTGAGGGACACAAAATTTAAGGTTTCATTGGAGAACTAAGCATGTATTGAAGTACACTATCATTTTCTTCATGAACAAAGTAAAGAGAAAATTGTGTAGATGCAATACTCAACAAATGATAATGTGATGACAAAACATTAAAACAAAGGTATTGGTAAAAGATAAGTGTAAGGTTTAGGAAGGATTTAATGTACAATATTTTAGTTTCATATACATTTTGGTTGGGGTATTGTATGTTGAAAAATGGTCATACATTAAACATTTCTAATTTTCTTTGTTGTCCCATTTTCTTCAACTTAAAGATGACTCAAAAAAAGTCCTCTACCAACTTAGTTAAATTATCCTCCAAATTTTTCCTTGATTGATAAAAATGAAAAGTTGTCGAGCTCCAATATTTGCCTCCCTGATAAATGTGCAAAAACTTCTTCTCCAAAATTTATGCTCCAAGTGATATAAATGTGAATTAATCTTGCAATTTGATATCTAGAATAATGAAAAAATAAGCTTCTATTTATATGCATATGCGATGGGAAAAAAATTATTCTAGTGTACATGGAATAACTAGATCCCAGTTTAAATGAATCAAGTGATAAACAAACAAGTTATTTCCATTGTGGAGTTTGTTGTTATTTAATTCATAGGTATGCTAACATATCTAGTAATTTTAGAATTTTGTTAAATGTCAAAAATGTATATTAGAGGTATAATTTGAATTCGAATTTTCTTAATTATATTTGAATTGAATTCTCAAGTTACTTGTCAAAAAATGTATAATAGAGGTATAATTTTGAATTAAATTTTCTTCATTATATTTGAATTGAATTTCAAGTTACTTGTCAAAACGATAATAGAGGTATAATTTGAATTGAATTTTCCTTAATTATATTTGAATTGAATTTCAAGTTACTTGTCAAAAATATTATATCTTGTTCTCAACTCAATAGTTCATGTTGCTTAAGTCATTTTTTAAAAAAATATTTATTGTGATCAACATGAATGAACTTAATTATAAAGTGGCATTGATTTACCTAAAATTCTACTAGAGATCAAATGTATATTGAATATAAGGAAATTATGTAAGTTGTAAGAGATCATAAAATAAGAAAACATGTATGTATATTGAATATTTAAAGCAAATGCATACATATATTATGTGTAAACATGTTTAAACCATAAGCAAACACATGTACATATATGTAAAGGGATTCAATACATATAAACATAACACATATTATAAGCAAAGAGGAAAATGTATATATATATCATATAAGAAAATATATGTACATATCATATAAGCAAAATGTAAATTAAAGATCATAAAATGTTGAATACTAAAGATCAACAAATAAGCAAATGTATGTATATCATATTAGCAAATGTAAGTTAGAGATCATCAAATCTCAAATACTAAATATCATCATGTATAAACAAATACATGTGGTAAAGATCATAAATCTAGTGTGCATGGCCTAATATGATTGTCTACTCCTAGTCAAATGGCCATCTGAATGAGAACAGTCCTGCTCTGATGGATGTGCTAAGCCCTGTAAATAAAATTGTGTACAGGATGTGTTAAATACATATAATTTATATTAAATAAATTTTATGAAAGTTATTTTTAAATGAACTTGTATTTTCAAATATCAATCTAGATCTATGTATACATAAATATTGCATGTACATATACACGTGTGATTATATAAAAATGTAAAACTCACATGTCCACTGGCAGCAGATTCATCCATAGAGTCACATTGATCATGCACACGATCTGGACCAAGGCTAGGAGTGATATGAGGTATGTCCACCTATAACAATATATATACATATATATATCAACTTACATGAATATCTAGTTAAAAAAATAATAATAATAATGAAAAAAGAATTGAAACATGCACATGCACACATACATGAATATCATATGATATCGGATGACCTAAGTCCTCTGAAACGGTCGCCTCCACCATATCCACCAAACGGTCAAGTGACGAATCAACATCTGCATCCATCTGATCTATCCCATGTCATGCCAAAAATGATGAATGTAGAGGACTATGAAGGTGAGATGGCATCGATGATGATGAACCAGAGCCAATCAACATATCAGTAAAACCCATAGTCTATGTAGCTGCCGAATGAACTGTACATGGATCCTGATACGCACTAGTGCTCAGCTGAGAGTGATGGGATCCTAGAACTAAACGACCTTTGTATCTCAAATGATCTCTAACATGTACTATACTGATCCCATTGTCTGATGCAATGTTGGCATATGCCTCCAACAGGTCCTCAGCCAAACAATGCAGAGTCATGCGTGCCATATCTCCTGTAAGTGCATAAAGCTGTGTAGGAGTAGGGATGTCGACCACTGTAAAAGGATCCATGGTGGTCCACTATGCTGAAAATGGCTTGGATCGGGAATGTCTAGACATCAAATACTAACCTACACGATCATCAGATATCCTAGTGGTGGTAGCCACAATGTCACCTACAGTGTCAATTACTTCCTTTTGGAAAGCAACGACAACCTCATCTGCTATGGGGGCTAGAGCTGAGGTGAGAGCAGGAGACCTCTCACCAACCAATACCCTAAACACTAGGGGTGGTCTATCTACTTAACGATAGGTGGGCCTATCAACGATCCTACCACGCCCTTGACCAACATATGGTGGAATGTCCAGGTAGTTAACTTTGAGCCCCAAATGGACCTTAGCATACAACTACTGAAAAAAATACAATGGAATTTAGTCATTGTTTGGGTATAGACCATGTGCTACGAGAAATCGTGGGTAGATCAATGAGTCCATAGCATGATCAACACATCTAGTGACCCGGTATCCCCTAACCTTACACACATTTTGATAAAATGGAAAACAAGTGGCTTTTATCATTTCTTTGGTGACACTATCATGTATTTGTTTAAGGGGAACGTCACCATGTACTTCTTCCCGCATGCGGGAAAGAATAGCAACCACTCTATCTAGGGAATATGCACTAGTCCTCTCAAGTTCATCTTTTAGTTTTTCTAGAATATGCAATATTAACATGCATGGTTCACTAGATATCCCCGGGTTTGCACCCTATTCTAATGAATCTCTCAATTTTTTAATCTCATTACTAGTATTTGCAAACAAAGAATCTGGCGCAAGTGGAACATGATCTGCATTTTCCATGTTATATATATATATAGTACACCTAAAAGAGCAATGAGACTTTGGTAAATAATATCTCTAGATAAAGGGAATACAAATCTAAAATAGTTGTAATAATTCATCTACTCATCAATAATATAAATTCATACCATTAACAATTTAAAAATAATTGGAAGACAACTATAATCTATAACATAGCATCCTTAAATGGTTCAAATTTTAAATGAAACAATGAAAGAAAGAATAAGAATATAAAGATTAGTATAAAATTATTTGAAAATAATTGGGGATAAAAATATTTAATCTAATAGTTGTTAACATAAATGAACTTCAAAATAGGATTATGTAAGTGAAAAAAAAATTCTATTGCCTTCATTTAACCTAAATTTATCTAGTTAAGATGTAATCAAAATTAAGAATTCACACTAGAATATCAATATTCCATAAGAATCTCATAAAGAGGATGAATTTAATGGAAGATAATATAAAATCCTCCATATGAGGATGAATTTTATCATTACAATATGAGTGAATCATCTCAATTATATAGCCAAGAACATCAAAAATTATAGATTGGAAAGAAAAATAATCAAACATTTATCAATTTTTTATATGTATAAAGTTTAGATACCATCAAACTATTTAAACTTATAGATTGCATAAAGCTATAAATTGAATCGTTAAAACTAATTTATTAAGAATCAAATCTAATAAAGTTTGACTTAATATTGCATACTTGTTATAAATATCTCACTAATCCAACCATACATTTTATATATGTTAAAAAATATATAATTGTTATGACCATAATTTTTCACTATATCTTGACGCGGATCTCCTTCAACTAGATCAATTAAAAAATATTTTAATGTTGGAGGAAAATGGATTTAATATCATTAGAGTTGTCATGGAACTACCTCTCTTGATCAGCGATAGATATTATCCACTCTCGAGAATGTAAATATGTTCGAGATAACTAAAAAATAATTTGTATCCCTTATATCCTTTCATCCAATGTAGCCTATCTCTTAATTGAGATCCTCTACCACAATTAAGTTCAAATCTTCTAAGTTTTATTTCAATGGAAGAAACCACTCATTGTAGAAAAGTTATTAGTAAGTGCTAAAGCCAAAACAAGTTTTTTTTTTCTATTTGGATCCATATTTTTTTTCCATTCCAGATCTCTTTCTAGCCATATTCTTATTGTAAGATCATAGTAAGCTAGTGCAATAGATTTAATCACATCATTCCACAATTGTATCCACTTACCATTTTGATGAGGTCTAGGAACATCAACCAAAGGGATATTAGGGAAGCAAGGTGATCAATTTGATTGAGGTGGGAAGTGTTGAGCTTGAAGGATAGATTATTAGGTATGAGGAATAAGAAGTTTGAAAAGTTTAAATAATTGGGAGGTGATATGTGAGATAGATTTAATAGAATCTACTTAAATAAGGGTGTTTTGTGGAGAGGGGACAATGGAAAGAGAAATAACTAAGTTTTAATCTATCAATACAACTAAGTTTCCCTTAGTTCACCATCTCTTTAGTTGGTCCAAGTGAACTAGTGATCAGTATAAGAATATTTTTTGTCTAAAATGGGATCTAAACCCCTCATGTTATTTCTAGTTAGGATGTAGGACTTCAATTATTTTTTTGAGATTTTATGAGAACTAAACCAACTTGTATCTTGGTTTTTTCCACCATATCATATTCACCTCCTTGTAGCCATTTAGTCATAGGGAGGGCATAAAAATCCATTCCCACAATTTAACTTGAGATGAGGAGTCATTAGGCATACAATAAAAAAAAATGAATAGGTATTCCTTGGATTAGTAGTAAGCACTAAGAACAATTGTTGTTGGGATCCACTCCTCAATAGATGATAAACTTAGCCAAGTATTGGGAAAGGTGGGTCAACCTTGCATCCTAATATTTTGATTTATTATTTTTTCCTCATATTAGGAAATGAGGCATCTCACTTTGTGTTGGAAGTTATTTGTCATTTGTTGAATGCTTCAAGGGAGGTGTCTAAGATGTTCTAAATGCATATAATATTATTATATAGCTTTATAAGATGAAACCCTCTTATGACATATTCTTATGACATTTAAGAGCATGACTATAGAATATTTACAGTAAAGTATTGACCAACATTATGAAAAATCATAAGAAATCTTTTAAGAAATAGCAACTGTGTCAAAGAAAAAGATGTGGACATTTACAAGAACTTTTTTTTTAAGCAAAAGAGGTAGACCACTTATAATTTTATTTATATATAATATTTTACATATAGCTAGTTCAGGCGGACATACTGGCGGGAAAGAACCAGCAAGAAAACCCCCAGTTGCAGTCCAAGTAACAAATTTTACAAAATATCAAAAAGACCAGTGAGGTCCTAGTACAAATGACCAATTGTCTGATTACAATGTTACAAAAGCACATTGGTTGAATACATTAGTTCATATACACATTCTCTTATGCACCCAAAATACCCAAAAGAAGACATCATACTAGATATACCCATGACCCGAATACATAACACAATGGAGATTACAAAACCTTACTAAACATAAGACTAATAAGCTAGGAAGCCACTTTCAAAAAGATGCAGATTTTCCACCAACATGCTGAAAGCCATTAACCGAGCTTTCTTTTGTTTCCACTCGTTTACCTTTGTGTTGGCGATCATGCTCAAATGAAGGTTTTGATTTGTTAATATCAGGCACATAATGATAACATAATTTCTTTTTGGATGAAGATGGAAGTTGAAAATCATGAATGCAAACATGACTTCTCAAGAAAGAAATGGCATGATATTTTCTTTTTAAATCATCAATCTCCTCCATGGAAATGGCAGATCTGTATCTGTTTAGAACTTGGTAGAGATGTGAAGAAGTGTCATGCATTGTGGATAATAACATGCCTTGGAATATGTGAACATAGGTCTCTTCTTATGAAACAAAACCTTCTTTGAATAATTAACATTAGAAATTATCAGTTTGGTGAGCATATTGTATAATCACACTAGAAACCAACAATGGAAGATTGAGAGTCTCAACTAAGAATTCCACCTTATAGATAACATTCATACTAGAAGCCAACAACTAAAGACCAAATTTCATAAATAAAGTTCATGTGTTATATATCATGCCTTTGAGGGGTCCACAAGTACCATGAGCCTTTTGAAATCCTTCTCCATCTAAATGCATCCATTCCAAGACCATTGGGAGGTGGGTATACAATATGAGCCCATATTAATTTCTAATGTTAATTATTGAAAGAAGGTACATATAAATTATTCAAGCATCTTAATTCTCATATAGAGTTACATCTTAGTCAATTTCTCAATGTATGAGTTCCATATATTTGTAAATTTTTCTTAATATAAAAACATATTTTATTTCATTAAAATTAACCTATCTATTCCATGTTACAAAGGATGCTCTTATTTTAAATTATAAGTATATAATTCAAAATTAATTAGTAATTTTCAAGATAGAGTACACACAATTTCTTTAGTTAAAATAAAATAATATTCTTATTTCCATGTGAGAGTTATGTAGAATGGTAGTTTGATGTCTTGAAAATATTTCTTTCATATATACTAATTTTTATCATTACATTATGAGTGAATCATCTCAATTATATATTCAAGCAGATCAAAAATGTATAGAGTGGAAAGAAAAATAATCACACATTTATCATATTTTTGTAAGGTGTTCGAAAAGACTAGAAGTTTCCCTAGAAAGACCTAATTAAGGAATAAAAAAAATGGAAAGTGTCTACCTCATTGTATGTTGACCTTTCCCATATAAAAAGATCATGGAAATGCTAAATGAGTTGATATAAGAATTTTTAAGAATGAAGGCACAAAATTCATAACACTAATCCTAAAAGCAACAAGAAAGGCAATGAATAAAATCTTCCTAGTTATTTTGAAAGAAACTTTAAAAGATTCTAAATCCCCTTCACACCCCTTTCTAAATGAAGATAAAATAAATAAGTTACCAAATATTTCTTAGAGTTTAAGGTGGTGATTTTAATATGATTTGAGAATAAATAAGATAAATTAGATGAAATCAAGTTTTGTTGTAAAGGTGATGAATTTTGGGGGAATAAGATGAAAATAATTTTGAACCTAGTTGACTCATTAAATGGCAATAAGATAGATTTTAAAGGGGCTTTATTTAAAATATGTAATAGTTAGATATGTACTAATACATTATATTCTCTATTAGATAGTTATTTCTTCCATAAACATTTCTTACAATCTTATAATTTATTAATAATAGTGATGTGTGCATCCCTAGACACTCTTTGATAACCACACTATTAATGTTTCTATTTTTACTAGAGGATACTCTAATTGAAAAGCATGTAAAGAGGAATGGTTAGTTAACCTTGATATTAATGCAATGAAAGGTGGGATTATGTTGATGGTATCAAAGTTATCTTAAAGATATATTGAAGGTTTTTCTTCTATACCTGAACACATTTAGTGAAATATAATGAATATATGTTTTATCCTAGAAAAATATGTATAGCATTAAGGATAAAACTTAGACTTTAATTTGAAAGAAAATGTCAAATATTTAGAATAAAAATGGTGGGGATGGAATACAAGCTTCAAGAATCTCCTTGTAATAGTTAATTTCAATAATAAATGATTAAAACTAAACACGAATGGATATGTCACCAATAATTTTTAGATAAAAGGACTAAAATTAGAGCCAAGATGTCTTAGTTCAAGTATCAGGATAAAGGTATCAAATTCTTATTCAATGTAAACATAGCCGAGCTTGATAGATAAAAAGTTGGCCCCATTAATACTAGGGGAGCATTGTCTAATGAGATTAAGTTAACACTATTCAATTTTTAGAAGTTAGAACCCTAACATTTATATGAGGCTTGTAAAATAGAACCTTATTAGGAAGAGTAGGAGAGGATAAATGAACCCATAATAATTATACTTATACAAATAAAAATAATAATAAGGTTTAACCATTTCAAAATGTTAAATTTATTTCACTATGGTGATCAATAGCTAATTTGTACGAAGCCACAATTTATAGGGAAATGAAGACTACATAAGAGGAGAATTTATTAACATAGTAGCTTGGTTGTAGTTGTTTCTTTAGCATTAACTATTTTCTCTTTTTTCTTTTGTTGTTGAATATTTTATTTGATCTCTTAAAACTTATCAATGGTACTTGATCTTCATAATGATTATTTTCTTCTTTTTCAATTAGTATCATCTTAGAAGGAATACCATTTGAATTTAGAGCAGGGAGAAATGTATTTTTCTTTTAAAGTATTTAAAATATTATATTTATTTGATGGTTCCTTCTTAACCTCTTCCACTCCTTGGAAAAAATTATCCAACCACTTGAATCTCCTTATATTAATCAATTTACTTCTATGATTTATGTATGTGTTTTTAGTGATTTACTCTTTATCCTTTCAATTTATTCATGATATACTTTAATATAGTTATAACAAGTATATAATAGTTTTTCATAATTGGATATGCCTTAAGAAACTCTTTAAACATGAAATTATTTGATGAGGGAAGATATAAATTAAGGTTATTCTTTCTTACTTACCTCATGCTCATCCATATTTTTTGTCCATAAATATCTCAAATCAAATTGGATTTTGCAAAGAGGATAGCTATATTTTAAATATTCGCTCTTAGTCAAAGTCATTTATTTCTTTGTACAAATTTAAAATTGATTTATGTAATTTAATTTTTAATAGTTTTAACATGGATATATGAAGAATAGTATTTATATATATATATATATAGTAAAGTGGACATATTTTTATATTTTCCTAATACTAGAAAATTTAATAATACCTTCATTCCTTCTAATCCTAATAAAACTATTTTATTATACATTTCATTCAAACAATCTAGTTTCTTTCCTCTAAATTTATTCTTTGATTCATACATTTAGTTCACCAACCATTTTTGGAGTAATGTCATAAGACTCAAAGGCAAAATATGAAGAATTTTATCCAAGTTTCCATTGTATGCACCCTAAACTTTATATCATGAACTGTTTGATATAATTTGTCAAATAAATTTGTTAATGAACTGTTTGATATAATGCCTCAAATAAATTTCAATAGTGTTTTTGATATAATGCCTCAAATAAATTTGTTAATGAACTGTTTGATATAGGGTACATACAATGGAAACACTATTTCTATCATACTCCATCAAAAATTACCATGAACTATTTGATATAATGACTCAAGTAAAATTGTTAATGAATTGTTTGATATAGGGTGCATACAATGGAAACACTATTTCTATCATACTCTATCAAAAATTACCATGAACTATTTGATATAATGCCTCAAATAAATTGGAGGTGCCTTGGTAGAAATGTATGCAAAATGTGGAAGCATAGACAGGGCATGTTAATTTTTTGAAGAGTAGAAATGTATCATAGAAATAGGGTATGTTGAAAAGGCTTTAGAAACTTTCAAACAAATGTAGTTTCAATTCAACAAATTTGAAAAATTTTGCATTTAGGGTTTAGAAATTTAACAAATAAATGTATTTTGAAGTCTATGAAATTCGAAATTGACGAAATTGGTGCTCGATATGCAAGTTGGGTTGATGAATTGTGGAGAGATGAAGTCGAGTTTTCCGTTCGTCAGAGAGATGAAGTCAATTTTGTTCGTTGTTTGCAAATCACGTTCTTCGTTCGCCACATGCACAGAGCACAAGGAAAGAAAAACAAAGCAAAAAAAATGACAGTGACAAGTTCTTTTTTTTGGTGTCTTATTTGAGGGGGTTCGGTCAAACATGGGTTCGACCGAACACCTTAAAATATTAATTTTCTTGTTTATGTTTTGGGGGTCCGGTCGAACATGGAATGTGGTTCGGTCGAACCATTGAGTTCAACCGAACCCGTTGAGTTTCGGGAAAGGAAGAAAAATGAAATTTCCTTCCTCATAAAATTTGTAAACTACTATTGTGGTTTGACCATACAAATACCAAATTTGACATATCTTTCAACTTAAATTACTATTGAGAAGGAGTTGAGAGTGTAAAGGTTGTGTCAGAGGAATTGTAGGAGCAGAGCTAAGCATAAAAGAAAAGGAGATGCAAATTCATATCCAAATTGAATTCGGAATGCAAACCTAACTCCTTCAAAATATAAATGGTAGCGTTCAACAAGGTACAGACATTCATCTAAACATAGAGGATAGAAGGGTCTATTCAAGAATACGGAAGAAATGCATACAAAATGTGGTAGGAAGCGCATTGGTAGTCATGCATGCAAAATGTCCAAGTATAGACAAGGTATGTTGCAATGTTATTTAACCCATAACCAGAAACAACAATAAATTGCACATTATCTTTTCTCTTCAATAACTAATGTTCTCACAAATGAGACAACTACTAGAAAACTAAGTTACTGATTCACCACCTATAGCCTCTTGATATGATTTGATTCGTACCATATTCGCAATTCAAGTATAGTACAATACAAATTTGGGCAGAATTCAAAATGTGCTCTGCGGATTCAACCTGGATTCAATTCACCAATGCGGATTCGACCAGGATATGCCAAGAGGAATCCATGACGAATCCACGACGAATCCAAACATGAAAATGCCCAGGCCACAGAAAAAGTGCTTTTTTTAGCATTTTTTAATCTTTTTTTGACCAATAGTTGACTTCTAAATAATTTAATATTCATTCCAACCCTAATCTTTGCCTCTAAACACACTAAATAGGTAAAAACAATCTCATTTAACAATTTTTGGATGAAAAACAAGTTTTTTTGCCTCCATTGTTGGACTTTCTCTCTTGCTTGCACAAGCTTGAATAGACTTGGAAGGTTGATCGTTGGTTGTTCAAAGTTGATTATTGTGCTATTCCTAAGCACTTGCAAGTGTTCATTCATTGCCAAGAAGATCGTAGAGCAAGATTTGTTCAAAAGAGGTAGGTTTCTTTGAATTTTTTTATATTTTTTAAAAAATGAACTATTTTGTTTTGTTGATTCTTCTCATTCCTTTAAGTTTTTTAGTTTCAAATTTCAGTACCAAAATCATTTCAATCTATTGTGCCTTAAGTATTACAATGGCATCCACTTCTAACTCCTCAGGCCAATCTCATTTCAAAATAAATGCAACCTCTCCCCTTTGGAAATATGTAGAAATGGTTCAACAATTTCCAGGTGGTGGAGTATTTATTTGGATTTGTAGTCATTGCAAAGTTTGATATACGAGCTCATACAGTCGATTGAATCCCACTTGTGTAGGATCCCTGATAATGGCATCAAACCTTGTCCAGGACCTCCAGAAGGTGATGGCAAAGGCCTTCCAGATGATGTAGTGTTGAAATATATTGTTGAGCAAGAAAAAGCAGAGCAAAAGGCTAGTAATCCATCCTTTGAAGAAAGGATCTTAATCCATGAAACCCCCTACAACACTGGCACCTACTTATCTTCCACCTACAAAAAGCCATCCATTTATGAACATCCCTCAAGAGCAAACCGTGCCCTCATCAAATAAAAGATCTAAGGGACCATTGGAAGCTTCATTTCATAATGAGGCAAGAGAAATTGTTGATCAAGACATAGCAAGATGTTTCTATGCCAATGGATTGGCATTCAACGTTGTTCGTTCACCATATTGGCAAAAAATGGTGAAATCTATTAATGAGGCTCCAAAGGGGTATAAGGGCCCAGGTTTTGAGAAGGTGTGTTGCACCTTATTGGACAAAGAGGTGAAACATGTAGCAGAATCTTTGAATCCCATAAGGGATTCATGGATCAAAATAGGGATGACCATCATTTCTGATGGATGGAAATATGCAAAAAATCACCCATTGATCAATGTTATTGCCATGTCCCCTAAAGGGGCAATTTTTTTTAGAGCAGTGGATTGTGAAGGATAGGTGAAAGATGGTCCATTTATTGCTAACATCATTTGCCAAGCTATTGAAGAAATGGGCCATCAAAGTGTTGTGCAAGTTGTAACTGACAATGCCAAAAATTGTAGGGCTGTTGGGTTATTGGTTGAGAAGTATCCACACATTTTTTGGACACCTTGTGTTGTTCACTTCCTCAATCTAATGCTACAAAAAAATTGGATCCAAATTTAGTGGATCAAACAGGTGTATGCTGAGGGCGAAAACATCCAAATGTCTGTCACCAACCACCATATGACACAAGGAATATTTAGACAATTCTCAAAATTGGAATTGTTGAAGGTAAGTTAATTCTCAATATTTTTAAATTTTTAATTTTCTTTTAATTTTAAATTTTGATTTTGTAAATTTAAATTACATTTTAAATTTTATTTTGATTTCCAAACAGGTTGTTGAGACCCATTTTGCCTCTAATGCTATTGTGTTGAGACAACTTATAAAGGTTCATGAGGCACTCTATGCCAAGGTAATTAGCCCTAATTGGGCCATATGGAGGCAATCTAGCAGTGAAAGGGAAAATAGGGTCAAGCAAAGGATCCTAGATGATTGTTGGTGGGAACATGTTGAGTACCTGGTCAGTTTCACTGAGCCTAGATTGAGCATGATCTATTACACAGACATGGATAGACCTTGTTTGGGAGAAGTATATGATGGTATCGACTCAATGATTGAGAAGATGAAAACCATCATCAATGCAAAAGAGGAAGATCTTGAAGAAAAGTTCTTCAAAGAGCTACAGGAAATCATGGTTGATAGATGGAACAAAATAACCACTCCATTACATCTTCTCGCTTTTGCATTGAGTCCCAAATATTATAGTCCTGAGATACTTTTTGCTTCATCAAGAGTTGCTCCATATCGGGATGTTGAAGTGCCTCAAGGGTACAAGGAAGCACTTCGTAGACTCTTCACTAATCGTGACCAACGTGATTGAGCAAGGGTTGAGTTCATGGCTTTTGCATGCTCCGGTAGGGTTGATCAAAATCTTGATGCTCTTCAAGACAAGTATAGGGTGGATGCTCATAGTTGTTGGCACTTCCATGGGAAAGAATACATGCACCTCCAACCTATTGTAATAAAAAATTTATCCCAAGTTTTATATTTTGTAATTTTAATTTTAATTTATAATTTTATATTAATTAATAATTTTGTTTAGTTAAATTTTGTAACTCTTAACTATTTAATTTGGTCTTAATAGGTTGCTAGTTCATCTTCTTCTAAGAGGAATTGGAGCACATACTCCTTCATCCACTCAATAAAACGCAATAGGCTGCATTCAAAAAAGGTAGAGGACTTGATGTATGTGCATTCAACCTTGCGCCTCTTTACACACAAGCAAAGTTCCTACAAAGGAGACACAAGAAGGTGGGATATTGAGCTAGAGTAGCTTGACTTGGATGCTTCCACAAGTCACTTAGTTGCACTTGATATTGATCATGAGTATGAGCCTAAAGCAGCTACTGAGCATGAGAGTGGTAGTGTCAGTGCTATTACTAGTGGCAGTGCTTGTGCGAGTGCCACTAATGCTATTTGTGGTTCTACACAAAATGTAGCATCTAATGATGTTGATTTGTTTGATGACCCATATGATTCAGATTGATCAATGATCAATAATGGCTGATTGTAAACGTTTGACATTTTATGTTTGAACTTTAATTTATAATTTTATATCATGGCATTCAAGTAATCACTAATATTTTAATATTTGACTTAGTAACTTAGCTAAAAAAGAAATAACTAAAACAAAGATTATGCATTTGTTGTTTTCCATACAGTGAACATCATTAAAAAAAAAAAAATTATATATACAGGAAATTTCATTGTAAACACCTATCGATATAATTAATTCGTTATGACAGACAGTTTTGTATGGCGCACTAGCTGCCAATCCTTGGATCTTTGACCCCTCATCACCACCGTTGGATGAATAGTTGGTAGCGTGTGCTTTAGGGTCTGTTTAGATCTTTTCTTGCTCGTGACGACCTGCGCACCTGTCCTAAGCCTGTGGCAAGCTCCTCTGAGCGTCTCGAGGGTTTTGTTTGCCTGTCTACTTTTCTGCCACATATCAACTAGTGGTAAATACATAGGGGTGCGTGGCTGGTTTTAAATAAATCCTTTGCATGGAGGCACTTACTCCATACTTCCTATGCATCGTTTTACACACGTCTACACATTTAATGGTTTTAATATGGATAAAAGGTCGTTTGGTGAATAAATGGTTTTAAGCCAAGATCGATGGGGAGATGGGAGTTTGAGCATTCAAATAGGATATATGGGATATCAGTGTCTCCATGTGCAGATTTGACTATATGAAAACGAGGGTAGGTATATAACATTCTAATGGTGAATTAGGATTCTAATGCAGAAATCAATTTGTGCAAAAGGGATTTGTCTTCGGTTTCCATTTTGACACAAAATAATTCCCACCACATTTAGAGTGTTATTCTTTGTGTTTGAAACAATTTGTGACGCTGTCTTTTCATCTGTGCTTGTAGGCTAGTCTTACAGCTGGTTTAACTCAAGGAAAGTATTGTAAAAGCTAAAAGAGAGGACATGCGCAGATTAAGAAAATCCTGAATAAGGGAGTTTGTACCAGAGAGGACATGTGCGGATCAAGATAATTTGCTTTTGGGTGAAAACCATGAGGAATAATGTGAAGACCCAAGGTTGTATAGATTTGATGAGATTGATAATCGATACATCAAATTTAAAAATTTAAAAAAAGGGGGCTTACAGTGTACACCGTATGCATGGATTTTGCAACATAGAGGACATTCCTTGTCTTGGAAAATGTAACTGGAATTTACCTGACTAAAGCACAAACAACACACTTAACCAACTATATAAATCTGAAAATGCAACCTAAAGGGTTACCAATGACAAGATCCATGAAATAAAACTGCGAAATTTGATGAGGTTTCTAATAGCAACATCAAATTTGACCACCAGAGATAAGGATGAGAAGCTTGAAATGCAAGATGATTTAAGAGAATTAGTGCTTGCTTGTTTGCATATGTTGGTTTGTTCTGCATACCTAGTTAGCCTTGGATTGAGTTTTAGGGTGTGAAAGTCCTTGTTGTCCTAAGTGTCATGAATGAGGAGCTCAGAAAAACAAAAGTGTTGTTTAGGGATAGTTATATGATGTAATGGAGATAGTGAGCGAAGATGATAATATAATACTTTTAGACTCGAAATATGGTTTCCATTATTGCAAATCAATGTTTGAATTCAAAACCTTCTTTGAGAAAATTTGATACTGCCATACTTTGTGATTGTAGGGCTGTGTAGTGGAAGAGAGCATGGTTGACTTCTTTAAAGGGCTACTGCAGGGAAAAACTACGTGTTGGCCGTGAATGAATTTTGTTGGGATCACTATGAAGGGACTTGCTATTGTCGTTGCCAGTATTGTGAGATATCTATTTGGGAATAAGAGATTTGAATGAATCAAATCTTTGTAGCAACATATGGATCTATATGGGAAGCTTATTTGTCTCATTATACTTTAGCATGACACTGTCTTTGATGTTGCCCAAGTGAAGAAGACCTAGAAAATAGAAAGTAAAACATGGTTTGGCCTTTTTTCTGATTTAGAAAACATATTTGTCTTCTTAAAAAGCTTGTTGTAGGAGATAGGTCCATGTTGATTATGAAAAACTTATTATGACAGCTGTCATCATGAAAAACATAAGGGTGTTGGTATTATACAGAAACATCCTCCCACCTTCATGAAAGACTTCTCTCTTCTCTAGTGGGTGCTCTATCCCAGCATGGTGACATGATATGAAAGGAACGCCTATGAGATCTGGATTATTACAAAAGATGTGGGCAGTTGATGATCTAAAAGGGCATGCAGCCCAATATGGAGATGAATCATGTGATAGAGATTGTCAAGGGATGTTATTGCTACTGACAGTATAAAGAAAATTCTTACTTAAAATTGAACAGAGGACCACCAAGTTCATGCACCTATTATGCAAAGAAGGGACTTTTACTACTAGACAGTAACCGTGGGGGGACAACAAAGGGGGATTCACTTTGGAGATTGTCTTAGAACTGTATATCATTGTTTATAGAGTGTAGAACTCATACTAAGAGTGATTCTTTTTGAGATGAAGCGCAGTTCTTAAACCCAAAAGAAAAATTTGCATCTACAAGCCTGTTGATCTAACCACAAATAGTATGATGAGAAATACTCTGATGGCATGCAACCTTAATAGTATGATGAGAAATACCCTAATGGCATGCAACATTAAGACTGTAGGTGTGGAGATGACTTGTTTAGATCACAAAAGAACACCTATTTGAGGATCCTTGAAAGCATAGATGAGGCAAATAGGTGAGTTTGATTAGGTTGCAAATAGATGAATTGGTGAGTTTGATTAGGTTAATGGCAACATCAAATTGTTCCATTGCTGCATATAGGTGTTCAAATTCAAATTTTATTTGATAAAATTTGATATTATAACCTGTGTGTAATGATTGTAGAGTTACATGATAAGAGAAAACATGCTTGCTTTCAAAGAGAGATCTACCATAGAAATCACCTCCTATTGTTATAAACCTCTCTTGCTGTCCTCAAAGTTCCTCCTCCCTAAAATAGTTACCTTACCTTTACAATGAAGACTGACTATGAAGATCGCTCAAGAATGGTATACCATGAGGGTCTGGTTTGCATAGCCTTCAAAAACATAATCAATATTGATCACTCTTTTGCAACAACAGACATGGGTATCAGCCTTTCAGGCAGTATAACTTTAATCATGAATGTTTGAGAAAACTGGGAGATTCTACACCATGAACTTGGTGAAGGGAATGGAATGTGAGGAAGAATAAATAATCATAGAAGGCCCAATTGAAGATAAAGAACAGGGAGAATAATAATAAGTCAACTGGTGCCAAGGTCACCAAGGCTGCTGCTAAGAAGAAGTGAGAGTCTAAGCAAACTGTGCAAGAACTTATGCATGTGGGAATTCTGTTAGCTGGCATATTGGGTTTCTGCACTTATGGTATGGTAATAGGTGTCTTATCAGCTTTTCATATGCAAAACTGGGTTTTTGATAGACGGTGGCATAGTTCGTTTATTTACTGCTTCACATTTTAGTGTTTGGAGAATACTTTTGATTTTTCATTTGCGGGGAATTTTTTTATTTGATCTATGCAGTCTTGTCAGAGGGAGGGTGGACAGCTATTCATGTTCAGAGCTCTTTGAAGTGGAGCAACATGGCTTCAAGTTGCCCAAGCAACTGGTTTCCAGTCTCAACTACAACTTGGATTGGGAAAATTTAAAAAACTAATTCGTACAATTTAAAGAAAGAGTGACAACAAACGAGGAAGTTCAGAAGCAATTTGGATTGGGAAAATAAAGAAAACTAAGGGTAAGGTCTTATGGAGGGGGGCTTCCTTAAAAATATCAGCATATGCTGCTTACTTTTTTTAGAAATATTTTAAACATCTCGGTCCCATAGATATAATTTTGTAATTTTGTTTAAAATTTTAAGCTCCAAAATTTAAGAAATGAACTACCATACTTTGATAAAAAAATAATAAATAAATGAAAATTCTCTCATTTTTATTTTCTAATAAGAATTTAAAATTTTAGATGAGAGATAAGTGGCATAAAAAACTGTTAAGGTGTAGGGGGCAATTTATAGCCCCACTCCAATTTCATCAGCTTTATAAAAGGTAGGGGCTCCTATTTTTCTGGAAAAGATTCCAATTAATCCCGTAGCACAATTTTTTTTTCCCATGGGACCTCCTATTCCATGAAAATTGAACTCCAAACTCCCCCATGGGACCATACAGTAATTGCTACAATTTAAAAAAAAGAGTGACAACAAATGAAGAAATTCAGAAAAAACTCGTCCGAAAAATAGAAAGAATATGCGAAAGCTTGCATGTGATTAGAAATAATTGCAAAATCAATTGATTTTACATAGAACAATAATAGAAAGTCTTCCATGCACAAGACAGAGAGAAGAATAACTTTGATGGAAAAGTGTGTATCCAGAATTAGAACAAATAACTATGAGAATATCAAAAAAGCAAAAAACAAACTTTGCATGTATGATTTTATTTTAGAAACATTGCAGAAAGCTAAGATATCTTCAAGAATCATATATTAAATCAGAGGCAGAGTACAATGGTAAGATATTTAGAATGGTTAAAAATGAATAAAATTAAGCAAAGTAATGTATTTTCTTAAACAAATGTTACTACAATGTAACACAACTATTTAATCATAATCAGAATTTTTATAATAAACAGAAGTAAAATATACAAAACATACTATTGATACTCGTCTTCTTCAATATATTGTCCGTTGCAAGCTCTCCATAATGTGTTACTGGTCCTACAATTTGTACCATATTTCATTATTATCTATTGTAATAGAGATATAAAATTAATTTAAAACCTGATTGATTCCTAACAACACATAAAGACAATACAAATTTTAATATTACTACTTGTTTACTTTGAAAGACCTGCAAAAAAAAAAAAGAAAAAAAAATTATTAGCAGTTAGATGAAACTCTTCTAAAAAACAGAAACAAATAGTCATATTTATCTACGTGTTAAATTATAAAAGTTGTTAAAAATAAAGCAATGCAAGTGGAAAAAGAAAGCTGCAATCAAATTGACAAAAGAAACTGCAAATGGAAATAAAAAATTTCATCCTACTTCATAAAAACTGCTATGACATATTATTTGATTTTGAAATATTTGTATTAAAATTTAAAACTTAAAACAATACAAGTGAAAAAGAAAGTTACCATCAAATTAGCAAAAGACAATGCAAATGAAAATAAAATTTTCCATCCAATTGATAAACAAATATTTATTAATTTTCTTTTACATGATAAGTGAGATTTTGGAGGCTTCCACTTAGAAGCTTTAACCGGAAAAACCAGCTGATTTACCATTTAACAAAAGATGAAAGTTATTTTCAAACGACTCAACAATGATTTGAAATGTGAGACTTATTTTCCTATTGACTAAAGATATAAACTTCTTTGCCTCACACAAATGCCTTAAAAACTATTGAAAGAAATACCAAGTTAAAACCATTTACTTTGCCTCCCAATCTTCTCCTCTTTTCTACGGTTTCTATGTAAACAGATTTATCAGTCATTTGAAACTGAAAAGATTTCATTTCATTGAGGAAAATAAATTAGAATACCTAAATTAGTTAATATATAAGGGACTCGAAGATAGCACACTGTCTATTTCAATTTATAAAATGCTTTTCTAGCTTAAATCTATCTAGGAAAATTACCAACCGCCTAATACTTACAGTTTTCACAATGGGCGTAACATATCTTTAAACACTGAATGGAAAGAGAACACCGCTGAAAAGAGAACAAAAATGTATGTGATAACATAGTCGTCAACCAGGATTAGCAGGCGAATAGGAATATCTAAAACATTTCAAGAAGTATATATCTAAGAAATATATAACAGTAAATGCATGGAGGCCGTACACCAATGCTTTAATAGCACTTCATATATTTAAACTAGTTGTTAACAGAAATCAAATACAAAGTTGTTAATAGAAATTTAAAAAAAAAAAAAAATCGCATTGCTAGAAGGAAGGGCAGTCGTAAGACAAAGAAAAAGATGTGATAATTGTGGTTATGAAGGAAAGTATTTTTATCATAATTCACCAAATTTTTGATCACACATTTTTCAGAACGACATTCAAATGTATATTAATATAATTAAGACCTAAAATTTGTCGGAGGCAATCATACAAAACCTATTCAAGCCCCTCACACAACAAAGAGCACATAAAAACTAAATACAAATACCAAATTTGACATATCTTTCAACTTAAATTACTGTTGAGAAGGAGTTGAGAGTGTAAAGGTTGTGTCAAAGGAATTGTAGGAGCAGAGCTAAGCATAAAAGAAAAGGAGATGCAAATTCATATCCAAATTGAATTCGGAATGCAAACCTAACTCCTTCAAAATATAAATGGTAGCATTCAACAAGGTACAAACATTCATCTAAACATAGAGGATAGAAGGATCTATTCAAAAATACATAAGGCATATGGAAGAAATGCATGCAAAATGTGGTAGGAAGTGCATTGGTAATCATGCATGCAAAATGTCCAAGTATAGACAAGGTATGTTGCAATGTTATTTAACCCATAACCAAAAACAACAATAAATTGCACATTATCTTTTCTTTTTAACAACTAATGTTCTCACAAATGAGACAACTACTAAAAAACTAAGTTACCGATTTGCCACCTATAGCTTTTGGATACAATTCAATTCGTACCAAATTCGCAATTTGGGTACAGTACGATACAAATTCGGGCAGGATTTGAAATGTGCTATGTGGATTCAACTTGGATTCGATTTGCCACTGCAGATTCGACCAGGATACGCTAAGAGGAATCCATGATGAATCCGCAATGAATCTAGATGTGAAAATGCCTAGGTTGCGGAAAAAGTGCTTTTTTAGCATTTTTTAATCATTTTTTTGACCAACAGTTGATATTCATTCCAACCCTAATCTTTGCCTCCAAACACACTGAATAGGTAAAAACAATCTCATTTAACAATTTGTGAATGAAAAACAAGTTTTTTTTCCCCCATTGTTGAACTTTCTCTCTTGCTTGCACAAGCTTGAATAGACTTAAAGGTTGATCGTTGGTTGTTAAAAGTTGATTGTTGTGCTATTCCTAAGCACTTGCAAGTGTCCATTCATTGTCAAGAGGATCGTAGAGCAAGATTTGTTCAAAAGAGGTAGGTTTTTTTTTTTTTTTTTAACAAATGAACTATTTTGTTTTGTTTTTATTGTTTTGTTGATTGTTCTAATTCTTTTAAGTTTTTTAGTTTCAAATTTCAATACCAAAACTATTTCAATCTGTTGTGCCTCAAGTATTACAATGGCATCCACTTCTAACTCCTCAAGCCAATCTCATTTCAAAATAAATGCAACCACTCCCCTTTGGAAATATGTAGAAATGGTTCAACAATGTCCAGGTGGTGGAGTTTTTATTTGGATTTGTAGTCATTGCAAAGTTTGATTTATGAGCTCATACAGTTGAGTGAATCCCACTTGTGTAGGATCCCTGATAATGGCATCAAACCTTGTCTAGGACCTCCAAAAGGTGATGGAAAAGGCCTTCCAGATGATGTAGTGTTGAAATATATTGCTAAGCAAGAAAAGTAGAGCGAAAAGTTGGTAGTCTTAAAACAATTCATCCTTTGAGGAAAGGATCTTGATCCATGAAACCCCCTACACCACCGACACCTACTTATCTTCTAGACACCTACAGAAAACCATTCATTTATGAACATCCCTCAAGAGCAAACCATGCCCTCATCAAATAAAAGATCTAAGGGACCATTGGAAGCTTCATTTCATAATGAGGCAAGAGAAATTGTTGATCAAAACATAGGAAGATGTGTCTATGCCAATGGATTGGCATTCCACGTTGTTCGTTCACCATATTGGCAAAAAATGGTGAAATCTATTATTGAGGCTCCAAAGGGGTATAAGGGCCTAGGTTTTGAGAAGATTTGTTGCACCTTATTGAAGAAAGAGGTGAAACATGTAGCAGACTCTTTGAAGCCCATAAGGAATTCATGGATCGAAACAGGGGTAACCATCATTTCTGATGGATGGAAATATGCAAAAAATCACCCATTAATCAAATGTTATTGCCATGTTCCCTAAAGGGGCAATTTTTTTTAGAGTAGTGGATTGTGAAGGATAGGTGAAAGATGGTCCATTTATTGCTAACATCCTTTGTCAAGCTATTGAAGAAATGGGTCATGAAAATGTTGTGCAAGTTGTAACTGACAATGCCAAAAATTGTAGAGCTGTTGGGTTATTGGTTGAGGACAAGTATCCACACATTTTTTGGACACCTTGTGTTGTTCACTCCCTCAATCTAATGCTACAAAAAAATTGGATCCAAAATTGAGTGGATCAAATAGGTGTATGTTGAGGGCGAAAACATCCAAATGTCTGTCACCAACCACCATATGACACAAGGAATATTTAGATAATTCTCAAAATTGGAATTGTTGAAGGTAAGTTAATTCTCAATATTTTTAAATTTTTAATTTTCTTTTAATTCTAAATTTTGATTTTGTAAATTTAAATTACATTTTAAGTTTTATTTTAATTTCCAAACAGGTTGTTGAGACACATTTTGACTCCAACGCTATTGGGTTGAGATAACTTATAAAGGTTCGTGAGGCACTTTGTGCCATGGTAATCAACCCTAATTGGGCCATATGGAGGCAATCTAGTAGTGAAAGGGAAAATAGGGTCAAACAAAGGATCCTAGATGATTGTTGGTGGGATCGTGTTGAGTACCTGGTCAGTTTCACTGAGCCTATATTAAGCATGATCCATTACACAGACATGGATAGACTTTGTTTGGGAGAAGTATATGATGGTATCGACTCAATGATTAAGAAGATGAAAACCATCATCAATGCAAAAGAGGAAGATCCTAAAGAAAAGTTCTTCAAAGAGTTACAAGAAATCATAGTTGATAGATGGAACAAAATGACCACTCCATTACATCTTCTCACTTTTGCATTGAGTCCCAAATATTATAGTCTTGAGATACTTTCTGCTTCATCAAGAGTTGCTCCATATAGGGATGTTGAAGTGGCTCAAGGGTACAAGGAAGCACTTCGTAGACTCTTCACTGATCGTGACCAACATGATTGAGTGAGGGTTGAGTTCATGGCTTTTGCATGCTCTAGTAGGGTTGATCAGAATCTTGATGCTCTTCAAGACAAGTACAAGGTGGATGCTCATAGTTGGTGGTACTTCCATGGGCAAGAATACATGCACCTTCAACCTATTGCAATAAAAAATTTGTCCCAAGTAAACTTTATATTTTGTAATTTTAATTTTAATTTATAATTTTATATTAATTAATAATTTCAAATGTTTAGTTAAATTTTGCAAATCTTAACTATTTAATTTGGTCTTAATAGGTTTCTAGTTCATCTTCTTTTGAGAGGAATTGGAGCACATACTCCTTCATCCACTCAATAAAATGCAATAGGTTGCATTCAAAAAAGGCAAAGGACTTGATGTATGTGCATTCAAACTTGTGCCTCTTTACACACAAGCAAAGTTCCTACAAAGAAGAAGACACAAGGAGGTGGGATATTGAGCCAAAGCATCTTAACTTGGATGTTTCCACAAGTCACTTAGCTGCACTTGATATTGATGATGAGTATGAGCCTGAAGCAGGGACTAAGCATGAGAGTGGTAGTGTCAGTGCTACTACTAGTGGCAATGCTTGTGCGAGTGCCACTAATGCTATTTGTGGTTCTACACAAAATGTAGCATCTAATGATGTTGATTTGTTTGATGACCCATATGATTCAGATTGATCTAATGGCTGATTGTAAACATTTGACATTTTATTCTTGAACTTCAATTTATAATTTTATATCATGACATTCGAGTAATCACTAATATTTTAATATTTTGACTTCATGACTATGAAAGTGGTGATATAGTTTTGTTATGTTATTTTATTAGACTGTTAATATGGTTGTCGTACCCAACCTCCAAATTTTTTTTGACCGAGTATACCTGTACCCGAATCCAAAAACGAATCGGTAGCTTAGCTAAAAAAGAAGTAACTAAAACAAAGATTATGCATTTGTTGCTTTTCATACAGTGAACATCATTAAAAAAAAAATAAAAAAAAAAAATAACAACTTTTTATATGTACACGAAATTTCATTGTGAACACCTATCGATATAATTAATTCGTTATGACGGACAGTTTTGTATGGCGCACTAGCTGCCAATCCTTGGATCTTTGACCCCTCATCACCACCGTTGGATGAATAGTTGGTAGCGTGTGCTTTAGGGTCTGTTTAGATCTTTTCTTGCTCGTGACGACCTGCGCACCTGTCCTAAGCCTGTGGCAAGCTCCTCTGAGCGTCTCGAGGGTTTTGTTTGCCTGTCTAATTTTCTGCCACATATCAACTAGTGGTAAATACATAGGGGTGCGTGGCTGGTTTTAAATGAATCCTTTGGATGGAGGCGCTTACTCCATACTTCCTATGCATTGTTTTACACACGTCTACACATCTAATGGTTTTAATATGGATAAAAGGTCGTTCGGTGAATAAATGGTTTTAAGCCAAGATCGATGGGGAGATGGGAGTTTGAGCATTCAAATAGGATATATGGGATATCAATGTCTCCATGTGCTGATTTGACTGTATGAAAACGAGGGTAGGTATATAACATTCTAATGGTGATCTAGGATTCTAATGCAGAAATCAATTTGTGCAAAAGGGATTTGTCTTTGGTTTCCATTTTGACACAAAAAATTCCCACCACATTTAGAGTATTATTCTTTGCGTTTGAAACAATTTGTGACTGTCTCTCTTCATCTGTGCTTGTAGGCTAGTCTTACAGCTGGTTTAGCTCAAGGAAAGTATTGTAAAAGCTAAAAGAGAGGACATGCGCAGATTAAGAAAATCCTGAATAAGGGAGTTTGTACCAGAGAGGACATGTGCGGATCAAGATAATTTGCTTTTGTGTGAAAACCATGAGGAATAATGGGAAGACCCAAGGTTGTATAGATTTGATGAGATTGATAATCGATACATCAAATTTGAAAATTAAAATAAAGGGGGCTTGTAGTGTACACCATATGCATGCATTTTGCAACATAGAGGGTATTCCTTGTCTTGGAAAATGTAACTGCCATAGAGGAATCGACTTGACTAAAGCACAAACAACACACTTAACCAACCATATAAATCTGAAAATGCAACCTAAGGGTTACCAATGACAAGATCCTGAAATAAAACTGCGAAATTTGATGAGGTTGCTAATAGCAACATCAAATTTGACCACTAGAGATAAGGATGAGAAGCTTGAAATGCAAGATGACTTAAGAGAATTAGTGCTTGCTTGTTTGCATATGTTGGTTTGTTCTGCATACCTAGTTAGCCTTGGATTGAGTTTTAGGGTGTGAAAGTCCTTGTAGTCCTAAGTGTCATGAATGAGGAGCTCAGAAAAACATAAGTGTTGTTTAGGGATAATTATATGATGTAATGGAGATAGTGAGCGAAGATGATAATATTAATAGTTTAAGACTCGAAATATGGTTTCCATTATTCCAAATCAATGTTTCAATTCAAAACCTTCTTTGAGAAAATTTGATACTGCCATACTTTGTGATTGTAGGGCTGTGTAGTGGAAGGAAGCATGGTTGACTTCTTTAAAGGGCTACTGCAGGGAAAAACTACATGTTGGCCGTGAATGAATTTTGTTGGGATCACTATGAAGGGACTTGCTATTGTCGTTGCCAGTATTGTGAGATATCTATTTGGGAATAAGAGATTTGAATGAATCAAATCTTTGTAGCAACATATGGATCTATATGGGAAGCTTATTTGTCTCATTATACTTTAGCATGACAGTGTCTTTAATGTTGCGCAAGTGAAGAAGACCTAGAAAATAGAAAGTAAAACATGGTTTGGCCTTTTTTCTGATTTAGAAAACATATTTGTCTTCTTAAAAAGCTTGTTGCAGGAGATAGGTCCATGTTGATTATGAAAAACTTATTATGACAGCTGTCATCATGAAAAACATAAGGTTGTTGGTATGATACAGAAACATCCTCCCACCTTCATGAAAGACTTCTCTCTTCTCGAGTGGGTGCTCTATCCCAGCATGGTGACATGATATGAAAGGAAGGCCTATGAGATCTGAATAATTACAAAAGATGTGGGCAGTTGATGATCTAAAAGGGCATGTAGCCCAATATGGAGATGAATCATGTGATAGAGATTGTCAAGGGATGTTATTGCTACCGACAGTTTAAAGAAAATGCTTACTTAAAATTGCAGAACAGAGGACCACCAAGTTCATGCACCTAACATAGAGAGAAGGGACTTTTACTACTAGACAGTAACCTTGGGGGGACAACAAAGGGGGATTCACTTTGGAGATTGTCTTAGAACTGTATATCATTGTTTATAGAGTGTAGAAGTCATACTAAGAGTGATTCCTTTTGAGATGAAGCGCAGTTCTTAAACCCAAAAGAAAAATTTGCATCTACAAGCCTGTTGATCTAACCACAAATAGTATGATGAGAAATACCCTGATGGCATGCAACATTAAGACTGTCGGTGTGGAGATGACTTGTTTAGATCACAAAAGAACACCTATTTGAGGATCCTTGAAAGCATAGATGAGGCAAATTGGTGAGTTTGATTAGGTTGCAAATAGATGAATTGGCAAATTGGTGACTTTGATTAGGTTAATTGCAACATCAAATTGTTCCATTGCTGCAGATAGGTGTTTAAATTCAAATTTTAATTGAGAAAATTTGATATTGTAACCTCTGTGTGATTATTGTAGTGTTACATGATAAGAGAAAACATGCTTCCTTTCAAAAGGAGATCTACCATAGAAATCACCTCCTATTGTTATATACCTTTCTTGCTGTCCTCAAAGTTCCTCCTCCCTAAAAATAGTTACCTTACCTTTACAATGAAGATTGACTATGAAGAACGCTCAAGGATGGTATACCATGAGGGTCTGGGTTGCATACCCTTCAAAAACATAATCAATATGATAAAATTGTCAAGGGACTATGTTATAGCAGTGCTGAATTAAGAGATGGAGATCGTCATAAAACTACAACCTTGTGTCTTGATGAAGGAAAGAAAACTTCTATCTTAAAGGTTATGCAAGCATAGGCAAAAAAGATATTCCCACCTTAAAGAAAATCCTTCTCTTCATGGATATCTGCCACCTTCACACATGGGAACTATTGTAAATGCTACTTCCTAAAGATTTTTCCACTTGACCGATGAGCACCTACTCTTTTGAGAGATGATTACCTTAGGATCGTATGCTACTTGTATCTACTTTTGGATTTCCTTTTACAAGCAATGATTCTTTTGCTTTGGAGATAGTTTTATCACTTAGGATGGAAATTTTGATGGAAACATTGGCGAGGAGATCTTCACTATTGGAAGAATTACTTTGGTGTATATACCACAAGGGATTGGAAAACACTTCATAGGAGGACCTAATAATGACACGGGAGACTTGGAGATTGCATTAAAGACACTTAAATGAAATGATGCCAAATAGGACCACCAGAACACACCTTTGGAACTTGTGCCATTTTGTTTTGAGTTGAGAAAAGCTGCTTGGAGATTCTTTGCTGCGAAATTAGTAATGGTTGCAGATAATTAAATGCACAATTATCGATAGTTTTGGGATCTTTTTTATTAAAGCCATTGATGTTAAATCAAAGTTTAATGTTTTTGCCCATGTTGCTTGGCTGTAAACCTATTGCTTTTTAGTTGATGCTTCAAGAACCTAATTCGAAGATATTGTGAAGGTTGGAAACTAAATTCTTTATGCGATTTCCTTCTTTTAGTTGTCAATTTCTTTCTTTTTAAGTTTTTTTAGTTCTCTTTTAGTTGTCAATTTCTTACTTTTTTTTAGTTCTCTAAGCAATTAAGATATGTTGTGTCAAATGAAATTATGTAATTCAAACATTATTTGTGTTTGGAGATAAATCATTAAAATTGGAGATTTTGGGAGAATATGTGTAAAATTTATATGTGGAATATATAGTGGTTTCATGTATCATTTTTCTTTTCTCTTGGCTTCTTAGACATCTACACTATTTTATGTTCTTAGTTGAGTGAAATAGTAAAGACCGACTAATTATTTGAAGTATTGTCTTCTCAACAAATTCAAAATTGAGTATCAAGTACAAAAGAGGCTATCTCCATTCTTCTCAATCCTATTTCCTTTTTAAACAATTGATTAGATTGAAATTAAAATTAGGAGTTTACTTGTGATTAGAGCTAAAAATATATATTTTAAATTATTACAAACCTTAATTCATTGTTTTTTATTAATAGATAAAACAGGTTTTGAAGGAACCTGAAACCTTGCATTAAAAATGTTGCTAAAAAAAAAGGCATGGTCAAACAACAACCAACAAAACGAAGAACAACAAAAAAAACTACTTCATCTTCTTTAGAGTAAGTTGCTTCCAATTCTTGTTTGTAAAATTTTTGGTGAAGATTCACAAGGCCCAACAGCTCTTTCTTTTCCTCCTCAAACGATTTCTTCTTGTTTCCTCTAGTACTGGAGCTAGGCCCCTTTGTATCGCTCTACATCAATTGCTTGCCTTTATCCTTTCTGCTTTGGTCCTCCTTCCTTATCCCCTCAGAAGTCATCTCAGCAACTATTTTTTATTGTTAATTTAGATTGTTTATATGTTAATACAATGACTCATCTCTAATCAATTTGTTTTGAAGATAAAATATAAGGGCACTATTTTTTATGCAATTGAAAAATATTTTAATTAAATTGCAATCATCACACAATAGAGTCCTTGATTTGGATAGTATCACATGGTCACTAAGTTATCTTCCATGGCCATGACCTGGTGGCATAGACCTTTGAGAAGATTCATTTCTTTTCAAGAGATTTTTTTTCAAAAGAATGTTTTCTTTGTTACATCTCAATTGTGTAATTACTATTTACTAGTACTATATAGAGTAAATATGAATGTAATTTGAATTCTGGAGATGAATAAATTGTGCTTGCACTTTGTTATTGATGCATTATGTGTGAATCTTATCTCATTTAATGTTATGCAAATATGGGAAATGGATGGTTATTGAATTGCTATTCTAATATTGGAGATGTATTATATGTAATGCATATTAAATTGTTGAATAGTTGACTACCTTGGGCATGTGTCAGTGGTTGCAGGTATATGTTCAATTCCTCCAAGCAGAGGGGAAGTATCACTCAGGAAAAGATCTTGGTCGGGTAACTAGTAACGTAACCTATTTGAGCTTACACACACCATAATAGAATAATTGAGTCAAGTCATTATGTGAGAAGTTGATAGGCCATCCTTAGTTGATGTGTTCACATTATTGGGTGATGTTTATCTGTTTGAGCTTATAAGTTCTTTCTTGTATTACTGTGTTGGTATTGATGAGTAGGACGTACATGGAATATGTATATGTACACATATACGTGTCAATGGTAGATCATATGCATGAAGGAAAGTGCACATGAGTATCCATAGGTATACGCATGTATGCACACTTATGGACGAGTTGCTTATACGTATAGAACTATTAATTGGATCTAACATGTATATGTATATGTATAAATATATCACACGTAGGTGCTTATCAATGCAATAGTAATTGTGTATGGCTATTGTGTGAATCGAATGCGTATATATGTGTGTGTGTGTATGTATATGTATATGTATGTATGTATGTATCGATACACGCGTATGATTGCAAACAGACATTCCCATACAAATGTATTGATATATGTATACATACATATACATGTACAGAGGCATATACTTGTATACATATATATATATATGTATACAATCAATATATTTTTATTACTAAGTGATTACTATCTTATACTTATTTGTATATCAAATGTATACATACATAGTTGGTATATGATATATATATAAATAAATATTAGCATATATATATATATATATATATATATATATATATATATATATATATATATATATATATATAATATCTATTGTTTGGAAATTGACTATCATTAACAATGATAGAAGTCGATTATTTAACTTAATCGAAGGCCAAGTATATATTACTTATGGCTGTACTTTAAGAGGCTGAATATTACTCATGTTTCCCACGCATAAAGGAACAAGTATTCTACAAAATAACTTACAACCATGAAGTCGATATGTGAAGGATACTTAGTCGACACCTTATGTGGAAACATTGTGGACTTAGTAAACTCTTTGATGGCTTGTCATTTGGTAAATATCTACAATGAAGAAATGCATGAAAGGTTATGTACAACAAGTCGATGACTTGGTAAAACTAATAAATGAAGTGAGTCAACTCATGTAAGACTAAGTCGATATGAATTATGTGTTGCATGTTAGTTATTGACCGATTCAACGAGTGATGAATTGCACCGAACCTATAAGAGGTGTTTGTTGCTTTAGCGCCACCTTATGAATCCTACTTGTGTAGATGTTCATTGTGAAGGAAATTTGAATTACACCTTTATCATCATGTGTTGATTTGAAAGTCTTTCATTGCTATCATCAAAAGAGGTCAACATGTAGCATTTTTTTGTTGAGAATGTTCTTCTTAGTGTGCCACCTTTTAGCTAAGTGTTAGGGTTAGAAAGCAGATATCTAGCAATTAAATGCAGATTTGATCAATAAAATAGAGAAATAAAACACATAGAAAATTATAGAAAAAACAAGACAACACAAAGAATTTAATGTGGTTCGCCCAATCTAGGCTACATCCACAAAACCACAACCATCCAATGATTTTATTATCCAGTGCAAAACTTATTACAATCTCGCGAATAATCACCTTTTTCTACATATTGTAACTCCCATCCCAACCCCTTATAACAAGCTTTTAGAAGCTTCCAGAATTAGGGTTTTACAAAGTTGGTTTTTTTTCTTTTTCGGTGATTTTTCCTTTTTTGGTGATGACGCGAAAAAAATAGGAAAAAAAATTCTCGAGGGTTGCCGCCCCCTCACCCTCACCCAGGGCCGGACTCAGCCCCAAACCCTAGCAAGGATACATGAAGAGTGTACAGTATAGCATGATCAATCACCACATACCAACAATATCCCACTTGGAGACTGATCAGGCTCCACACCAACACAATCTCCTACTTGGAGACTGATCTTGGATGACACTGCTGCACTTACAACTCCCACTAGAAATAAGCACCTTGGACCTTGCTGCTCTATTATACTTGAATTCAACCTTGAAGGCCAACCAAAGCTGAAGAGGAGCTCAACTTCTCCCTTGTCACTGCCTTCGTAAACATATCCATTGGATTAGCATCTATATGTATCTTTTCCAACTTGACCTGTCCATCCTCCAACACTGACCAAATGAAATGATATCTCAACTATATGTGTTTGGTTTTAGAATGCAAGGCAGAATTCTTTGCAAGATGTATAGCACTCTGGTTGTCCGTAAACAAGTAATTTTCAGCCTATTGTTTTCCCAACTCTTCCATGAAAAGTTGCAGCCATATCATCTCCTTTGTCACCTTTGTTGCAGTAACATCCTCTGCCTTTGTGGTCGATAAAGCAACCACCTTTTGCAACTAATAAATCCAACTCACTACTATCCCACCAACTGTAAATACATAACCTTTGGTACTCTACCTAGTATCTACATCCACTACCAAATTTGAGTCAACATAGCCTTTTAAATCAATAGTAGAGCCCCTAAAACATAAAAATTTATTGGATGTACCTCTCAAGTACCTGAGAATCCATTTTACTGCATTCCAATGCTCAATGTCGAGATGACTCATATACCTGCTAACAACTCCTACAATATGTGCATTATCTGGTCTTGTGCATACCATGGCGTACATTAAACTACCTACAGCTGAAGCATATGGTACCTTGGACATTTTTTCTTCCTCCTCTTGTGTCTTTGGACACATATCCTTAGTCAATTTAACATGATTGGGCAAAGGTGTGCTGACAACTTTTGCATTTTCCATATGAAATCTCTGCAACACCTTCTCAACATAATTAACCTGAGATAAAAAAAAAAAAATATATTGTTTTTCCTATCTCTTGTAATCTTCATACCAAGGATTTGCTTTGCTACCCCCAAATCCTTCATGGAAAATGAATTTTCTAAATTTTTTTTAACTCCCTTATGTGATCCATGTTAGACCCCGCTACAAGAATATCATCAACATATAAACATAAGATAATGTAGCTATCATCATCTAACCTCTTAAAATAAACACAATGGTCCGAATTACACTGACTGTAGCCTTGCTCAGCCATAAAACTATCAAATTTAATATGCCATTGCCAAGGTGCTTGCTTCAAGCCATAGAGACTTTTCCTCTATCTGCACACTAGTTTCTCCTTACCTTCGACCTCAAATCCTTGTGGTTGTTCCATATATATTTCATCTTCCAAATCACCATGGAGAAAGGATGTTTTAACATCAAGATGTTCTAAATACAAATCTTCAGCAACCACAATACTTAAAACAATACGAATAGAAGTCATTTTAACAATTGGAGAAAATATTTCATCAAAATCAATATCCTTTTTCTATGCAAATCCCTTTACAACTAATTTGGCTTTAATATTTTTTACCTCCATCCTCCTCTTTCATCTTATAAACCCATTTGTTTGGTAAAGCCTTTTTACCTACAGGAAACTTGCATAATTCCCAAGTCTAATTTTTCAACAAGGAATCCATTACTTCTTCCATTCCATGCTCCCACTGAACCTTGGTATCCACCTGCATAGCTTCATCATAACATTTGGGTTCACCAACATTAGTTAATAAAATAGAATGTACAAAGAGGGAGAAAATCTTTCTCGAGGTCTACTTATCCTTGAAGATCGTCTAACATTCACTGGAGTTTGTGGTCTTTGTTGTTGTTGTTGTGGCGGAGCATGAGGAACCACTGGAACATTGTTGTTTGGTGTGTCATCTAGCACTACGTAATAATTTTCTTTCTTCTCATGTTGTTGCAACTGATCTTTGTACAACACTTTCTCATTGAATATGACATCCCTGCTTCTCACAATTTTTTTAATTTCAAAATCCGAAAGCCTATAACCAAATTCATCAATGCCATATCCAACAAATATACATTTCTTTGATTTTGCATCAAGCTTGGTTCTATTTTCAGAATCTACATGTGCAAATGCTTCACAATTGAAGGTCTTGAGAAAAGAATAACTCACCTTCTTACCTGTCCATGCTTCCTCTGGAATACCACAACCCAAAGGATTAGAGGGACCTCTATTGATTAAATAAACAACAGTGTTTACAACCTCTACCCACATGTTTAAAGGAATCCCAACATGAAATCTCATAGTCTGTGCACGTTCCATTATTGTTTTGTTCATGTGCTCAACCACTCCATTTTCCTTTGGAGTTCTTGGAACCATTTTTTGCGTACGAATACCATTAGAGGAACAATAATCTTCAAACTCTTTGCTGCAATACTCACCACCATTATCAGATCTAAGACATTTTAACTTTTTACCTGTCTCATTCTCAACC
>VDFB02105785.1:433804903-433807192 GCA_007258455.2 Sequoia sempervirens | reverse complement strand
TGAGCATCCACATACCAACCAACCATTTGAGAAAATAATTCAATAGTGGAGTCATTTGGTAACATTTGAAGTGATATTTGAATGTTATTGTGTTTGTTTGCATTCATTTGTTTAGTTCTAAGGTTTTTAGTAGTTTGGAATATGAATCTCTTGTTGGAAGTGGATTCACTCTGAGAGGGGAGGTGAATTAGAGTGAAGTAATATTTAATTTTTTTACTCTGAAGGCACAACAAAACTTTTTACAAATTTAAACTCAATGTGGCAGACTTGTTTATGCAAGTGTACATCAACATTTAAAATCAGATTTACATGAAACTTGATTAACATTTACAACTCATGTTAAAAGCATCATATGATATTGCTCAATTAAAGTGTGAACAATCTTGTATGTGCTTTTGTAACAGAACAATAGCTTTTCCCAATACATTTTTAATTTGCTTAACAGAAGACTTTTTAACTTTGCATGACAACCTTTTGAAATAAGAAACTTTTGAGCATACTAAAAGTATCAGAGCATTGACTGATTGAGCACATTAACATGAAACAACATGAGAGACAAATAAAATCACATAACACGACATTTCCTGAGTGGAAAAACCCTCTTGGGGTATAAAAAACCACTCACTAAAATTTCCTTTTTATTAATCAAAGAGCACCAACTCTGTAACAATGTGGAGCACCAACTCCCATAATCTTTCTGAAGCACCAACTTCATCAAGCATTCAAAATATTGCAACCCATCAAAACCTTATAACTGCAATCATTCTTTGCGGTCATAAAATTACAATAGGATACAAAATGATTTTGTAATAATGCTCAACTCAAAACATAATCTCTATAATACAATCAGAGATAAAAACAATATGAGCCCACTCTTCTCTTTTTACAAAATGATTTTACAATGAACAATACTCTATCCAGACAATTTCCTTTCTTCACATCATACACTCTTTTCACTTTCTCACTTTATGTTTTTGCAGAGATACATATATATACAATGTTTGTGAAACGGTTATACAACTTTGTCAAGAAAACCCTTATTTCAATAACTAGAGTAAATATGAACATAATGTATAATCTGAAGCCAATCAAAAATCAATGATATGAAGATAAAATGCCACTGAGAGGTGAAACCTTTTAGTTTACGCTTGGGTTCAAGGTATTTTCAGTTAGGTTAAGAAAACTATTTGAAACTAAAAAAGAAATTTTTCTTTTCCTCCTCATTTACTAGATTTACCATTGAAATATCAAAAATTATGCATATATATTACCTCTATTACAATGGAATTAACCTGCAATTAAAATCCCTAAAGTTCTTCATGAAAACTACCCAAACTACCACTTCCAGCTCAAACAAAAACCACCAACAATCTTGCCAACCACCAAAGATCAACATAACTGAAAACCAAACCAAAATACCAAAGCAACCTTGCACACTATGCAACTGAAGTTCCAGCATGGCAGCGCTAAGGTTCCAAACCATTCAATGAAAATGCAATATCATTTTTCCCTAAACAAGTCTTCTCTCAAGTCAGTCGATGACTTTGCCAAAGTTAATAAAGATTTGGAGTCTGAAGTCAAAAAGACACAATAATAATCAACTAATTAAAAATACTTATGAGTCTGCTTGACTAATCATTTACCAAGAACCCAACCACATGATCACCTCCAAATTTTGCTTGCAAACTATCGACACATAATAAACTATATTTTGAGTCAAAGATTCTCATAATACTGACTTAACCATATGAAAAATGATGGCTGCCAAGTGATATAACCAAGTAACCTTCGAACACAATATCACCATTGAAAAATACTTTGGGAAACCCGATAGGGTTTATTCCATGAAGATGTCGACCCCACACAACATTAACATACCAATGATAAATTAATATCATATGTAAAAGGCTTTGAATAGTCAATATGAGTATTTTCCTTTGGATGCTAACTACAAAGTCAAGGCTTGGGCATAGAAATCACCAAGTAAAAATGATAGAAAATTATATGCAATTTGAGCCAATAAACACCATCAAACAAATGAAATACCAAAACGGAAGAGTATACTATGCCACCAGATAAAATGTGAGAATATGATATTTTTACTAAACCAAGTTTCATGGAGCAATTGAATCAATAAACAAACTGCCTGAGATAGAGTAATTGCTTGATGAAGCAATATAAATAAGCGATGAACCAACAGTATGTACCAAATTTATCAACAATAAGTCATACCAAGTGACACCATATTGCCATAAGCATTACCTTCATCTGTATATGCCACGAATCAAT
>VDFB02105785.1:433744903-433799903 GCA_007258455.2 Sequoia sempervirens | reverse complement strand
TCCTCTCTTTAACAAATTGACAAAGAACTAAAAAATATTATAGTCCTCTTTACATTTATCATTCTCAATTTATATTAATGAAGATGTAATGAATAATATGATTTCGTTAATCTAAATTTTGTAAATATAAATATTTTTTAAATATTACTATGAAAAAAATATTCAACTAAAAATTAAATTTTATATAATCAGTAAACAAACAATAATTAAAAAATAACTGTTAAAATTTGCATTCTAACCATATAATTAAAAACACTGACTGTATATAACCTTTAATTTGTTTTATATATATTGTTAAATCAATATTAATTTTCTTATACATATTGTTAAATAAAGCGGTCAAGTCAAAAAGGTATCTTCACGGACAAGAGAATATAAACCTGTTTTCTCCTTTAAATTTATCATCATGAAGTTTTGCTTTTGTTTGTGTTAAATGAGAATGTGCTTTTGCTTTTTCAAGATAATTAAGCTTTTACATACTCCGCGGTATGAAAATTTACCTTAATTTTATTCTTTCCATTTTCATTATTTTAACAATTAATCTATAAAAAAAAGTAAGTAAAGGTAATGTCACTTGATTTTGAGACAATAAGCATTTGGTAGAAGCTTTATATTTATTTTTTTCAAATACGCATCGAAGATAAGTTTTAGGGAATTCTTAGAGTCTACTGGTTTCTCCCCTTTAAGGGTTTTTATTTTTTCTAATTGACTTTTCTATATAGCCATTTTCTAATGGTTCAAGATTTTTGGGTGTGGACCTTGATCTCACAATGTATTTAATTAAAAAAATATTAGAGTTTTATTATTTTTAATATAAAGAATAATATATTATTCACAAAAGTGGTAGAAGGCACATTTTCAATTGAGATTAATCTTAAACAACAAGAACCAACAAAGTTGTTAGGCGATGAGAGATACAATATTAGGGGGATTCATAGTCATTTCTTTTACCCCAAATATCAATAGGGATGAGACTATCAACAATCAATTTTCAATCAATAAGAGTACCCTCCTCTTCTCGGTCTTCATTTGTAGGTAGTTGAACACAAATAAGAGAAATTGGCATATTTAAGCAAGGGAACTTGCTAGAATCTAGCCATCCAAGAGTAACATGTGAATGTGAATGGTTAATTGGTAGGAAGGTTGAGACCATCCATGGGTAACACTATCCTCGATTATCTAGAAGTTAGTTGAGAACTATCTAATTGGGATTCATGATCTCTTCTAGTAAGTTGACTACATCCACATCCATGCCTACATGGAGGTAGTGCTCTTGGTGGGAGGTGGAAGAAGATGACACTCAAGAAACCATGTAAGGGGATTTACCTCAAAGATCTAAAAGCACCTATAGATGAGCAACTTCAAATGCAACATTTTTATTGGACCTTGTGAATAGGACTAAATCAATGATCAAATAAATTTTGAATAATAGGAAATGATAGCCATAATAAAAACCAATTCAAATGATCAAAAAGACCTAATTGAATGAAGTGTGTGCACATCAATATGAAAGATAATAACATAAACTAATTAACTAATCTACTTTACCTCCATTGAAAATGCCTAACCTTACTCCATTGTAAGATGTAAAATTATGTGATTTAGATAGTATGTGGATTGCTCAAATACCTAGCATAACCTTGTTAGAAAAATCATTATGAATGATATGTAGTATGGATACAAGATCTGTCAAATTCAAGGAGGGATTAAATGATCAATTGATGGGTGTTTTATAACTTTCAGGGATATCAAATCAGCAATGTAGGATGTGAAATGAGATTGATGGATGAGAATTATTGAGAGATTATTGTTAGGATTTGGTGTTGTACACTATTGCATAAATTGTTATATTATAATGTTATAATTAAATATTTATTTAGTTGTGATGCACCTAGCAGGTGTGTTTAGCCACACTAGGTAGTTATTTGGAGACCACTTATATGTTGTATTGTAACATCGGTTTACTATTTTATTTGTGTGAGCTTGAGTCTATAAAAGAAAACACATGTTTAGTGGTTAAGGTTGGCTATGTGAGTGGGTTGTCATTATTGAGTCTCTCTGAAGAGTCATATGTGAAGCATGACATAGGATGTGTGGATTCATTATTGTACATATGGAGGATGCATTGAAGAGGCTTAACGCTTCAAAAGTATTCATGGTAACTTTGTAGGTTCATGTATTATTTATTTATTGAATAATAGATGGAGTATGGATTCTTTTGGAGGCTAGGTTTTTCCCTCTTGAGGGTTTTCCTAGGGTATATCGTGTGTTATCTTATGGCTTGTCTATTTGATCTATGCATTATTCCTATTCTATAAGCTTCTATGCATGTTTTTCTCTCATGGGGTTATGTATGAAATAGTTTAAAAGTGTGGGTATGATGCATTATTTCCTAACAATCATGATGAATGTGCATGAACCTACATGGATAGATGAAGTGGAGTGAGTGAGAGTGAAGTGAGGTTGATTTTCAGTCAACTCAGTAAATTTAAAGATAGTCATTAAATTTAGAGTTGGTCTCTAAATTTAGAGTTGGAAGAATAAAGATAGAATTGATATTATTAGGGAATAAATAAAATAATGATTTTATTTATTTTTCGAAGAATGTGCAAACCAAATAAATTAAATAATTTATTTAATTTTGAAGGAATATTAGTTAATTAAATAATTAAAAATATTTAATTATATGAGATAAGAGAAATGCACGATTTAATTAAATAATTAAAGTGGATAGAGGATAATGCAAGATTTAATTAAATAATTAAAATGATTTAGTTAATGTGGATGGAACAATAATTAAAAATTATTTAATTAAAGTGGATGAGGGAAAATTATAAAATAATTTAAAAAGCATTTAAGTAAATTGGTTGGAGGGAAATGATTAATTAATTAAATAACTAAAAGTTATTTAATTAAAATTGATGAGTGAAAATGGTGAAATAATTGAATAATTAAAAATTATTTAATTAAAGTGGAAAATGGGTTAGCCTAATCAAATAATTAAAAATTATTTAATTAATAGTGATGAAGGGGTTGATGAGGAATGATGGCAAGAAATGATGAATTTAGAAGAATGTGTTAAGACATTTTTGGGTGTCTACATTTTGCCCCTCTTTGAGACAATGTAACATGTTGTATTGTTTCAAAGACATGTTATTGATATGAAATTTTTTAGTGATAAGATGTCTTAGTGTGCCCCAAGGGATGAAGAGATGATGATTAAATGGTAGGTTGCCCCCTCTAGAGATTGGTTGGAAAATATTGATTTTTGGGTCAAGCTCTCAATAGATAAACAGAATATATTTAGTGAAGATGAGGGAAAAAATAGGTTTAGGTTGGTGAAGGAACAAATTGTGGAAGGTAGAGTTTGATGAAAATGGGTTGATGGTAGGTGGAATAGGGGGAATCTAGGGTTTGATTGCCTATACATAGGCCCTAGGAGGTCATTTTCCATTCATTTGCACACTCATACTTTGAGAGATTGAGAGCTCTTAGAGAGTTTGGAGCATAGAGTTGCTATAGAGATGGTTGGAATTCCAAGAGAATCGCACCAAGAAGAGCAAGTCCATTAGTACTAGAGTCCATTCGAAGCACCTCAAGAAGTATGTATCTAACCCTAAGGTCCTTAGGTGTCAGTCTACATGCATTAATTACTGTAGGATAGAAAATTGTCATCTTTAGAGTTTAGGACATAGGACAACAATCTTCTATACTCCACATTCAAGGAGACCCTAGAGATCTCAATCTAATGAAGAAAGGGGAAAGAGATCTGACAATAGGGTATCCTAGGGTATGATTTATGATTACAAGAGGGGTTCACCACCAAGCTAGGGCTTGGAAAGACGAAAGAAATACAAGACTTAATTATGAAACTTAATGATATGAAACTTAATGATATGCAAGACCTAATTAAATGACCTAGAAATGTAAGTACATCATAACAGAAAACTAGGAAATCAAAAGTGTGCACCTCGAAACATGTAGAGGCTTGAATGAGGACCTGAAATGTTGAAAAAAACTAATTTTGATGTTGACTAGGACTCATACGCTAGTCTGGGTGATTTAGTCCCATATTTGGTTTTATGTGCCAAAACTAGAATCTAGCAATGTTGATTCTGAATCTCCTGAAACCCTAAAAATTGGTTGTATTGGGACTCATAAACCCAAGGTGGCATATCAATCCCAATGTGCTTTTTTAGAAGGTTAAGGTTTATTTTTTCTCTCCAATCTCTTCTCTCTCTACCATATTTTGTTTGTGGATCTAAAACCCTAATTTTGGACCTATAGAAGACTTTTCATGACCTTGCAAGTGAGGAGAAAACTCCAACAACTTCCTTAGAGCTTGTAACCTAATCTTCAAATATCATTCATGCTCCAAGACACCTAGATCTACAATCACACGTGTAAAGAGGATAAAAACTTTTTCATTGTTAGTGAATAGGGATTTGCCTTGGTCAAACCCCTTTTAGGTAATTAAACCAAATGATGAGGTAATGAAATAAGGACATGAAACATGAAACAAGGAATATGAAGCATAGATAATGATACCTTGAATGATATCTTATAAATCTGTAATTTAACATGAAGTGGCCATGGAGGATGTAGATCTAGACCTTGAATGTGGATATGAAACAATGCTTGCAAGTGGATCTCCAATGCTACATCACAACACTAGCTCAACAACATGCTTGATGCTTGGTAATCTTGACATGATGATGGATCTTGAATTGTTGCAATAATTGATGAAGAAATTTTCCCTTAAATGCCTTAAAAATGCTCTTGAATGCTCTCTCGATGCTCTTGTGAGGTCTTGGACTGCTTAACTCTTGATAGCTTGACTTGATAACATGAAGGCTTAATGAAATAATGATTTAAGACCTTGTTATATAGGAAATCCATCCAAGTTATAGTTTCTTAGATCCCAAAGGCCAACATTCAAGAATTGAATTTAAAACCCTAATTTCTTGCTCAAAACCCTAAAAAAGGCCAAATGGGACTCATACACTACACCTGGCATATGGGTCCCACCTAGGTGGGACTCATACGCCCAAGGTGGCATATGGGTCCCACAGGGCCTTTTTAGGTAGCAAAAATGTAGTGCCCTCCCCGATTTTCCATCTCATGATTTAGATTATTTGACCTTAAGTGTTTGGTTGTTTAAATTGGAAACGTTTGATAAACAAGGTTTGGATTATTTAATACATTATAATAAAAAGAAAAGAAGGGTAAAATATAATAAATAAATCGTAATACAATTTATAAATCAAATGAAATGAATTATGATTACTACAAGATTTAAATTTAGGTTATTTATTATAATAGATTTGCAACCACCTTGCATGAGTAAGTGTAACTTATTTTTGAAGATTCTTGTATCTAACAATTAGCGGAAGATATCTATTACAAGTTAATGTAATGAAAATAAGTGCACGCCAATAACTGCAATGAAGAGCATGTTTAACAGTTACTCTCATTATGAAAGCATAGTGGAGAGGATAGGTAGGCACATGGTGAGGGCATGCAAAAAGGTTGAGATCCGCCTTTAACAGTAATAGCCTATTTTTTAGGAGACTTAAAGAAAACTGCTAGTGGAACTCTCCGAAGGGAGATAGCTGTCAATGGATGACAACAAGAAGTTCAAAAAAAAAAACTGGATCTGAGAGAATACGAAGCACTTGGGGAAAATATGTGGAAAGGTTTAGATAAGAAGATCTTGATGGGTTCATTTTGGATTTCTGGGATTCTCTATCGAGGGAAACACAATACTCTTCATTGTTTTTGTTTTCAGCATGATGGGAACCACACAACTACTATCCGGTTCCAAGCTTATTATTAAAGTAGGATCTTACAATACAACACTGCATGTTTGAATTATTTCTTCTCCAGCATGGTAGATAACTGCCCGTCTGAACCAGTGTATTTCTTAACCTTGGTAGCCCTTATCCCTTGTAACGAGGCAGAGGCTTGGGGACATCTATCTACAAAGAATGACTATGCTCTAACGATTGGAAAAATTGAGCTCTAATGGTTTAACAGTTGAAATGGAGCTTGTCTATTTATTGAGTAGCGTAATTAAAACCACAGTAATTTCATTCCTCCTTACTTTCAATCTGCTGTGGAGGAGATTAGTATTGAGTAAAAAAAAAAAAAGTAGATCTGGAAATGAGAAGGATGAGGATTCACTGGTATTGTATGAAGGGATGGTATGGCACGAGCGAAGGGAACCTATTGTTCACAGCTTTAATTATATAGTGAGATATGCTCTCATCAATTTGAACAACCCACCTCTTTAGATTTTGCCTATCATCAGCAGCAGCCACATGAATGTTGGCCAAGCGCAGGCCATTGCAGGCACTAATGGTCCAATAGGCATGGGAAGCTCGAGCAGGGATAAAACACGTCCTCCTAGTATTGGCAAAGATGTAGAGTTGCAGGCAAAGAAGAGGAACGGGCACTTATAAGTACATTGATGAGCTATGGAAAGAGAAGGAGAATGACATGTTGATCCATGTAATGCAGATGCCAACATTTCAGTGAGGGAGGCTCGCTATCAGAATGTTGTGGTACGTCATAATCTTGAGTGTAGTTGAGGTATGTATTTTATTGATGGTCATTCCAAGGTACTTCAATCACTGCAACAATAGAGGTTCAGACGTAGGAATGGTTCTATTTTTTTTTTTTAGTGTTATTGTATTGGGGAAATTTGACTTATGGATCTTAAGATTTAGGCTATGTTTCTCTTTTGCATATAAATCTAATTAGATGCAAGTGCCCCTTCTCCCGAGCAAAGCTTACGGTGATGGAATGCGCTAGAGAGTGCTTGGGAAAAATTAAGATATTGAGAGCTCCCTTATGAAATCTGTCTAGAACATATCCTCCAACCATCGATAAGTGCTTAACATCTATGTGCCTTTCCTTTCTGATATGTCAATTCTCTTCCACAAAACAGCGTAGCTTTCTTCTGTTTATCTGGCATGCTCCTGGAATACAAGCAATGCTTACAATGTTAGGATACGCTCCAGGGCGCTTTACCAATTTGAAGATTTTGAGACCTTCCTTGCAAAGTTCATTTTGTGCACATTTTGTAAACTGTCACAGCTGCAGTATTTGAAAATAGAATGGGTTAGAGGTTTAAATAATCTCTCTGATTTCAGTGTCAACCAAACTTAGCTGCAGCACTTAAATATAATAGGAAGTTAAAAGATTTAAATAACCTGCCTGGTTCTCCCGACAATCTATCACAGTTGCGACAGATGAAAAATAAGATATTATCGATTATTAACAAAATAAAGAGCTTTCCATTGATCGTGGTGAAGATAATTTCCAAACTTCAACTTGAGTGCGACTCTAGAAACTCGCTGTCAAATAGAAATGTGTCTAAGTTACAAAAAGAAAAGTTGTACATTATATTTCCTACTCTTAAGTTACGTATTTGCACCTCATCTTTCTCTTTCCCTTCAGTCTTGGGGATAACATTTGGTCTTGACAATTACGCAAGAAGATGGCAATATTTCCAAATTTCAATATGCACTTTCTAATATACTTGACAACCTGTCACTGTACAGTGTTTAGAGTTAAGGCAGTATATAGAATTAAGTAGCCTCCCTGAAATCATTGTCAACTTGTCATGGCAGCAGCACTTGAACATGATAGGATGTATAGATTTAAATAATCTCCCTGATTCTATCGGAATCTCTCATAGTGCAGCACTTGAACATAAAAGGTTGTAGAGATGTAATGAACCCTTCCAGATTCTTTTGGTAAATTTATCACATCTATTGTACTTGAAAATAGAATGTTGTATAGATTTAAATAAACTTTCTGATTCCTTTGTCAACCTGTCTAAGTTGCAGCATTTGAAAATAATGATAAATGCATCTGGATGGCGGTATATCCAAATTCCAATATTCAGATTCTATTATATTTGGCTACTTGTCACAGTTACAACATTTAGAGTTGAGGCATTGTACAACATTAAATAGCCTCCCTGAAACCATAGGAAACCTATCACAGCTGCAACTTTTAGACTTGCAAAGGTGTAGTAAATTAAACAGCCTCTCTAATTCCCTTGTCAATCTATGGACTTATTAATATTTGGTTAATTAGAAATTTTGATAAATGAAATGGAAAGGTAGTAGGGAATCAAGTTGTCAATATTAGAAAGTTAGAAATTGTTCTATAGGAGGAATGCTTTTCATCGAGTAATTACGAGGATCTTCCTATTTAGTGTTTCTTTATAATGAATCTTGTTAATGTTCTAGTGGAAGTAGATTTAGTATTAGATCACTTAGAATGAAGTGACTTGTTAAATATTTATAAGGAATTTTTCATAGTTTTAATATAACCACTTGCTAATTTTATGAACCTTATTAGGAATGAAGAAAGATCCATATCAATTTTATAATAGATCACTTCCAGTTGGCTATATAGTTACTAAAGGGAATCATGGTAGTAGAAAAGAATTGGCGATGGAGTGTTGAAGTATTCTAGGGGAAAAAGAGGGTTTTGATTTTTTTTTCTTAAGATTATTTTGTAGTTGGTTTTTAATAAGATAAGTTTATCTATGACAATTAATATTGTTGTATGGATATTATATTGGGAAATCATTTGTTAGTTATATCTATATAATTTAGTGACTAGATTGTCCTTGTAGTGAGTAAAATAAATAAATAAAAGGTGGATGATATTGTTATTTATGAAGTTATCCATGATTGTTTTTAATTGTGAGTTGTGCTCTAAGTATTGTTTCATGGTTGCTTGATTGATAGCTCATTGGGTTGATCATTAAGATCAAGTTGTGACTTGCTTTTGCAGTTGTTGGATGTTGATAGGATTTTGGTTTTGTTTTGAGATGGATTTTGCATGATGTTGATTTTGAGATCAAGTTTTGTTGTCACCTTGTTGAGAAACCCTTGTTTTAATGATTTATCAGTCTTCCAGAGAAAGGGAAAGAAAGGTGTAGCTTTATTATTGGCCTTCACTTTTGGTTCTTTGTGAACTATTGATTGTATGATCTGTTTGATGTTATAGGTTTAGCCTTGCACTTGAAAATAGTTTCATTATGAATATTTTGTGCAGAATGGTGTATGTCTTGCTTAATGAAAATTATCATGTGGCTTTATATGTTGTGCATGGAGCTTACCCTGATAGTGTCTTTTGAGTTTTGTTGTTTATAAGGGGAGTGGCTTTCGATGGGGGCCGAGACCCGGAAGTGGTCTCAGGGTAACTCATTGGAAGTTCATTAATCAAGTGAAAACATTAATATTTAATTAGGGGTTTTGGATAGAATCTCACATTAACAAGATATAAGTGAATGCCTCACTGATGGCTCAAGTGCTTGTATGGGCTTGAGATGAGTTGAGAAGGCCTGGAATTGCAAAATCATTGTCTTGTCCTTAAGAAAGATAATGGATGCCGCATTGGATTGCATGTGGGGCCGGGTTTCGTAAGAGGTCACCAGGGTAACCCAAGTTGGGGGCCAGGGCCTAGGAAGATTCGCCAGGGTAACCCATGCAACATTGCGATGACACTCTTCCTTAAACAACCAAGTATGCTTTGTTTCCCTCTATGATATTCTTGAGCCTCTAGAAGCACATGTTTGCATTTGTATGTTGATGCTTTATTGGTTATCCCTTATGTTGGGCACATCTTGTGTTGGTTATATCTTGTGTTGAGATTGTCTTATGTTATTGTGGATCTTGTTGTGAAGTCTTGTATCCTTGTTCTGTATGATGGTTATTGTTGGGGATTCTTCTTGTCATCTCTTAGCACGGGGGGTGGGCCTTTGGGTCCACGTGGTTGGGTGGAACGTGCTATGCACCCCATTGGGTCCCCAATAGTCGATCGAGAAGTGCAAAAATTGTACCTTGCAGTGATTCCTAAGTTGATCCAGAGTTCAATCCAGTATTGCAGCTTTGTACTCCTTCATTTCAAATGTAACATTCCATTATATTGTATCTTCTCCATTCATGTTGGGAAGCAGCATTGTAATATTGTAACCCTTGATTAATGTGTTAACCATGCTCATGTTATCTTATGATTACTGGTGTATACTCACTCTTCATGTGATGTAATAATATTGTTGTAAAAAAAAAATAATGCAGTCATGTAAACCCGAGGGATTTTTTATATGTAGTTCATGTTTAGTTTTCATTTCATATGGTATATGATTATTATGATGTTTGTAAGTACTTTTAAAAAAAAAAATTTGTGCCATGAATGTTAGATGTATTGTATCCTTTGGGGTTGCTTGGCGGGGCATTACAAAAAATGTTGGGGTGTTGAGAAATTAAGTTTATTTGATGTTTGTGTCAGGATTTTGGTTAAAATATGCTTCGAGATGCACAATATAGGGTCTTAGGGGTCTATTAATGATATAAATTTCATAAATGCAAGAGGGCTTAAAACTCAATGTGAAAGTGTAAATAAATACACTTTACAACATTAAATTAAAGCAAAACTTGATTTTTTTAGCTTAAAAGGGCCCTAAATCCAATGTGAATGTGTACAACACATTACAACACTAGATTAAGGCACCATTAGGTCCAAGGGCCCTAAATTTAATGTGAAGGTGTAAATGAATACACTTTACAACATTAAATCAAGGCAAGGTTAGGTTTATTTAGCTTAAAAGGGTCCCAAGACCTAATGTGAATGTTTAAAACACATCACAACACTGGATCACGCCGACCTTAAGTTCATTTTAACATTAATCATTCTTAAGTTGAGTGAAATTGTACCATCTCCAAGGGCATACAATTTTAATTGTTACATTTAGCTCCCACTTTAGGGAGAGGATGAACTTGCTTCAAACTCACACTAAAGTAGACATCCAACAAGGGTCCAATTGTACCAATATAGATGGTCTAGGATGACTAAGATCAAGGGAGTGATCAAGCCCCTAGGATTCGACATCCTACGGACGTCAAACTGACATAAGAACAAAAGGACATGCACAAGGTGTATGATTTGCAACAAAACAAGATACACAAACATACAATGCCAATGACTAAGAAAGAAAAATGAAAACAAACAAAAGGAACAATCTAGGTGGACAACAAAGAGACAGCCAAAGAGACAGAGTAGTTACCCAATGAGTTGTTCATCCAAACAAGGATATCTTCTTTTGGATTATTCTTCAGAATAAAGTGCTCACAGTGGGAAATCTTTGTAAACGGGGTTTTCAAATCCCCAATAGATGTCACCTCTACAAGAGTGAGGCAGAGTCAACCAACCACCTATTTCTCCACTGCCCATTTGTTTCCTTAATCTGGGGAAAATTATTAACCCTCTAGAATATCTCTTGGGTGTTCCCCCAGACCATTGAAGATATATTTTTATAGTGGAAAGCCCCTTCTCAAAATCCCTTCATTCGAAGGTTATGGGATTTCGTATTGGGGAGTGTGGAAAGAACGTAATAATAGACTTTTCAGGGATACGGAGATGTTTGAGAATAATGTCTTTGAGAAAAAAATTAGGCTTATAAAGGAAAACTTTAATGTGATTCCCCAAAAATATTTTAACCTTGAAGCAGTGGTGTGTACTCCCTATGATCTAATGATAGCAAAGGATTGGAATATTAAAGTGGACATCTCTTTGGCTTCCAAGCCAGCCAATAAAAGTAGGGAGGGTGTATGTTGGACCTTTCCTCCTAATGGTTGGTATAAGGCCAACTTTGATGGCGCCACGAAGGGAAATTTTGGCATGCCTGGAAGTGGAGGTGTGTTAAGGGATTCAAATGGTAATTTTATGGCTATTGTAGCCATATCCCTAGGTCATCAAAACAACCATGTGGCAGAGGCTATAGGAGTTTTTCAAGTTCTAAAGTTAGCTTATAATTTAAATATAAAAAATTTATGGATAGAAAGGGATTCTAAAAATATCATTCATTGTCTCTTAGGAAGGACTCCCCCCTCTTGGTCGATAAAGAATTGGATTGATGAAGCTAAGTCCATTCTTGACAAGTTCGAAAAAGTTAAAGTTTCACACATCTACAGGGAAGCTAATAGTGTGGCAGATTACTTTGTGAATGAAGGGGTTAGAAAACAAGGATTAAACACGTGGAAGAATTGTAGGGACTTGAGAACTGAAGTTAGGGCCTTACTTGACTATGATGTTACGCATGGGAAAGAGGAAAATACATTTAATGATTAATGGGAAAGGGGCTAAGTACATCGAAATCAAGAGATTTGATGGGGCTACATCATTTTGCTTAGTTTAGAAGGAAAAGTGGCACGCTTTGTGGGTGCATCGGAAAGGTTGTGTTAGTCTGCAATAGGTGCTCAGTGCTGGTAAAGTCTGCAGCAAGGTGCAAACGAAAATGAGGAGGGACAGGAAAAGAGTTGAACCAAAAAGCTATGAGGTGCACAGGAGGAATGATAAGGTCTGGAAGCAAATTGAAAGAGGTGGGCTGGTTCCATTTCTGGAAAAACTTCATAGGCCTGATACAATGGCCATGGATTACTTCGAGAAGAACTGGAACAATGGAAAAATTATTCTCTTTGGGAGAAAGGTGAAGCTAAATGAGCAAATTATAGCGGAGGTTACCAGAATGTCCATTCAAGGAGTGAAGTTTTATCGTGACAGAAGGTTTTCTGATGAGGCGGTCATTAGATTTCCTAAGAAGGATAAGGAGAAATTGAAACTGGTTAAAATTTCCAATAGCTATTTCGAAATCGACACCATTAAGGCGTTATGGAGAAAGGTGCTTCATGTTATTATGGAGTATATCACCCTGGACAAGAGATTCACCAGAGTGTATGGTTATCATTTTTTCCATTCTTAACCACTTCTGCCATAAGGTACGGATTTCTCTGCCTTACTACCTATTATGTTCGTTGAGTAATAGCCTTGAGGACCATAAGAAAAATCTCAGGAGATACCCTATTCTTCATCTTGGTCTTATTAGGTTAATATATGAACATTATCAAAGTATGTCGGCTTTATCCAAACCTGTTTCCTCCACAGCGTCTGAGGACTATGAAATGGATAGTGGGGGTTCGAAGAATCAGCCTTACTAGGAGAGAATTGTTGAAGCCCACCCTTCTTTTGAGATGTCTGGTAAGAAAATTCAGCCTAAAAAACCCCAACCTGCTAAAGCTAACCCAGAGACCTACCCCGACTACCCTATCCCCTTTAAGAATCCTGTCCTCAAGGGCTCCCTTACTAATAAGCTAGTTTCCTACTCTGCAAACTCCTTGGAAGACAAAGTTGAGAATCCTGAAGCTAGTAGAAATTTTGTGCCCTCCCCTCCTGCCTCTTTAAGAGTTGAATGTACCAAATTTCCTAAGTCCCCCAACCCGAATGATGTTAACCTCTTATTAGACCGAGTTCAGTCTGGCGATATTCTTGCCTCTACAAGAAATGGCATTGGTGACATTTTCAAGATTTTGAAATGGGCCTATCAAGAAATTAATGGTCTTAATCAAATAAATAGGGCTCTGCATAGCAAGTTAGAGGAGATGGAACTGAAGTTGGCCGCTCTCAATAACGAAGAAGGAAAATGAAATAAGAACAACATTGGTATGGGAGAAAGTGATATTGAGGAGAAGTACAAGTCCCTGGAAGCTAAAATGGTTAAAATTAAAAATAATATGAAAAATTTTGTGGAACAAAACCATAAAATGGCTAGGCACAATGCCATCATTATCAATGCTATGTTTGAAAAGCTGGAAAAAATGCAACAAGGTCCGTTGGTCGTTGATCTCGAAGAGAACAAGGATACAAGCATTAACAAGGACCAAGATATTTCGAAAATGACTCATGCCAACCTTAAAAAGAAAGTGCCTCCTACTACCCAGATGGTTTAGATTTTAAAGAGGGGGGTTCAGGATATGAACGAGTTGGAAGCTGAGACTGCAGATTTATTAAAGACCCAAATTTAGTTGGTATTGGCGTTTTGTCTGGTTTTTTGGTTCTATGGCCCTTGCTAGCCTTTTTGGTGGTTGTGGACTTTTCTTGTTACTGGTTTTACAGCCTTTCCGCTTTTAGGATTTATTGATCTTATCTTTTTTTTGTAAACTTTATGGTTTCAGGTCCCTGTAAAACCCATTTTTTCCTCTTTCAACAACAATCTAGGTGGATCAAGCCTTGATCGTTTTTCCAACATGACATGGATCAAATCTAAGTTGTTTGTCCAAAAATGCACGCTCACTCTGAGGAAATAGAACTTTAGGTTGTCTATTGGGTGAGTAATTCAAGAGGGTGAGACACATACACACATAGTCGGTATGCACTCACACACATGTGAGTGGCTAAGGGAAAGTCGTGTCTTGGATCAACTTCCCATCAAACCATACCAAAGTTATACCTCCTGATAACTTTGATAAGGTGCCACACAACAATGAACTTCGAGCTCCATGAGGCAAGCAAGACTTCATATGCTTGATACTCCTAAACAAATAAGATGGCTCCACAAGCATGCAAAGTGTGTTATGCAAGGTGGTCATATAATGATTTTTGTGAATGCAAAATAGTGTAAGGTATGCTCAAAGGTATTTTGCTTAGTTCATGTAAGGTCTCTTCTTAGGGAACATTGTGCCTAATGTCTCCATGAGAGGAAAAATCAAAGAAATATCACGCTCTCAGAGGAAATCAAGCCCAATGACACCACCGCGAAAAGGACGCATCACAAGAAGAAATAAAATTGCACAATGAAACATGAGTGTCAATGTATGCCCCCACTTTAAATCGATTGCTAACACCATTACTGTGAGAAATTTCTTTAAAGTAGAAGAAGAAATGAGAGCTTACTCGAAAAGCCCTATGCCAAGTCATATGTTTCCAATAAGCTATGTCATGAAAAGGGAAATGGTTTCCCCCAAAATGTATAACTCGGTAAGTCACATGCGAGCCAGCTTAAGGCATGTCATCCACATCTCAAGCTTGCTCTTATATATACATGAAAGGTGATCAACTAGCCAAAAGAGACAATGACAAGTGACATATGTGGACAAGGCAACCTAACCCCTTGTCCCCACTTAGTGCAGGACAAGGATGAGCCAAGATGATTGATGAGAAAGATGCTAGAGTGAAAATTAGTATCAATTAGAGGAACAAGGTGCTTTAACACAAGGAAGAGTAGCATACTCCTTAAGATTTTGAATTTTATCACTTAAAGCCTTACATTCATTAGTAGAATGACCATGAACTCTATGATTGTGCAAAATGAATTCTCGTAGTAAAAATTATTTTGTTTTCTTGGAGGGAAAGATATCAAACGATATTGGAGGAGTCTCGACAAGCTACCCTCTTGATCAAAATTAGAAGATGTTTCTTTATTTTGTGACAAATATATCTCCTGCTTAGTATAGGATGTCATACTTACACAAGATTCTTTAGATTGCAAGATTGTGTACTCTCCTTTATAGGAGTGTGTAAAATCTATCAAATTCAAATCATAATTTTTTTGCATGACATTAATGTCGAGCGAGGACTTCTCTGTTTCTTTCATTTCTTTCAAAGGATGATAATCAAAACCACTAGTGTCTATTAGTTCAGGATGCACTACTGTTAAAGTTGGCTTAGTGGAGTCTTTTTTGTAATAATGTTGATATTGAGCGAAGGCTCATTTCTTTCTTTCAAGGGGGAATAACCAAGACCACTAGTTTTTTCTTGTGTGTGAGGCTATAGGGTTACGGATACCTTGTTCTCTAGAACCACATCCTTTTCCACTATATCCAAGTTATTTCATAATTTCATAACCTTTTCCATAAAGTTGTTTCATTCTTTTGGATTTGATGGTTGATGGTAGTCTATCTCATCAAATTTTGTTGTGTAGCTTGTGTCTTCTTCTAAAGTGGTTGAGGTGGATGCTTTGGAAAGATCTCCCAAATTTTGTGTTGACATTACCGCTTTTTCTTTTTCTTTTTCAAATTCTTTGTTTATGATCTTGTATTCTCCCATGAACGTTGGTTCGAAGTCTAAGGAACCCCAATCATCTTCGAATAGTTTTGTGACTTCCTTGATGTGTTTTTCTTTGTCTTTTTGCTACATGTGTTCTACTTGTGTTGTCGGTTTCAATGTTTTCAAAGGATTTTTTTTATTTTTCTAAATGTTTAAATAATTGTTTGGTTTAGAGTTGGCTTCAAGTGTGTACACTTTGTTGTTGTAGACATACTTCATTACAAGATGAAGACTCGAAGGCACCCCATTCATTACATGAATTTGCAGTCTGCCTAAAAGAAGATTATATGAAAGATCATGAGGCATAACATGGATTGGTGTTTCTAATGTGGCCTTTCCAACTGTAATAGGAAAAGTGATCACACCAAGTGGTTGTTTTCCTAAATTTTCAAATCCCTTAATATATAAAGAGTCAAGTTGAATTTTTTATTTATCCACACCAAGCCTATATCCAAAATTTTGACACTACACACATTAAGAGCAAAGCCATTGTCAACAAGGGTTCGATTTATCCCTATTCTATTGTAGGCAGCTATTATCATGAAAGCATCATTTTTTTTTTCACTTCCAAAGGAGGGAGCTCACTTTGGTGGAAAACAATTTCAGCATTTATTCTTTGAGTCATGGCTGCTATGTCATTCATTTGTGTATTATAATGGATAGGAACTTGTTGTAAATCATTTTGAATCATGTTATGGTAATGAGGGGAGGCTTGAATAAGATCCCATAATGATATCTTAGTAAGAGTGTTCTTAAGTTGTTCAACAAGATCATACTCCTTTCCACTTTGTGAAGGAAAATGAGGAGGACCTGGTAAGATAGGTTGAGGTAATGGGAGGGATGTTGAAGGTGTTTGTCATGGTTATGGATTGTTTCTAGTGTTATATCTATGAGCAATGGTATTAGAACTCAACTATTGCAAAACATTATTCTTAGGTGGGTAAAGGATGATTTTAGGTTTGTTTTGAGTTTATGGTCATTGGTAGGGTGGGTAAAGAATTAGAGAGTTCAAAGGATTTCCCACAAGGTATGTAGGAGGTCCAATAGTCAAGAGGGTCCTAATGGACACTTGCGCATTCATAACCTCAGTGGTCTTGGTTGATGTATTTCTAATAAAGGGAAATCTAGAATCACCTTTTTACCATCACCTAAGGAAGCCACATTACTATTGTTGTCATTTTCTTGCACCATGATATCCTCCTTAGGATAGTTGTTAGGAGAACTACAAACCAAATGTTCTTGACATTCAAGGATTGATTCTTCTAAAATTACTTCATCACAAGTAGGGGAATGATCAATGGTTGAATTGTCTTGCTTAATAAGGGTTTCCCTAGGTGAAGAGGGACAACTAAGATTCTCATGACTTTCATCCATAAAAGTATCTTCTTCACAACTAGGAGAGATACTAGAAGAACAAGTATGATTTTCATGATCATTTATGATTTCATTCCTTTGTTCCCTAATTTCTTCTAAAATAGAGTAGGTAGGGGAAGGATCATAAAGAGGGTTGTTATAGACTTTAAATATTTGATCATCTAACACTAACATATCCTCATCATTTACAATCTCACCCTCTTCCACTAAATCATTCTCACAAGCAAAGGGAGAATGGAACTTAGGTAAGGTGATGTTTAGAAATGTGTCTATGATTTCATTCTCGTGTGCTATAATATATTCCCAAAGGGGACGAGGAGAAGGAAAAACAAGATCTTCATGATTCTCAATGATTGTATCTTCTTTCACCAAGATACCTTCATCACTAAAAGGAGAGGTATCGGGAGAAGAACAACTATGATCATCATGAATTTCCATCCTTGTATATTCTTCTATCACATCATTCCCTTTTGTAGGAGGGATAAGAGGGGTTGTAGGTTTAAGGTAAGCATTAACATTTTCATTTTCTTGCTTTAAGAGACTCTCATAACTAGGGAATACATTGAATGAATTACTAACATGCTTATTGACCAACTTTTTCTTTGCAAACTTGGAAAAGATAGATACCAACATTTGTAACAAGTAATCTATACAAACTCAAAATGGAAAGAGACTTAAAATGCAATGCAATAACCTAAAATGAGATGTGTAAATGCAATTTTTTTATTCTAAACAAGGTAATTTTTTATTACACTATGCAATAATCTGGAAATGGAATGTTGTAAATGCAAATTTGGACTTGAGCAATGCATGAAATGGACTAATTTAAGCTAGATTTAGTGAAATGCATGTAATAGAAACTCATCCAACTAAAACAGATAAATAATGACAACAAACAAAAGTGCAGAAACAAGGTTTTAAATGTTGTAAAATATAGTTTTAGATCTACACTGGGACTAAATCGCCTAGAGGGTGTATGAGTCCTAGTGAAGGTTGTTTTTTGCACAACTTTCAGTAAGTTTTAAGTGATTTTTGTTCTTTCTAGTTTTAGTGATGTCTAGGCTAAGTGGAAATGTAGATTTCAAATAAAATTCAATGGTGTAAGATGCAAAAATGCAACATAAATGCACTTTCACTAATGCAAGATTTAGAAACCCTATGATGCCAATTAACTAAAGCAAACCCTAATGAAATGTTAATACAAGAAAGATCTAGGATGGTGATGCACTCCAAATCAAAATTATGATTTTCTAAATTCAAGTTCACCAAAATTTAGGATAGAAAATTGTCGTCGCTAGAGTTTAGGACATAGGACAACAATCTTCTATACTCCACATTCAACGAAACCCTAGAGATCTCAATCCAATGAAGAAAGGGGAAAGAGATCTGACAATAGGGTAGCCTAGGGTATGACTTATGATTACAAGAAGGTTTCACCACCAAGCTAGGGCTTGGAAAGACTAATGAAATACAAGACCTAATTATGAAACTTAATGATATGCAAGACTTAATTAAATGACCTAGAAATGTAAATACATTAGAACAAAAAACTGTAAAATCATAAGTATGCACTAGGAAACATGTAGAGGCTTCAATAAGGACCTAAAATGCTAAAAACACTAATTTTGATAATGACTGAGACTCATACACTAGTCTGGGTTATTTAGTCCCAAAGTGGGTTTTCTGTGCCAAAACTAGAATTTGACATTATTGATTCTAAATCTCTTGAAACCCTAAAAATTTGATTGCACTAGGACTCATACGCCCAAGGTGGTGTATTAGTCCCAATGTGTTTTTTTAGAAGGTTAAGGTCTAATTTTTCTCTCCAATCTCTTCTCTCTGCCACATTTTTTTTCAGGTTTGAAACCCTGGTTTTGGACCTATAGATGACTGTTTGTGACCTTGCAAGTGAGGAGACAACTCCAACAACTTCCTTCAAGCTTGTAACCTAATCTCCAAAGATCCTTCATGATCCAATACACCTAGATCTGCAATCACACATGTGAAGAGGAGAAAACTTGTTGACTATTAGTGAATAGGGGTTCGCCTTAGTCAAACCCCTTTTAGGTAATTAAACCAAATGATGAGATAATGAAATAAGGACATGAAACATGAAACAAGGAACATTAGGCATGGATAATGATACCTTGAATGATGTCTTGTAAATCTACAATTTAACATGAAGTGGTCATGGAGGATATCGATCTAGACCTTGAATTTGGATATGAAACAATGCTTGTAAATGGATCTTCAATGCTACATCACAACACAAGCTCAACAACATGCTTGATACTTGATAATCTTGACATGATGATGGATCTTGAATTTTTTCAATAATTGATGAAGAAATCAACCCTTAAATTCCTTAAAAATGCTCTTGAATGCTCTCTTGATGCTCTTGTGAGGTCTCAGAATGCTTAACTCCTAATAGATTGACTTGATAACATGAAGGCTTAAAGAAATAATGATTTGAGACCTTGCTTATATAGGAAATCTATCCAAGTTACCATTTATTAGATCTCATAGGCCGACATTCAAGAAATTTAAATTTAAAACCCTGATTTCCTGCTCAAAACCCTAAAAAAGGGCCAAATGGGACTCATACACTACACTTGACATATGGGTCCCACCTAGTTGGGACTCATATGCCTAGGGTGGCGTATGGGTCCCACAGGGCCTTTTTAGGTGGCAAAAGTGTTGGGGTGTTAAGAAATTAAGTTTATTTGATGTCTATATCAGGATTTTGGTTAAAATATGCCTCAAGATGCACAATATAGGGCCTTAGGGGAATATTAATGATGATATAAAGGTCATAAATGCAATAGGGATCAAAACTCAATGTGAAAGTGTAAATAAATATACTTTACAACATTAAATTAAGGAAAAATTAGATCTTTTTAGCTTAAAAAGGCCCTAAATCCAATGTGAATGTGTACAACACATTACAACACTAGATTAAGGCACCATTAGGTCCAAGGGCCCTAAATTGAATGTGAAGGTGTAAATGTATACACTTTACAACATTAAATCAAGGCAAGGTTAGGTTTATTTAGCTTAAAAAGGGCCCAAGACCTAATGTGAATGTGTAAAACACATCACAACACTAGATCAAGGCCACCTTAAGTTCATTTTAATATTAATCATTCCCAAATTAAGTGAAATTTTTCCATCTGCAAGGGTGTACAATTTTTCTTGTTACAATTACTAGCTAAAGGTAGGACTTCAAATGTGCCAAAGTGTAGAATGGTGCTTTTGAAACCTACTATGTCGCATTTGACATGTGAAATGTTGCATATAATAATGAAATGGTACATTTGATAGTAGTGTGATACACTTGACAAAGTAGGTTGCAACTTATTAGGGCTAGTTTGTATTTGAAATGGTGTATCTAATATCATATTGGGGCATATAAAAATTGGTTCATATATAATTTGGTAAAGTGGTGCATTTGAAATATAGGGTCACCTATCACTCTATTTTGGTGATTTTGATTACAGAGCTAGTGAACTTAGGTTTTTTCCTTATTTTTATGGCTTGATGTTTAGTGTGCTATGTTTGTAGGATGTATTGGAGCAGATTATGTTTAGGAAGCGGAATCTTATGGTTTTGTAACAAATTGACATTCTTGGGGAGTTGGACCAGTCATTTTTAGTAGCAGTGGGTTTGTGGCACATTACCTAGATGCCAATTATTAGAGTGAATAGGGTGATGATTACAACCATCATTGAGAGATGGCATAGTGAGAGGTCTACATTCATCCTTCCCACTAGAGAGGTTTTCACCACCTTAGTGGATGTTTAGAGGATATTAAGGATTCACATTCATGGTGCCTCAAGTGATTTGTGACTTAGGTACTGGTGAGGAGGCACTAGAATGGGTGCTTCTGGATGATGGTCTCAACATTGAGGATAGTGAGATGCACTTGAGAAGAGTGATAGGGAAATTCAATGATCTCCCATTGGTTCTTTATGGTCTAATTAGCAATCTTCTCGTCCCTAATTGATAATCTTGAGGGTTCTCTATTGGATGGGGCCACATCCTAGAGGATTTTTTCAAATGGAGTTTTATTTGCATGGGGGGTATGTGTTTTGTCCCATTTGTATCATAATACGTACCAAGTAGTATACAAGCATGGTCTTAGCTTGTCTTGTGGGATGACTCTACTCCATGTTTAGGCATGGGAGCATATTATAGTGACTCATCCTCTAAGTATGGGCCTCAGCATAGTAGGTTCCTATATGTTTATGTTTGTGGAGTTGCATTGACACATCAATGTTAGGGTGATTTGGATTACTGGAGGAAATGTATCGATGATATGGATTAGTTAATTTAGAGGCCATGGATCCTATGTGAGACTTGGGTGGATGATGCCATTTTTTTGGTTTATTGTAGAAAACCGAGATGGCTTATTGGTCAGAAACCCCATATCATTGAGAGACACTTTCTTAAGCAATTCAAGTGTTAGTTTGGTGAGATATATGGTGCACCTATTGATATGGACATGCTTTCTTGCAAGTAGAGAGATATTGGTGATTTGGGACTCATGGTAGTCTTAGAGATAGTTGTGGGGGATTTTGAGTCATTAGTACCCATGCAATGGGTATAAATATTATTAGTGAGGGATGAAATTATATCTCCAAATTATAATATTTGGTGGGAAATATTTTATCCCACTAGATTGACACACAAAGATAGTGGGGCAGTGATGAGAGGGAGGCATAGCATTGAGCTAACTAGGACTCATATACTAAGGTAGCAGGTGGACTAGGGGATGCAGGTGGTGGTGACAATGGAGATGGTGATGGAGGTGGTGGTTATGGGGGTGATGGATAGGTACCAATGTAGAGAGGGGTGGGTGGCAGTGGAGATGAGGGTGGAGATGATGGATGGGGAGGAGGGTGCATGATGGTAAAGGGATGAGGAGGAGGTGAGGGGGAGAGAGGAAGAGATGGAGAGAATGATGGGATGGGATTAGATGCATAGAGAGCAAGAGATGATAGGAGGGGAGGTGATGTAGAAAGATGGAGAGATGGAGAGGATGATGAAATGGGGGTGTGACTAGGTGTCACCCTATCAGAGCAATACCAGTTTTTCCACGAGAGGGATGAGTACAGGAGGGAGAGGGATATACTCTATGTTCAACTTACTCAAAGGATGACTGATAGGGATAGCTTCTTGATGTAGTTGACAAAAAAGATGGATAGCTTCTTCGTGTAGTTGGCATAGAGGAAATTTGAGAGAGACGCCAAGATATATTGGCATTAGCAGGCGGAGGGGGCCAGTGGAGGATGAGTTCCCATGATGCAAGTTATGGGAGAGTTGATGAGACTCACCCAAGAGGCCACATAGTACCATAATCTATATAAGGTGGTGGTATTGGAGGAGAGGAGGGCTCCTATTCTTTCAAAGAGGAATTGGTTATGGCTTCATGATCAACAAGATTGGATGGTACAATGAAGGGGGATCATTGGGGTTGTCACCATTGGTACCACAAAAACCACTAATGCAACCAATGCAACGAACAATGTTGGGTCCTCATCCACCCTCTCCTAGTAATTTAGAGGGTGGAGGGAGTTCTACGTGGAGGGTATTTTTAAATGTGATGTGAATGATGTATTTGATGTAGAAACATTTTGATATTCCTACATGCATATGTAGATATGTATATTCATTGCTCACAGTTTCTAGTGTACAGACATTTGTATATATTGATGATATATCATGACATATTTTTTGATATATATATGAGATGAGATTTTTGTTGCGCATACGATGTCTATGCAATGATTATCTTATTTGATGTTATGGTATATGATGTGATGGATTATGATGATGCTAGACTAGATGATGGCATGATGTAATGATGTGATTTTTTATTTTTGATAATGCTATGATCACTATATAATGATGTTATGATTGATGATGTTATATTCTATTGATACTATGGTTCTCAATGTAGGATATATATGATACATTATGATGATAATAATGATTTGTGTATGAAGGTATGCTATGGATTTCATTTTTGTCATGATACCTGGATAGAATAGTTAATATGATGAGTGGAATAGAATAAATGATTTAGGATGATGATGGATAGATAATTGTGTTGATCAAATATCAATAAAATCCATAGTTATTGAGATGATGTGGGGTTTTTTATTGGAAAATAGGATTGGAAAATGGTTTTTTCTTTTGCTAAAAAAACTAGAGAGTGCTCTTTATTTTGATATCACAAGTAGAGACTGTGCGCCAAGATATGAAGAACCAAGGAGGTGGCGTATCTATTATATGGACTTTGATGTTGTAAACAAAGGAGTATCCTTATTTATACTAGACATATGCAAACCTTGTTTAGATGTGTGAGTGAATAAAGATCAAAGCAAGATATTCCTATGCACAAAAGGTATTATAAAGATCTAAAGTTTGCACAATACTCTCATCTAAGATTAGTTTAGGAAGTGTTTTTATGTAAATTTATTCCTCTCAAAACCATCTTGTCCCCACTCCAAATAATCACTCCATGATTATCAAATGTCTCACTAAAATAGAGGTGTGAACCCATTAGGAAAGGGGTTGCATTATAATTGCACTACAAAATTTATACCAAGCCATCACTATGTAGAATAAAAGTTATATTTTATTGATGTGGAGTATCCATTAGAGATAGAGGAATAGGAAGATGCCAAAGAGGCCCAAGAAGAGGTGTGGCCACTAATTGAGGATTCAAATGTTGAACTTACCCCCAAAATCAATGTGCGTGCATTGTTTGGGATCTTTGCTCCTCAATTAACGAAGGTCAAAGGTTTTTTAAGAAAAGTGCTCTCAAAATTCTCATTGATTTAGGAAAATTTCATAATTTTAATGACCCAAGTTTTTCCATACAAGAAAACTATTTTTTCCACCCATTCTCTATCATGAAATTAATGATCTCAATTGGAAAACATTTGTATCTTATTGTAGCGTCATAAATTGTCACCCTTGACAATTTCACACTAGGTTTAGCTCTTGTTAGTTTTATGATCATATTCGAGAAATCAAGATTAAATTGGGAATTATTGTTTAATATTTATTTCACGACATTCAAGGACCGTTCTAGTCTAGGGAAACACCATCCTTAACCAACCTATTTTAACCAAATTTAAAATATATTATTGTCGATATTTTAATATTTATTAATTTAAATTCACTTATCGACTTTTGATAATTAATTTTATGGGAAAATGATGTATTGCATATAAATACAATTTTTTTCACCATTTTAAATCCTAGAAATTTGAGAGCAATTGAGCATTCCAAAAAGAAATCAAGAGCAAAATTAGCAGAGTTTACAGCACTTATTATCAGTCAAGATCTTCCTGAGCAATGCATCAAGTCTTTATGTGAGTTTATTCATGTTTTATGTTCATTTTTTTTAGTACTAACACTTGTAGGACCTTCAATCAAACAACCAATTCTAATTGCATGAGATGAGTACAATGAATTTAGTCCATCAAGGAAAGAAGATTTGATTGGTAAGATGCAGCACTTATCAATTTATCATTCTTTTATCTATTTTCCTCTGCCCAACTAAGGGTAGGCACTCTTTTACATCATCATAGTCATTGTAGAGGTAGAAATACCAAAACAGGGTTTGAATTAGGTAAGCCCCTATATGACACAACCCTTTCTCCCCTCTCTTGTGTGTAGGTGACAAATTGAAGCATATTTGGAAAAGGATTGAAGACCTAATTACAAGATCCAAAATTCAAGCCTTTTATCTCAACAAATTAGGGAAAGTGGAATTAATCATCGATAAACGAAGTTTCGAAGCTGAGTCTGAAAAGAAAGAACCTATAAACTGCAACCATTTGAGATCTAGTTTTTTTTATTTTTGAGATCTACATTTCTAGGTATAGGGCGCTAGCTCCCTTGTCTGGTCAATTTGAGCCCTAGTTCATATATCAAGTTCCTCTGTCTCTACACTCTATTGCTTTGTACTTCATTTCTAGGTTAAATTTGGTATATGTTTTCCTATAATCTCATCAGTTTATTGTAACTTCATAGTTGACCTAGGAACAAATTTTCATTATCAAATCAAATTAATCATTAATCAATTAATCAAGATCAATCTCCCCCAAGAAAGAACCAAAACCTTAATCCACCATTCTTGTTCTTCCATTGATGTTAGTAGCCAAGTGGGTGTTTGTGATCATTTTTGGTCCCTTCCTAATATGATATAGGAGAAAGTGTGGTTTAGACTCTAGATCCCCTTTTCCTAAATCTCACGTACAATAAACTACTAAAATGTTCACATTTACATGGGGATTACACTCAAATCTTGTTGGTATGTGGAGTTTGATCCGACTTGATGTTTACATTTTCCCCACTTTTCTCGACACGTTTTCCCTCCAAATCAATCAATGGGGTAATGTAAGGGGGGTGAAGTCCCTCTTGTGAGGTCCGTGGGGGTATTATTCTCCCAACAGGAGCCCGAGGGTGGAGCCCATGATGGGGGTATGTAGGAAACATCCCCAATCGAGGGCTCAAAGGTAGCACCCCCAAAGAAAATTTTGCTTAAATTTTGAATAAATAATTTTCTAAAAAATTATGTTATAATTTAGTTAATAAACAATTTGGAAAATTGCCCGAAAGTTGAAGGGTTTGCTTGTTGCGATTGGAAAACCAACTATCACGGATTTGGACAATCACGTATTGGTTTTTGGTTGCATTTTGCTATGCGGAATTGGTGTTACAAAGCATGTGGAGTTGTTGAAAGTTGTGTGGTATAGGACAAGGAAGTGACAGAGTTTAAATGCAAGTATTGCATTAGGCACATGTATCATTGTGCATGGAAAAATAAAGCAATGAAAATCATTTGGATCGATTATTGCACATTCCAGCTATTGTTGCAAGTTATTGTAATATGTATTTGCTGGAAGTTGATTAATAAATGGAAATTCTTTTGTGGATGTAGCCCAAGAATTGGGTGAACCACGTTAAAACTTGTTGTCTCATTTTTTTGTGAATTGTTCATTCCTCTATTCTATTTTTGTGTGTTTAATTAAATTTTCATATAATTGATAATTTGAAATCTCTATTCATGCCTACAATTCCTAACAAATCTAACATGTTTGTCCTACCCTAGGGAAATTTTCACATTATGTTGGAAGCACAATCGTTCTACACTTGTAGTCCTATCTTGTGGGGACTTTTCTAAACTCTAGATAAAATTCAGAAATAATGGTTAATAACACCACTTATGAGGACTAATTCATGGATATGGTAATCTCATTATCTTTCATTGCACGGAAATTTTACTCAAAAAGGGGACTCATAGAATTATTGTATAGCTTTTTCTCTATTCAAGTTAACAACTCTTCTACCTCATGTCAGCCCAAGAATATCCAAGATAGTTTTGTCCACCATTTGATGTTCTTCCTAGAACCAATCGACTTACCTCTAAGCAACAACAAAGATCATGCAACCCATCTACTTCCTAGGAGCACACTTCCAAATATCTACCCCTATAGGTACTTAACTTTGTAAAAGAATGAGATCAAGAAATTAATATAGGAATTGCTACATCAAGGGGTTATTATGCCAAGAATCAATCCTTACTCCTATATAATCCTATTAGTTTACAAAAAAAATGGGTCTTGGTTCCTTTACATTAGTTTTTGAATGGTGAAAAAAATTACCATTAATGATAAGTTTCTCATTCTATTGGTTGATGAGTTCTTATATGAACTCCATGGTGCCTTCTTCTTCTCCAAGTATTAATTATTGGGTTGTCATTAGATCCACACAAAAGAGGAGAGCATTCAAAAATTTGCATTCTACATGAGCATTTTGGTCATTATGAGTTTCTTCCCATGCCTTTCAGCCTCAACAATGCACTATCTAGATTTCAAAGCTTGATGAATGAGATTTTCTACCCATTTCTATTGAAGTCCATCTCAATATTATTTGGTGATATTCTTATTTATAGTTGGACATGGAAAGAACACCTATTACACTTGGACCAAGCCCTTCAAATCCTTTTTGTTAACTGCTTATGTGCTAAATGCTCCTTTGGCTAGACTAAGATTGAATTCATTGGGCACATATTTTCTAAAGACAAAGTTAAGGTGGACCCAAAAAAATGGCATCATGCACAACTAGCCTAAACCAAAAACAGTAAAGAACCTTCACAAATTCTTAGGCCTCATGGGATATTATTACCACTTTGTAAAATACTACAAAAAGGTTATCATCCCCTCATAGCTATGTTGAAAACTATTCCTTCCATTGGTCTATAAATGCAGAAGTGACGATTGATATACTTAAGAAAGATATGTGAACTACACCAATTTAGGATTTCCATGTCGGATTTCTCCAAAATATTCATCATTGAAAGTAACATCTTAGGTTCTATATTGATTGTTAATTTCATGTAGGAAGGATAGCCTCTTGCCTTGACAAGTAAGGCACTAGCTGACAAAAATATCACTCATTCCACCTATGAGAAGGAGATGCTAGTCATTCTTCATGTAGTCAACAAATTTCATTCATACCTTGTTGAAGGGTGATTTTGCATTAAAACTAATCATCATAGTCTTAAGTATTTTTTGGACCAATTAATCTCTTCCCTAGAGAAATAGAAGTGGGTCACCAAATTGTTGGTTTATGTTTATGAGATAACTTGGAAAAAAGAACAAGATAATGTTGTGACAAATGAATTATCACATCAATTTGAAAACCATCCTTCTCTAAATTTTTCATCCATTCCCACCCCTACTTGGATAAACAATTTATGTTAAGAGTGTCAACAATATAGTCACATGCAACAACTCATCCACTAGGTGTCCAATTAGCCCTCTTCAAGACCCAATTATTCATAAGATAGATTCTATTTATAGTGTATAAATTTTGTGTAGTATTGTCCTCCCAATCAACTTTGTAAATAAAAATTGTCTAGGTTCCATGCTACAACATCAATTGGTCACTGCAAGTTTCACAAAACATATGAAAGGCTTCGCCATAAATTTTTTAGGAAGGTATGAAAACAAACATCAAACTATTTGTGATAGAATGTGAAACCTATCAACACAACAAAGGTGAAATAGTTGTCACCCGAAGACAACATCAACCATTGTCCATTCCTATTCGAGTGTGCATATACATTTCAATGGACTTCATTGAAATATTTTTTAATTCTATAGGGAAATCAAACATTCTAGTGGTGGTATATCATCTCTCTAAATATGCTCATGTGTGGGCCTTAGCCCATCCCTATACTTCCTCCATCATTTTGTAGACCTTGATGGACCAAATATTTCACCTCCATGGAATTCTCAATTCCATTGTCAGTGATCATGATCCCATTTTCACTAGTCACTTCTAGCACGAACTTTTTCAATGCCATGATACCCAACTTAAAATAAGTTTTGTATAGCATTCAAAAATAAATAAGAAAACCAAAATTGTCAATAAGCGCTTGGAGACTAATTTACATTACTTTGTTTTAGATCACCATCATTGAACTAAATACTTTTGAATGGTAGAATGGTGGTATAGCACCATTTATCACATCACAACCAAGATGACACCATTTGAAGTAGTTTATGGTCAATCTCCCCCATCTATCATGATATATGCTTAGCAATTCAAAGGTACAAGTAACACAATTCTCTACACCCTTGAGGACAACCTACACATAGTATAGAACTCAAGTTGCACTTTTTTGTTGATGACATGGTATTTATTTGCCTCCATACATACAAATAGTTATCCTTGAAGATGAAGGCTTGTCAAAAACTAACATCTAGGTTTTATAGGTACTATAAAATATTATAAAAATATACTATCTAATTGCCTACAAGTTGGAGCTTCCTCCCTCCTTAAAGCTCCACTTGATTTTTCATGTTTCTTATTTGAAGAAGGCTCTTGACAAAAAAATCATGCCTAGTATACATTAATCAAGCTAGATATATAAGGATCTACCCTCATAAAACGATTTTATCCTTGATCAATGATCATGCAAACTCTACAACTATGCCAACTCCACGAATGCACTATCACAAAGCTCTACATCCCATAGCATGGTATGCAACCAAAAGATGTAAGATGAAAGTCCCTCTTCTAGTTGCAACAACAATTTCTACATCTCAAACTTTAAGGACAGTTTTTTAAGCAAGTAAGCATGTTAGGACCCATGATCCTAACTATTCCTTAATAATTGCTTTTACATTAAGCTAGAATTAATATAAGCCTAATTGAATGCATATACCTTGTAAGTTGTCCCTTTCTTAATTAAGTTCTTATCCCACATGCTTGAGAGGTAGTAGTTCTCTTGGATAAAATTAGTTTAAATAAAAAAGTTGATAGAAGAATTGGTTATTCATGAAATATATTGTATTGAGCATTGCTCTAGGAGGTTGCCCCCTCAAAGAGGCTAGTGATATACTGTAATGTGCATATGTTATTTCAATGCAATATTCTTCTTATATTTCAATTATTTAGCTAATTTTTTACAAGGAGGATCATATCAACTTAGGCTCAAATAATTATGACACATCAATCCTAATAAAGCAAGCTCCAAAAGGTGTTCTTTAAAATCATCTTCACCACAATTCAATTGTCATATCAAAGGTTAAAAAATGGGAGCAAGCAATTGACAAAGATGGGTCAAGGTGAATAGAATACAAGCATAAGAGAGCAAGATAGAATTACAAGAGTGATCGCATCAATTATAGTGTAGGGTCTAAATACTAGTCTACTTTAAAATTAACACTTCAAGTTTGAGTTTCATAGTCTAAAAGCACAATCTTAGAGCACATCTACAATCTAGTCTCATCACATCCGTTGTCATCGTCATTAAAGAGTTAAGTTATATCTAACCTCTAATTTAACTTGTCATTTACTTATGTTAGTTTACTCAACTCAATTATGTTTATCTAAGGACATAAATTGGAGTATCAATTAATCTTTTACTCTTATATTGAATATGTGTTTTATTGGAAGATTTAAAACATATTAGAATGTTAATTTTACAATTGGTGACTTTAAGTGCATGAATTGTCACCTACTTTGACTTTAGAACCAAGTTTTGAAAAGTGTCTATCTACCAAATTCACCCAAGTCGCAATCCCAACCTCATATAATAAATATGTTGATCCACGACAATTCTTAATAGACTTTCTACAATCAATTTAACTTCACTAGTAAATAAAAACAACTTTTAACTCAATATAATTTTCTTTTAAATACAATTACACTTTATTTATGTTCACCAAATACCTTCGACCTATTACTACTCTACCTCTCCTATATTTTAGAGAACTCTTTTTATCACATCTTAAATTCAAAATGAATTCTTGTACCTTGCATATATTATAAATGTTTCCTATCAAAACAAGCTTTCAATGACAATCATAAATGTTTGGATCAAATTGTAGATTTTAAGGATTTTGACACGTAAGAGGTAAAACCATAATAGCTTTATAATTAAAAAAGTTATTTTAATTGGGAATTTATAAATTGTTATTATGGAATAATCATTCAATTGTTAAGCAAAATCCTTTTTTCAGTGAGGTAAGAGGATGTTATGTCAATGGTGGCTAGGTTGAAAAAAGAAACAGATAATTATTAGTCCCTGCCAGCAGCAAAGACTAAATGTTCACAAATTTTAGTTTTTAGCATTGAAAACCGTATATTGCTTAAAAAATAACAGTTTGCCTAATATACTTAATTTTTATTTTATGATTTTCCTTGTTGCTGAGAGCATTTTCCTAGGTAAGTTTTTGAAAAGAAAAAAGCTAAGACCAACACAGAATTGATCCACCTCAACGTGTCAGTTAAAACGCCACATGTCTTCCCATGTCTTCTCTCCGTCCACATGGGGTTTTCTTGGTGATTATACAGTTCCATTTTAAGGAAGAATTGGCATTTGTGCGACAGAAAGCAACCAGGGATCGTAATATGCACTCAGCAGGACGAAGGGAGGAAATGGAGATCTGTTTGTCAGGTTTTTAATTCGGGGTTGCATATGTTTTTAATCTTGTCTTTACAGAGTACTCACCTAAGTTTGTTGCGGGCAGCAATGAAATAGTTAAGGATATACCGTTTCAACAGTCTTAGATTTATTGTATTTGTGAGTGAGAAAATTAATACCAGAGCAAGTTAGCGGAAGATTGTTTTTTTTTGTTATTTAAGGTGTAGATTTTGCTGTTAGTGCTTTCGTCACTTGGATTTTCCTTGTTCAACACAATAATTTGTATTATGAATTTCTGGCATACTACCCACTTTTTCTCTAAAAGTTTTACTACATGATAGACTAGGAGAATAATGATTTACTGCTCTTGTATGCTCATGACAGTATAAAAAACCACTCATTTTTATCTTTTTTGTTGATTATAAATGTTTGTACATGTGCACCAATGCTCAACTATGCTATCACAGCTTGTTTTGCAGGGTGTCAAGTAATAAGTAATCGTAGATCTTGCTGAACGTGCTTGTTCCTACAAGCAACAAGTAGTGCAGCCTAAGAAAACATCATCTTATGAGCTGCTTTCCATTTGTTTACTTCTTTAGTTTATGTCGTAGTATGAATTGCTTTGTCAAGTATAGGGGCAGCTTATCAGAAAGTTGGCATGCTATAGGGCAAGTAATCCTTGAGTGTGAAAATGCTCAAAAACAAAAAGAAATTAGAAGGAAATATTGGCTAAGGTCCAAATTAGTGCCACATTGCTTATATAATCATAGTAAGTCATGGCATCAGTATCATCATGATGGAAGCTTTTCATTGTCAGGGCAGCAATACTCTTGGTTGTGGCGCATTTGACCTAATATATCTCTCTGACCATATGCATTATGAAAAAACCTCCGAGTGTCATACCTGCTTTCCAGTTACTTGTAGGTTTGTAGGGATGAGATTTTATTAGTTTTTCAAATGATTTTCGTAGTATAAAAGTCCTCTTCCAAGAGAAACCTCAACCTTCAAATTTGATCCTTTATAGGATGCCCTGGTACGATGGTTTAGAATTTTGCAAGAGCATAGCAAGCCATTAAGCTATTTTTTATCAATCATAACGTCAATATTCTTAATTTGATTTGTCAACAAAGATCAAAGACTGCCAATGTTAATAAGGTCGAGGACATGACATACATTTCCAAGGTATCAGTACCCTCATTTAAACCACTAAAAAAAAAAATTTCGAATGTAAAGTATAATTTTTTAAATAATCGACGGGAAAAATAAACGAGCCTGATCATATCCGAGCAAAATGAGCGGCTGTTATAAAAGCACATACTTTCTTCTCCGTGTTCTCAGATTTTTTACTAACATTAAATCTTCATACTCCAAATACGAAAGCTACTAACCTTTGTAAAAAAGATTGAGCCATACAGCAAACAGAAACAATTTCTACAAAGCTTTCTTACAAATTAGGCCTATGTTGTTATCTAGCCATACAACAAAAAGACATAACACGAATCAAAACTACAAGGCTTTCTTACATTCAATTTAAAAAGCCACTACTCAAAACTTTATCAACCATTTTGTTCACATGGGAGAGGAGCCACCAGTTGGGCTAGTAGTTAAAAACCGCGAAGCAACTTCTTGCATAAAAAGTTTCAGAGATTGGTATTTGAAAACAAAGTAATATCAAATCATGTATTCAAAAAAATGAATCTGTATATAATGGTCCAACTCGCTTCTCCTGTACAAAAACACTTTTGTAAATATCTAGAAAACAGGCCTTCCACTTGATATAACTTAGCAAATGAAAATGTAGGTTTTTTGCAGTCAAAACTTTGGCTTACTGCGAGTTCCAAATAAGAGTAACAAACCCATCAATGTAGAATACACCTGTTGGGGCCCCTCTCCCTTGGACATAGTACAAGTGTACTACATAAAATTGACTTCGTTTTGAGTTGCTTAACACGAAAAATTGAAGTTTTTCAATATGATCATTCTATTGTCAATGGATGCTGCCCATGCCATTTAATCTATACTGTAGGTCAATAATAGATAAGCGAAAATTAACACAATTAGTGTTTAATTCGCAACTCATAACCTATTACAGTATTTATAAGAAACGTTGTCTGACAAATTGTTGGACAAACAATAACAATGAAATTCTGATCGAAAATATCCGATTTCATAAACATTGAAATAATAACCATCCGAGATCCAGGGACCGGTGCTTTTTTCTTCAATTAAGGTATTCCACAAGGGAATGAAGGATTACAATGTGTCCTTACCGCCAACCATCAAAAGTATGCTTAGATATATTCTAAGGATTTTTAGAATTTACCTATAATAATTTCATCTGCCAACAACAAAGCTACAGACCAATTGATTCTACAAACTGTAACAAATATTCAGAAAATATTCTCTTCTGATTATGCCATGCACGTTTCGACAGCCAGAACAAGACAGCCTGAATTCAAAAGCATTGCCATTATCTTTACATTAAGGTTTTTTTTAAGATCCCCAAAAATTGTCTTCGGTGATACCCCAGAATAAAGCTAGAGCATTTCAAGTTTAATACCAAATGCAACTAATGCACACATTGCTAATCACAATATGAAACGGCTTTAACACGAGTATATTAGGTAAATACTTCACACTATTGTTAGACTACAAACATTGCCTTGAGTTAATCTCCTTTTAGAAAAGAAAAACATAAAATGAACCCTTACCAGTATGTCAAAAAAGAAATTTATGGTGGTAACAACAGAGAATTACAAATGGTCAGTTGTAAATAATTTTGTTCCACTTTCTTACATGGAAAAAGATATTGGCCTAGTATTACATGTTTCATCAAACATTGTTGTCATATCAACAGCCATTCCATATGTATATGAAATAAATGAAAAGGCTGGGAAAAGGTAATCAGAAATTCTCTGGTAAAAGCGTAATGATGCAGACATGAACATATAAAAGAGAATCCTAATCTATTGTCCCGTCTCACTGAGAGGGAAAGAATATAAATTGTATTATGATACACAACATTTAAATTTCCAGCCTCCTAGGGATTGTTGCTCTATCTACCATTGTCTCCCAGATCCACCAAGGGGAATGGTGTTTGAACCAGAAATCACATTCCGATTTCCATAACCACCTCGTCCACGACCACGGCCACGACCACGATATCCTCCTCCATAACCTTCATCACAAATACAAGTCATAACCATTAAGATTTTCATCAAACAACATATTATTTGAATGTGATGCAATAAAAAAGTTAGAAGTGTTGGTTTATACCCCCACTACCATTCCCTCCACCTCCGCGGGCCATGGCAGCAAGTTGACCATTAACAGGCTGCCCAGCTTCTCTAAGAATATTAATCAGTTCCCTGGCAAATCTTGCATTTGCAGCAGTGAAAAAAGAGTATGCTGTGCCTGTGGCCCCAGCTCTTCCAGTGCGACCAATACGATGTACATAATCCTCCAAAGAACCAGGAAAATCATAATTAATGACACATTTTATATCCTTCACATCTGCAAGAAACACCAGGTCTGCAAAGTTAAAGATCTTCCTATCACATGTATATACTAACTTGAATATCCAAGAAATTCCAACAAAACTATCATACACAAGATAAAACTATGGTCTACTAAAATTATCACACATGAAGAACAAAATAGAGAATGAAGCTGCCTTTGTCCCTGCTTGACAGTAACAAGCATTACAGATCTTTAGGGACAATTCCATTCAAGTAAAAAGCTTTGCACCAAATGACATGCTTCCTATAACACAGTTCAAGAAAAGGCTTGCTAAATGTTCACGCATTGATGGGCATTTATGGCAGAATGTGCCCACCTTACAGGGATAAGGGCCCCGTGCGACAGGAGTCAATCGGGCTGCATATGATGCCAGCTCCATGTGGACCACAGCAATGGCGGCGGCAGTGCAGTTCCCCACCACCAACAGGAATCATATCAAACCACCGCCAAGCCACAATCCATCCTTCGGAACACTGGCCCACAGCCCGCCGACTCCCCAACTGATGAAACCATAGTTTCACACAAAATAATGGCTGTTCCCATAGAATCTGTTGCTTGCGATGCCAATTTACACCTCAAATGACAGCTCCTGGAGCTCGAGAAAGAAGATTGGCATCTAAAGCTATGTCAAATACTAGCCATTGGAGAACAGATACAAGGAAAGAGGCATAACCTCCAAAATTGACACGGGTATGTTCACCTAGGGGAAAAAAGACTCGATACTAAATAGTGGCTAAAATAAGTTCTTCCTACCCAAACCACGTGCAGCCACATCAGTAGCAGTCATAATAGGACTTTTCCCAGCTTTAAACTCTGCTAAGACCCAGTCTCTTTCAGCCTGACTTTTATCACCATGGATGGACAATGCTGGCCAGCCATCCATGCGAAGCTGTTTAGTAACCTGATCACATCCCTTCTTGGTTTCCATAAAAATCAGAATCCGGCTTCCATCCATTATCTCCTCAAGTAGTTTGATCAATCTGTTGTAACATGCGTCATTTTCTCATTATTAACAATGCATATTAAATCACAAAGCATAACAGTAAATCGTACGATGGGAACAAAGCATATCAGTAAATCATACGATGGAAACAAAGCATACCTTGGATATTTCTCATACTCAGAGACAACCTCCACAATCTGGCCTATTGAATGGTTAGCCTTCAAATCTGGTGAACCGATGATTACCTACATGCAATTGTGCCACAAATGTATATAGAAGACACCTAATGAAAATGTCACATAGCTAGGAAGTATAACTCTGATTGCTAATTCCTACAGAAACCTTGAGCTTCATCCCTGACAATGACAAATGTCAAATATGAAATGAAATGAACATTTAAAAAGAATCATTCAAGAATCACCTTGTATGGATTATGTAAAAACTGCCTTGCAAGTTGTTCGACTTCCCTTGGCCAAGTAGCACTCCATAACAGTGTCTGCCTATCCGGACGGATCTGCAGAAATTATCAAGCCAAGATGTTTCTCAGAATTACAGAACCGGGATGTTACACAACAAGCTTCATATTTATACATGTTTCAATGTATAAACAGCATAAAGGTATACCTAAATTTATCTTTAACACACAAAGCTTTAGTAGTACACGTAAAACACTATAACAAACTAGGCATAAACACCAGAATCGAAGTACTATTTGAAGTCTAAAGAATCAGTACTAAGCTACTCAAGTTCAGGTAAACTAACTGAAATGATGTGCCTCATCTAGCAAGCCATCTCAAGAGAAGGCCTGATCAGAAGATATTCAAAGTTACTTGATAATTAAATTGAGGCATTCTAGCGACGCATCGTTAACAAAGTCTAAGACAATAGAACTTTCTAATTAAAATGAATAGTTTTAAGTGATGGATTGCTGGTCCACTGGCAATGGAATATATTAAAAGTATAACCAAGGTTCAATTCAAGAGTACATTCAAGCACGACATATAGCCCGCAACAGGCAGCACATACTACCACCAAATATTTACCGAGCACAAAGAAAATAGTCCAAAATTTAGAAGACTACATGATCACTGAAAAGTAAACTGACACAGATTTTTAATTTCAGATATGATATATAATCTAGGGAACTAACATTGCATTGCTCATGCAACACTAAATTCAGAGACAAATCCCAAAACAAATAGCATAGCATTGCTCATGCAACACTAAATTTAGAGACAAATCCCAAAACAAATGCTCTAGGTAATTACAAGATTTCCATTAACATATGTTAGTTTTTCTCTATGTTGTCGGTTCGCTGGCGGTATACAGCCAGATTCTGGTCCAGTTCCAACCAGATCCGTAGTTCAGTTCAGTACGCCAACGGATTCCATCAGTGAGCCACCAACAGGACACTTCGTTTGACCTGTACAAACCCAGGTGAACCTGTAGCAGATCAGGCAGAACCAAAACAAACCCACGTGTTTTTTGACAGATTTTTTATTTTTATTTTTTTGTTTTTTTATTCATCTCACCTTCTTTGAGACACTAAAACGAATTCCTACCTTTGAAACACAAACAAAATCATTTTACCTCATTTTAATTGTAAAAGACATACTATTATTCTTGCTCAGCTTTAATTCTTGCTTTTCATTATAATTGAAAGTTCCACAAACAGTTGCATTGTTATTCCTATGTATGTGCAAGAAACCATTAGCTGCCAAGAAGATCATAGAAGAAGATTTTAGCTTTCAAGAAGATCATAGAAGAAGATTTTGGAAAAGAGGTGTAAAAAAATAAAAAATAAAATTCTTACATTTTTGTTTTACAATCAAACTCTCATTTTACTTTCAATTTTTTTGTTTTCTTTTATTTTTTTAAATAATGTATCATTATGCTTATTAAAAAAGTTAAGTTTAATATTATATATATAGTTTTTATTTGTTTTTTGTTTTCTTTTATTTTTTTAAATAATGTATCATTATGCTTATTAAAAAAGTTAAGTTTAATATTATATATATAGTTTTTATTTGTTTTGAATATGTTGTTTATAAAACTTGTTATCATAGAAATTAAAATGATGGTTAGTTTTAGTTTCATATGCCAATCTAAATTCAAAATAAATACTAAAAATCAGTCCTAAATCAAATAAATACTAAAAATCAGTCCTAAATCAATGTCATTGCAATGCAATGCTCCTTAAGTGAACAATATTTTTAAAAGCCATGGATTGTGAAGCAAAGGTAAAGGATGACTAATTTATTATTAACACCTTAACTAATTGCAATGCAATGCTCCTTAAGTGAACAATATTTTTAAAAGCCATGGATTGTGAAGCAAAGGTAAAGGATGACTAATTTATTATTAACACCTTAACTACAGCTTTTGAGAAAGTGAGACCTTGTAATGCTGTTCAAGTCATAACAAACAACACAAAGAATAGTAGAGCTATTGGTTAGTTGGTTGAAGAGTGTGAGGACTAATTTATTATTAACACCTTAACTACAGCTTTTGAGAAAGTGAGACCTTGTAATGCTGTTCAAGTCATAACAAACAACACAAAGAATAGTAGAGCTATTGGTTAGTTGGTTGAAGAGTGTTCTCACATATCTTTTAGACACCTTGTGCTATCCATTCCCTCAACCTTATATTGCAAAAGATTGGCAACAAAATTGATTGGATAAAACATTTTATGTAAAGGCTGAAAAGATCAAATGTTCATCACCAACCACCACGTGTCGCAAGACATATTTAGATCAATTTTTAAATGGGGGCTCCTGAAGCAACCTTATATTGCAAAAGATTGGCAACAAAATTGATTGGATAAAACATTCTATGTAGAGGCTGAAAAGATCAAATGTTCATCACCAACCACCACATGTCGCAAGACATATTTAGTTTAAATTAGGGCTTCTGTTAAATTAGGGCTTCTGAAACTAAGTGCTGCAATATAAGATTTTATGTTTCAATTTCAATTTAGTTGCTTAGATTAGATCAAATGTTCATCACCAACCACCACATGTACATCACCAACCACCACATGTAGCAAGACATATTTAGATCTATTTTTAAATTGGAGCTCCTGAAGCTAAGTGCTGCAATATAAGATTTTATGTTTCAATTTCAATTTAATTGCTTAGATTAGAAGGTTTGAGACGGGCACTATTTAGCATTGTCATTAGCCAAACTTGGTCAATCATATAAAAGCAAGCCAAACGCTAAGAGAGCAGCAAATATGAAGCAAGTGATCTTAGATGACCTCTTGGTGGAATTATGTGAAACATCTCCTTAATTTCACCGAGCATGTTTTGAGTATGATTTTTTATACCAACATGGACAAACCTCTTGGAAGAGATATACAATGTGTAACTCGATGATTAAGACAATGAATACCATCATAAATAAGAAAGAGCAAAATCTTGAAATTACTTTCTTCAAACAAATTAGATTTTATTGTCTTTGCAATGAGTCCAAAATACTGTAGTGTTGATGTTCTTTTTGTGCCAATGAGGATTGCCCCATATAGAGGTTTTGAATTTGCAAATTAGATTTTATTGTCTTTGCAATGAGTCCAAAATACTGTAGTGTTGATGTTCTTTTTGTGCCAATGAGGATTGCCCCATATAGAGGTTTTGAATTTGCAAAAAGGTATAAAGCAACATTTTGTAGACTCTTCCTTGATCTTGATTTGTAAGATGTTGTGAATGAATTTGTTTTTGTACACTCCAATAATCAAAATATTAAAACTCTTAATGATAAGTTCATAAGAGATGCTCCCAGATGATGGTACTTCCATGCCCAACAATTCCAACACCTACAACCCCTTCAATCAAAATATTAAAACTCTTAATGATAAGTTCATAAGAGATGCTCCCAGATGATGGTACTTCCATGCCCAACAATTCCAACACCTACAACCCCTTCAATCAAAGTTTATTGAAGCTTGATTAATTTTAGTCTTTTTATCTTTGAAATTTAATTTTTAATTTTTAATTTTTAGTATATATAATTCTATTATCAGATAGCATCATATATATTTAAGTTACCCCAACAGCTACTAGTTCAAATCTGATTTGGCCCAAGTACGAGTCCAAGTTCAATACATAAGGGGGCCCATCCAAGGTTTTGTTTATGCCCTATGGATCCATTTAGGACAAATTTCACACCCAACTAGCCTTTCACGACAAACCCGTCAAGTTTTTGGTGTTTTTTATTTTTATGTTTTCTAATTTGGCATTTGACTTTGACTATATGCCTAAAAATGTCCCCTTAACCCTAAAATGTGGATTCCAAAAGATTCCAAAGGCATGCTGAATGCAAAACAAAAATATCATTCATCCTTGTTTGACTTGCATTGTTGCTTGCCAGTGCACAAATAGACTTTAAGAATAATCGATGAAGGTTTCAAAGTGGTTGGTTTGCTATTCCGATGTATTTGGAAGAGCCCATTTATTACCATAGAGATCATAAAGAGGTTTTTTTTCCAAGTTTTTGGTTTTTTTTCTACACTTCTTTTTTTTCAAATGAACTTTTTTGTCTTGTTTTGAAATTCTTGTTTTGCTTTCATTCTTCTATGAATTTATAACACATGCTTTAAATTTTTTTAATAAGCTGTATATATTTTTTTGTTCTCATATGTTTTGAATGTGTTGTTTATTAAACTTAACTTGTTATCATAGGGATTACAATGGCAACCAATTCTAATTTTGTGGGTCAATCTCGCTTCAAAGTAGACACAAATTTTCCCCTTTGAAAATATGTTGATGTGGTACAGCAATTTCAAGTTGCAAGAGTTAATATTTGGATTTGCAATGACTATGGTGTTAGGTATTCACGGCTCATACAATCAAGTGAAAGTTCATTTGTGCCACATCTTTAGATTAGGCATGAAAAGCTTTCCTACGAAAAAAAAAAATAATGTACCCCTTCCACACGAACAAATTATAGCATATATTAATGTGCAAGAAAAAGCAAATCAAGCAACAAGCTACAAAATAAACCATCCTTCCTTAGAGAAAGAATCTTGAGGAATGAAGCCCCCTTCACATAACCTTCAACCTATAGAGAGCCACCCATTTTTGAGTCTTTTTTGCCGCACTTTGAGAACAAAGTGCAACCTTTACACATAAGTACACATAAGAGATCAGAGGAACAATTGAAAATGGCATTTCAAAACTGAGTCTTGAGAGATTATTATTCAACACATAGCAAGATGTCTCTAACCTTTACACATAAGAGATCAGAGGAACAATTGAAAATGGCATTTCAAAACTGAGTCTTGAGAGATTGTTATTCAACACATAGCAAGATGTCTCTATCCAAATGGATTGGCTATCAATGTTGTTTGCTCACCATATTGACAACAAACGGTGAAAACAATTGGTGAGGCTCCAAAGAGTTTCAAGAGCCCAAGTTTTGAAAAAGTGTGTACCACATTATTGGAAAAAGAGGTGAAGTTAGTCTAATAGCCATTGAAGCACATAAGAGATTCATGGACCAAGATAAGGGTGTTTACCATTTCCCATGGATGGAATGATGCAAGAAATCAAACATTGATCAATGGATTTTAGAGTAGTTATTGTAATATCCCCTAAAGGAGCAATGTCTTTTAGTGTAGTGGATTTTGAAGGAGAGGGGAGATAAAGGTATGTTTATTGTCAACATTATCTTGACAATCATTGAGGAAGTGGGGCCTCGAAACATTGTTCAAATCATAATAAACAAAGCCAAAAATTGTAGAGCAACTAATCTATTGGTTGAGGTGCATTATTCACACATCTTTTGGACACCTTGTGTTGTCCACTCCCTCAACCTTATCCTACAAAAAAAAAAAAATGGCACCAAATTGATTGAATCAAATAGGTGTGCATTGAGGCCAAAGAGATGCAAATGTTCATCACCAACCACCATAAATCACAAGTTTCTCAAAATTGGAATTGTTGAAGGTAAGTGAAGCAAAAAGATTTATTTTAATAAATAATAAATATATCACTTAATTAAATAAATTATTTAATTTTAGTAATTTTTTATATAATTTTCAAATAATTTGTTGAGACTTGTTTTGCCTCCAACACAACTGTGTTAAAACAACTTGTGAAGGTTCGAGACGCACTTTCTAACATGGTCATCAACCAAAATTGATCCATATGAATGCAATCTAGCACTATACGAACAACAAATATTAAGCGGATGATCTTAAATGATATTTGGTGGAATCATGTTGAATATCTCTTCAATTTCACCAAGGCCATATTAAGTATGATCCATTCTACTAACACAGATAGGCCTTGTTTGAGAGAAATATGGCATCAACTCAATGATTGAGAAGATGAGTATCAAAAATGAGAAAGAGCAAAATCTTAAAGAACTTTCTTCAAATAGCTACAAGAGAAATGGAACAAAATGACCACCCCACTACATCTTGGTTTTTCGTTGAGCCCTGGTAATTATAGCATTGAGATCCTTTCTACGTCAACAAAGATTGCCCCATATAAGGATGTTGAAGCCAACCAAGAGTACAAGGTAGCACTTCGTAGACTCTTCATTGATCCACAAGAGAGATGCAATTAGGATTGAGTTCATGGTTATTTACGCTCCAATGACTTTAGTATTGATGCTTTATGTGATAGGTTTAAGATTGATGCTCACAATTGGTGGTACTTCCATAGCCAATTATTCACACATGAGTTCATGGTTATTTACGCTCCAATGACTTTAGTATTGATGCTTTATGTGATAGGTTTAAGATTGATGCTCACAATTGGTGGTACTTCCATAGCCAATTATTCACACACCAAAAACCTCTTGCAAAATTTTAGCGTAATTTTTATTAAAAAAAATCTTGTATCTTTCAAGTTTCAATTATAATTTAAATTTTATAATTTTAAATGTTTAGCTCTTTATTTTTTTCTTAATAGGTTGATAGTTCATCTTCATCTAAAAGGAATTGGAGCACATACTTCTCCATCCATTGAGTTAAGCATAATTGACAATCAAAAAAGGCAATGGACTTGGTGTATGTGCATTTTGCATCTCCCTTCACATGAACGAAGGAGCTAAAAGAAAGGGGACACAAGGAAGTAGCTTATCAAACCAAAGCAATTGACTTGGATGCTCTCACTTCCCACCTTGTTGCATTTGATGTTGAAGACAAGTCAAATAGCGAGCAACAAAGGAGCTAAAAGAAAGGGGACACAAGGAAGTAGGTTATCAAACCAAAGCAATTGACTTGGATGTTCTCACTTCCCACCTTGCTGCACTTGATGTTGAAGACAAGTCAGATAGCAAGCATGAGTGCTAGTGCCAATGCCAATGTAATGTACAAGTACTTACATCATCTAATATGGATGATGATATTTTTGAAGACCCATATGGCATTGATTCTTGATCAGTGATGACTAATTGTTGACACTTTGATGCTATTATTTTTTAATTTGAATATATACCATGACAGGATGTTCTCACTTCCCACCTTGCTGCACTTGATGTTGAAGACAAGTCAGATAGCAAGCATGAGTGCTAGTGCCAATGCCAATGTAATGTACAAGTACTTACATCATCTAATATGGATAATGATATTTTTGAAGACCCATATGGCATTGATTCTTGATCAGTGATGACTAATTGTTGACACTTTGATGCTATTATTTTTGTATTTGAATATATACCATGACATTCAAGTTTGACAAAATGACATCGTAATATTTCTAGTTTTTATGATATGATGCTATCTAATATATTAAACTTAATAATTGCTGCAAATGTGTATATATTTCTGATTTTTATATGATTTTGTATGAAAAAATTCAAAATGAACCCAACCCCCAAAATTCTTTTGACTGAAACCATGAACCAAACCCCTGAACCTGAACCAGTACTGAGACCAGTAACTTATATATATATAATACAGACATGATTTATTTTACCAAGACCAGTAACTTATTTATATATATATATATATATATTGTACAGACATGATTTTTTATTTTTTATTTTTGTAAAAAAAACCCCAAAATTAACCCAAACCCAAAAAAATTGATGGATCTACAAACCAAATCCACCATCAGACAAGAACTGTAGACATAGGACTCTTGCTTCAGATCCCAAGCACTAAATTGAAAATTGGAAAGATTCATTTATGTTTTTTTCTTTGCCCTATTGATATACTCAACCAGAAAATTTCAACTGAATTTAAGTCCCTAGCATTAACCAAATAATTCATTTCAAAATCATCACCATTTTCTAAAAGCCCTTAACAGAAACGGGATTAGTACTCGAGGTTATTTACATACTTGAGATACAATTTTTCTTATCTGTGGTTCAAAACCCATGTCTAGCATGCGATCAGCTTCATCTAATACGAGATATGTCACCCTCCGCAGGTTTGTGTGCCGTGCTTCCAACATATCAATAAGTCGGCCAGGCGTGGCAATTACAATCTCAACCCCTAAACACACATCACCAAACGGCATGAAATACAAAATAAATTAAGACGAAAATGCTGAAATTTAATCATTGTTCTTGAGGCATCATATGCAATCCACTGAAACAGAGGCACGGTGAAAAACACACCTCTTTGGAGATCACGTATTTGAGGGCCTTTTGGAGCCCCTCCATATATGCACGTGCTTTTGATTTTCGAGGATGTTCCAAATTTGATAGCTTCTTGCTGGATTTGAACAGCAAGTTCCCGGGTAGGTGCTAACACCAAGACAATCGGACCATCACCGGGAGCTGCCTCATACAAGACACAAGGTTTCCATGTTATTCAAATCAGGAAATTCCATACACAAAAACAAGGGAGAAACATAGACGAAATATAGTCACACAAAAAACCAAAAAAAGTGTACAACAACTTCAAAACAAGATTTCACCTAAATAGGGCTGCGCATTGACATGAACTATTCCTGGCAAAAGATAGGCAAGTGTTTTGCCGGAACCAGTTTCAGCTATACCAATCAAATCTCTACCCTTCAGAGCCATCGGCCATCCCTGAGCTTGTATAGCAGTTGGCTCATTGAATCCCGCCCTCTCAATCTCTTTGAGAACATAATCTGAAAACAAACAAAAAAATCATTCTCCTCTCAATCTCTTTGAGAACATAATCTGAAAACAAACAAAAAAATCATTCTCCCAACTAGCAACACCACATTTTCAACGTATAGCATTGTATTAAACAGAAACTAATGAATTCAAGAGCACAAAAAAAATCGTGCCAATAAAAATAAATAAACAAGTAGAAACACCTTACTGTATGATTAAAATCATCGACAAAAATGCATAAAGTATGGAAGACTACACTTGTTTATTTAACACGGAATGTAACCAACAACTTTAGCGCCAAAATCAAAATACATACAAATACATCATGGTCATGCGATCCTTCTAAAGTACACCTAAAAAGGCAAAACTTATGGAGCAAGAGAAGATTCACTTGAGTGACTCCTATATTAGAGAAAAAGTAAGTACCTGGAAAGCTTGCTTCCTGAAAATAGATAAGGGGCTTGGGAATTTCGCGGCCTTCGACAGTTATATCACGTCTTCTGCGATAGGCACTTACTTCCTGATCTGTTAGTGCTGCTACAGAAGGCCTTTCTACATAGAAATTTTTTTCAAAAGGAATCAAGTTATCAAAATCTTCCTTTGGGAGATTAACAGAATCCAACTCCCCCCTGGACCGTTCAGAATCTCTACTTCCCCTACCACCTCGTTCTCCAGCAAAACCCCTGCCACCACCACGGCCCCCCTCATAGCCTCTACCTCCAGAACTAAAACCATTATATGTACCTCTTCCACCCCCTCCTCTCCCACCTCCATAACCTGCCTCACCACCTCCATAACCTCCACGTCCAAAACCACCACCCCTTCCACCAGTCGCACTACCTCCACCAAATCCCCCCATAAAATCACTGCAAAAGACTAGTAAATCAATTAGTAGCCTAAAAAACAACGTGTTTAATATGTATATTCAAGACATGCGAACATCTTCCCTGCACATCATATTATACATCTCACCAGGCATCCTTGCAAACAGTTCTAGGCATACAGTAGAACGATTTTCAAACTAAGTCTTATCAGTACATGTGAAACATTGTAATTGGAAATAACCATAACATTATTGCAACATCCAATACGCATTGACGAGAAAGCATTGGTTATCAAGCAACTGTAAGTCTATAACACTACAAATAGTAGTAAATAAATCTTTTTTTTTCTTACTATCAGTTAATGCAAGAATTTATTCATTGATTCTAATTCAACTGAGAGCAGCTGTATCAAAACCACCATATCAATAATACCACACAATATGAAGCACTTGTGCTTGTCCAAGAGGAAAGAAGAACAAAAGAGGTGCAAAATAGAAGAACAAAGTACAAAATAGAGGGGAGAGAGACCTGGAAATGCAAAACCCTTACAGACATTGACAAAGCACTCTTGCCATTTGATAAAGTTCTCATTTCTTTGAAAAGTGGTATAAAAGCAATCAACTTCAAAAACATGTCAAGACATCAACATGAGCATGCATCTTAGCAGAGAAAGACCTTTAATACTCATTATCTAACTTCTTTGTTTAGAAGCTGCGAGTCTTAAAATCCAACCCAAATATCAAACCAGATATGAAGTATGGGACATGCCTGAATAAGATGAGATCAAGTAGTAGAAGCATTGGGGCTTCCTCAGAGGAGCCCTAGATTAGACATGCAAAGGAGAGACCTTCAATAGTCATCACCAATGTTATTATTTAGAAGCTACAGGCCTTAAATGAATCCACCACAAGCGTTGAATGGGATATTTGACACATGCCTAAATAAGATAAAACTCAAATAATGCATCTTAACAGAGGGAGACCTTTAATACTCATCGCCAACTTCTTTGTTTAGAAGCTGCGGGCCTTAAATAAAACCACAAATGGGATGAACCATATATTCATGAATAAGACGAGGTCGGGCGGTAAAAGTATTGGGGCTTCACCCCCAAGTTATCTAAAACACTGCACTCATCCTGCCGGGTAAAGCACAGCTACAACAGACTAGGTAGGGTGCATGACCCAAGTGAAGTTCACCAAGAAATAACCCTAGATAGTGGTATTTCAACCCAAACTCACCACTATCAAGGAGGTTTTACCAAATCAAAAAATGTAAAAACATAACATAAATCCAGACCAAACGAAAAGAAGTCACAAATTCATTCTTTCCAACCCAATAAAACTGTCATCTATCACATATCACATATCACATATCACATACTGGAAATCCTCACAATATTTTATCGTCTAAACTTTCAATATTTTTTTCTTAAATGCCCATATCCATCGGAAAAAAGAAAAGAAAAAAGTGGGTTTGATCTGGTTTACCTCTTACGCTCGCGGTAAGAATTGGGGTCGCCATATCTGTTGTCGAAGCGGTTCATCCTCGCTGATTTCTGTATCGATCGCTACTCTGCCTATTCAGAGATTCGCAAAAGGCTTCAATATTTTAGAAATCTGAGGATTACAGTAAAAGGATTGTATGTGTATACAGGTTAATACCCTAAGTTTCCAGAGGGTTTATAACAGCTGAGGCACTTGCCGACCTCAAAAACACAGGAACGAAACCCTCCAACTGTTGTTAGTTTTATTTCCTGTGCAAGCACGGCAAAGGAAGAGAGGAAAGATTGTATTTAACCTTCAAATCTCTTTCTTTTCTCCTCTTCCCTCAGCACTTCTCTTCGATAATAAGCTTTATTTTTTGAAAGAAATATCTGTGGTTGATGTCCTACGGTAGGTCTGCACCGACTGAGACTTTGGACTTGCCGGGTCAGGACTTGGAAAGGAAGAGGGGCATGCTTTACTCGTTATGCCGTCCCCGTAAGGCCCTTTTTTTCCATTCTTTTTCTTTTCAGGTTGGAGAAAGAAAGAAGAGGAGGTAGTTAATGTCTCATTCCATCCTTGTAAAAAGATAGAAAGGGCATTTTACACAATTTTAAATGAGTTTAGACTAGCAATTGCACCTTGGTATGTAATGGTGTGTTGGAAGAGTTCTCGAAGGTCACTTAGGGAAACTTCTTAAAAAAAAAATATTTGCAATTTGTGGTGTGCATGAGGTCAATTGGTAGAGAGAGATATAAGGGTAGGTATAGGGGAGAGGGGCCCAAAGTAGGGTAGGAGCCCATAGTGGGGACGGAAATAGTCCCACATGGGTCCCACAGTAAACCGCCTTAATATGCAAATGTAAAATAGTTTTCACCCACAAAGTCAACAAAGGTACATGTATCACTATACCGTTAAAATTGTATTCTAATCGGAGAATATTTGTCCCATACACAAATAGATATTCGCAGGCTTACATGTCAGAGAATATTCAAAGCACATCTGACTTCACAAACATACAAGCCATATTGCTTGTTATGGGGCCCTCGATTCAAAACAAAAGCCCAAAATATAAAATTAGTATAACCCAAGCTCCCCTATAATGTCACCACTTGCATTTCATCATAGCCACCTTTTTGGCACTTGGGATGCCATGAGTAGAACTACGACCCAAGAATGTCCCATCACCAAATCCAATCCAGCTAAACCCCCATCCCACTTGCCCACCAACACAACACTCAAACAGGTAGCAATCATTCATATGTGTCCCATCTGTCAAATCGAACCTCTCTACTAATGGTTCCTCCTCCTATTTTTCCCACCTGCAACCACCAAAACAATGGTGTTAAAGCCACCAAAATCTCCTGTCAAGCAAACAAGGAATGCACGCCATTAATACATACAAACTCAGCAATTGAAGGCATACAATGAAAATTTGAAATTAAAAGGACATGAATTAAAGACTCCACACCAAACCAGCATTGAACATATAAGGAGAAATTCAAATTCAAAAATGCATTACTCAATCTCTTGCAATTTTCATTAAGCACGTCCCACTTTCATTATCAATTATACAATTTCGTCCAGAAATATGAAGATAGTCCAGAGGAAGCAACAGCACCATCCTCACAAGCTACAGGTATTCCATTGCTACAAATTCAAGTTGCCTATGAATGCAAATATTTTGAATGGGATGTCAATTTTCGTCACATTGACCTGTAACTCAATATCTGGGGTTTCAACTTACACTTTATATGAATGTCAAGTCATTTCAATTCAAGTTCATGATTTCACTGGTTTTCCTTTCCTCTACACTTGTCCATGCACGATGTTTACCCTGCATTGTGCATTTCAATATTTTGTGTTATTCATTGCACGACATTGATTGTGTTTTTTATATTTGCTTACTTACATGAAATATGAAATGGGTTTGAATAGTTTAAAATGGTTTTTCATTGCTATTAGACTTGTTCGACGAAATATGGAAAGGGTTTGACTAGTTTTCAGCAATGCACTTGTTTTCGTGTGTTCGTCATTGCACAAACTTTAAATCTGCAGTTTGCTTTTTGCATTTGTTTATTATTCCAAAATATGGAAATGGATACAATATATTTGCTTATTACTAGGAAATACTCATACGGTTTTAATGTTTATCATTTCGAGGGTTTCTGCCATGCACTTGCATTCGTGTCTTCCTCACTACACAAATTTTAACTCTGGAATTTGCTTATAATATTCTCATGTTATTCTGAAATATGAAAATGGTATGACTGGTTTTCATTTCCAAGATATTTTGGCATGTTTATGTATTATTTTGTTCTTCCATGCATAATAGCTATGTCTGCGAAATGCTTTTTTTATTTCATTGTTACTACCAAACATGGAAAGGGTTTCACCGGTTCAAAATTACAGGGTTTTCTCTTTAACAATGCACAAACTTTAACTCTACAATTTATCTTTAATATTTGTTTGTTATTCCCAAATATGAAAATGGACTCACTTGTTTTCATTCTGAAGTTATTTTTCCATGCAATTATATTATTTTGTTCTTATATATGTATTTGTCTTTCCATACATACATATACATATTGTGCATGGAAGAACAGGATAATACATAGACATGTTTTCATACACATATATGGTATGACTGGTTTTCATTTCGAAGATATTTTGCCATGCGATCATATTATTCTGTTCAAGATTCCTTTCACAATACTTGAGTCTTTGAAATGCAATTTTTATTTCATTGTTACTACCAAACATTTTTATGGTTTCATTGGTTCACAATTATAGGGTTTTCTGCCATGCACTTGTATTCCTCTCTTTTACAATGCATAAACTAACTCTGCAATTTGCCTTTAATATTTGTTTGTTATTCCCATATATGAAAATGGATTCACTTGATTTCATTTTAAAGATATTTTGCCATACAATTATATTATTCTCTTCCTATATATATATATATATATATATATATATATATATATTGCATGGAAGAACAGAATAATACATAGACATATTTCCATATATATATACACACACATATATTCATATATAAATATGTATGTAATTTTTTATGTGATTGTTACTACGAAATTTGTTTTACATATTTATGTTTAGCTCTTCACATTTCATTGTTCAGCTCTGCACTCAAGAAAGCTCCCTTTCTCTTTTAGTTGAGGTTTTCTACCTCACTATGCCTTTACCATTGTATTTCCTTTTGACAATGTTTAACCAATGTTTGTTCATGTCTCACTAAAAAGATCTGCTCCAAACCATTTCAATTCAAATAATGAAATTGAATAAACTGAGATCATGCATATATTGAATAAAAACAAACTATTCATGCACATTAAAGACAATTGCATTACAAAGTGTCATCAATTGCATTGTAAATTGTTCATAAAAACCAAGCAAAATAAAGACAATAAAAATATACTATTCATGCACAATAAAGACAATTTCATTACAAAAGCGAGACAATTACATTACAAACTGTTTATAAAAAACCAGATCATTGAATTTCAAAATGTCAAGATGCATATTAAATAAATGCAAATTGTTCATGCATCATTGTGACTTCAACAGTGTTCAATTTTTTGTTTTATTTAATTGCTCCAAACATCCTTTTTAACATTTGCAAGTGCAATCTAAAGGTAAAGTGAGGTCAAAAACTAAAACCAAGACTACAAAGACACCATTTCGTACAAAGAAAGACACTATAACAGTCCCCAATGTGCAACAACCAGTTGCAGAAGTAAACCCAAAATCCAAAACATGTTGAGGTTGTCCAGGAGGTTGGTGCACCACCGATCTGGTGGGCAAGAGCATCAAAGGAAAGGGAATGGTCATCATAGGACATGGACAGGGCACTGGAGGATGTTGAAACAAATGGGATGTCGGCGAGAGTTGCTGCGAAGAAGTGGAAAATCCTAGCTACAACACTTAGCAATTGGTTAGCAGCTTGAGCTCTACTTCAAAGAAGGGTCCACCAACAATCATGATAGAAGAGGAGGAGGGTTTGATTGTGAAGTGGTGCATAGATATGGCAGATATTGGCCACGGGCTTGAGATTATTAATCTCAAGCAAGAGGTTGCTCAGATATGCCAGACTAGACCCAACCCTTTCACAGAGGGGCTGCTTGGAAAATCATGGTGGACTAGATTCAAGAGGCGCCATCCAGAATTGACCTTGTGCACAGTTGAAGGTCTTGACAAAGACAGGGTGGTAAACCTTAGACCCGATATAGTAGTTGAATTTTATAAAACTCTCACAACAGCATATGAAAGTACCCCATACGGTCTTGATAGAATTTGGAACTGTGATGAAACGGGCATTCAAGCTAGTAGAAATGGAACAATGAGGGTCTTGGCATGTTGAGGCAGCAGGAATGTTTCCTACATCATTCCAAAAAGCAGATAATGGATAACAATTATATGTTGTGTTAATGCATTTGGCCAAACCATACCTGGTTTCTATCTATTCAAGGGCAATACAGAGATAGAGAATTACATTGTGAACTGTGAACCATGCACAACTATGGCAACCCAAACACATGCTTAGATGACAAAGGAGCTTTTTTATGAGTGGCTGGAAAATTTATGTGTGTCAGTTCCTGGGGGTGTCTCACCTATTAATAGGCACCTGTTGATTTTTAATGGCCATGGAAGTCATGTTGCATTGTCAACTATCCAAAGGGCAAGGGGGTTAGGCATTGACCTCCTTAAACTGCTTGCTCATACTTCTCATGTGCTACAACCTTTGGATGTTAGCATGTTTGCACCATTCAAGCAATATTTCAAATCAGAATGAGTAGATTTTCTCACTAAATTCCCAAAAATTGATATCAGAAGGGTAGAATTAGTAAAGTTAGGTAGCAAGGCATTGAGAAGAGCTTTGACTCTAGCCAACATAAAAACTAGCTTTAAAAGGATGGGGATATGGCCCCTTAATTATGATTCTCTCGTAAACGACATGCGTCCCAGTGAGACGTATGACATTGCTAACACCGACGATGCTTTTGCAATGCAGAACATCCTTAGTCTGTCTGGCCTTGATGTTTAAACAAATGAACTTTCACAAACATTGCAGACTCCAATGGATAGTCAAGTGCATGAAGGTGTAGAGCAACAACTTGAGGACATGGACAGCCAGCCCATACAAGAAGAGATGGGGGATTTCACATTCCCATCTCCAACACCCACACCTCCAGAACAAACAATGCACTATTATGTAGATTACAACAATGAAATTCAGGGTACACTGGACCAGGTGGAGTTTACTAACTCCCAAGTCAATGAAACAATTGAAACAGAAAGTGGTTCTCGGATCAATAACTTCCTTAAGCTACCAAGTCGCAGAGTGAATGGAAGAACAAGAAAGTCTGCTAGTGGTGCTCTTCGGGTGAGCCGACAGTCTCAGTTGTTGACTGCTGACAATTACATGACTCTCATAATGGAGCTGGAATGAAGAAAAAAGAATTGGAAGAATCGAAAATCAGAAAGAGGCAACACAAATTCTAGCCTTGGAGCAGAAGGAAAAAAAAAGAAAATTGAAAAGGAATTTGAGTGCAAGGAAAGAGAGCAGCTGAAATAGTTGCAAAGAAAGGAAAAAGAGCAAAAGAAGGAGCAAGAGAGGATACAAAAAGAACAAGAGAAGAAGGAAAGGGAGATCGAGGTTTCCCATAGAGTATTGATGTGAGATAAACGCTTAAGCAGTCCTACAACTCCCTTATCTGATAACCACAGTTACTTTCAAGATATAACCAATAATAACATCCCTCAATTTTCTGCAGGAAGTGTGTATTTTAGTCCCAACCCATCTCAAGTTAGTTGCACTCAATTTCCAGTTGGCCAAACTTCTTCACCACTAACGCCTTCAAATGTAAGTTTCACACAACTGACAAATGCAAATGCAAATAAATTTATGGCAAGTCTAAATGCAGCAACAGGAGACAAGAACACATCTCCAAATTCTTTCCTTAGAGCATTTGACTGAGTTTGGGATGGACCAACTGAAACAGTGCCTTATATCTTGGTTTTTTTTTTAGTTGTAGATGTGGATGCCATTTTCATTTTGTTGCATCTGTTTATAAATGTGAACTAAATATGTTTATTATTTTGAACTAAACCTTGGTTGACTTTTCATATTAAGGCAGTCTAGTGTCGAGTCCATTGATGACTATGTCAATACCTTTTTTATGGTTGTCTTATAATCTACATTTCAAAAAATATATTGTATGCAGATATTTTTGTTTTAATTTTGTTTACCACAATTTCTATGTTTATAATATCTATTCTACATTTGTGAAAAAAATATTCAATGTTGATAATCTTATACAACATTTCATACGATACAATCTATGTTGATAATTGAACATACTATGGGATAGATATGAGGGGCTTGATTTAGATATAGACATGAGACCTTATATAACTTATGAGCATATATATGATGCCTCATCATCAAATGTGATAATATGGGATAGACATGAGGGGCTTGATTTAGATATAGACATGAGACCTTGTGGGATAAATGGGTAAGTGCACCAAGATGGTTCCCAAAAAGGAGGCTTAAGTGGCCACTTTTCTTCTGAAATTAAGAAATATTGACCTTGGGCTTGAAATTGAGGATAGTTACACTCAAAATTTTGAGATGGAAAAATACAAGGATCAAAGTGCTCTAAGTTTACTTTCTAAACTACTAATTTATTTTGAAAATGGTTGAGATTAAGGAGTTCAAAAGAGGAACGTACGCAAATTGGTGTTGTTTTTGTCATAAAAGCATAACATAGCAACTCGTGTACAATCTTAGCACGATGAACTTTTTTGTAGTATTTTTAAAACCGCTATGGTCAGAAGTTAGCTAACAGTATTTAGTTGATGCACGATATTTCTGATAATTTTTTAATGAATATTTGATTTTTTACTAATTTTCTAAGTGGAAACTTCCTGAAAAGCTGAATTTTGGCCGTGCTCCCCCTACAAATTTTGGAAAGTAATTGAATTTTTATTTTATTTTTATTTGTAGAATGGAGTCTAGTTTCTAAAAATGTAATTTATTTGAAATTTCTATGAATGGTTAATTTATAACAAAAAAAACACCAAACACTATTTCTTGGCAAAAAAGAGACATACAAACAAAATAAATTATGGATGAAAGTCTTAACATTGTCAGAAAGTGAAAAAAATTACATCATTGGATAGCTAAGAGAGAACCTAACATTACCCATGTGTTCAATTTTTTCAATATTCAACCACATGCAATCTTGATGGTGAGCACAAACCCAATTATCTGAAAAATTGTAGAATTTGCAAAAACACGTCTCTAGTCATTGGGAATGCCCTCCAAGCCTTTGGGTTGGTATTCCAAGGCAAATATCAATCCTAAGGCTTGGGGATTCCCAAAGCAAGATATAACGCAAGCGCGTTATAATGCGCTCGTGTTATATCTTAGTTTTGACATGGTTTTTTGCTTATGCGAGAAACATGTCAACTAATATAGTGTGCTAGCGTTATGTCTTCCTTTATGTTAAATGCCACTCTATTGAATGTATGTTGATATATTTGTATATTTTTATGTACATGTATGCGTGTATGTATGCATGCTTGTATGTATGTATGTATGCCTATATGTATCAATGCATGTATATTGTATGTATGTGTATATGTATGTAAGATTGTATCTACACATGTATGTATGTATGTTTGTATGGATGTAGGATTGTATGTACATATGTATTATTCTTGTATGTTTGTATTTATGTATGTCTTTAGAGGAAGGGATAATTTTAAGAGAGAGAGTCTGGAGAGAGGGAGAGGGATGGAAGTGAGAGTTTAAGAGAGAGGAAGTGAGAGAGAAGGGTTTGGATAGAGAGGGACTTAGCTAGGTAGGGTGGGAGGGAGAGAGGGAGATATATAGAGAGAGAGTCGGTGAGAGAGAGAGAGTTATGTAGGTAGGGTT
>VDFB02105785.1:433649994-433744803 GCA_007258455.2 Sequoia sempervirens | reverse complement strand
ACACTCTTCAACCAACTAACCAATAGCTCTACTATTCTTTGTGTTGTTTGTTATGACTTGAACAGCATTACAAGGTCTCACTTTCTCAAAAGCTGTAGTTAAGGTGTTAATAATAAATTAGTCATCCTTTACCTTTGCTTCACAATCCATGGCTTTTAAAAATATTGTTCACTTAAGGAGCATTGCATTGCAATTAGTTAAGGTGTTAATAATAAATTAGTCATCCTTTACCTTTGCTTCACAATCCATGGCTTTTAAAAATATTGTTCACTTAAGGAGCATTGCATTGCAATGACATTGATTTAGGACTGATTTTTAGTATTTATTTGATTTAGGACTGATTTTTAGTATTTATTTTGAATTTAGATTGGCATATGAAACTAAAACTAACCATCATTTTAATTTCTATGATAACAAGTTTTATAAACAACATATTCAAAACAAATAAAAACTATATATATAATATTAAACTTAACTTTTTTAATAAGCATAATGATACATTATTTAAAAAAATAAAAGAAAACAAAAAAATTGAAAGTAAAATGAGAGTTTGATTGTAAAACAAAAATGTAAGAATTTTATTTTTTATTTTTTTACACCTCTTTTCCAAAATCTTCTTCTATGATCTTCTTGAAAGCTAAAATCTTCTTCTATGATCTTCTTGGCAGCTAATGGTTTCTTGCACATACATAGGAATAACAATGCAACTGTTTGTGGAACTTTCAATTATAATGAAAAGCAAGAATTAAAGCTGAGCAAGAATAATAGTATGTCTTTTACAATTAAAATGAGGTAAAATGATTTTGTTTGTGTTTCAAAGGTAGGAATTCGTTTTAGTGTCTCAAAGAAGGTGAGATGAATAAAAAAACAAAAAAATAAAAATAAAAAATCTGTCAAAAAACACGTGGGTTTGTTTTGGTTCTGCCTGATCTGCTACAGGTTCACCTGGGTTTGTACAGGTCAAACGAAGTGTCCTGTTGGTGGCTCACTGATGGAATCCGTTGGCGTACTGAACTGAACTACGGATCTGGTTGGAACTGGACCAGAATCTGGCTGTATACCGCCAGCGAACCGACAACATAGAGAAAAACTAACATATGTTAATGGAAATCTTGTAATTACCTAGAGCATTTGTTTTGGGATTTGTCTCTAAATTTAGTGTTGCATGAGCAATGCTATGCTATTTGTTTTGGGATTTGTCTCTGAATTTAGTGTTGCATGAGCAATGCAATGTTAGTTCCCTAGATTATATATCATATCTGAAATTAAAAATCTGTGTCAGTTTACTTTTCAGTGATCATGTAGTCTTCTAAATTTTGGACTATTTTCTTTGTGCTCGGTAAATATTTGGTGGTAGTATGTGCTGCCTGTTGCGGGCTATATGTCGTGCTTGAATGTACTCTTGAATTGAACCTTGGTTATACTTTTAATATATTCCATTGCCAGTGGACCAGCAATCCATCACTTAAAACTATTCATTTTAATTAGAAAGTTCTATTGTCTTAGACTTTGTTAACGATGCGTCGCTAGAATGCCTCAATTTAATTATCAAGTAACTTTGAATATCTTCTGATCAGGCCTTCTCTTGAGATGGCTTGCTAGATGAGGCACATCATTTCAGTTAGTTTACCTGAACTTGAGTAGCTTAGTACTGATTCTTTAGACTTCAAATAGTACTTCGATTCTGGTGTTTATGCCTAGTTTGTTATAGTGTTTTACGTGTACTACTAAAGCTTTGTGTGTTAAAGATAAATTTAGGTATACCTTTATGCTGTTTATACATTGAAACATGTATAAATATGAAGCTTGTTGTGTAACATCCCGGTTCTGTAATTCTGAGAAACATCTTGGCTTGATAATTTCTGCAGATCCGTCCGGATAGGCAGACACTGTTATGGAGTGCTACTTGGCCAAGGGAAGTCGAACAACTTGCAAGGCAGTTTTTACATAATCCATACAAGGTGATTCTTGAATGATTCTTTTTAAATGTTCATTTCATTTCATATTTGACATTTGTCATTGTCAGGGATGAAGCTCAAGGTTTCTGTAGGAATTAGCAATCAGAGTTATACTTCCTAGCTATGTGACATTTTCATTAGGTGTCTTCTATATACATTTGTGGCACAATTGCATGTAGGTAATCATCGGTTCACCAGATTTGAAGGCTAACCATTCAATAGGCCAGATTGTGGAGGTTGTCTCTGAGTATGAGAAATATCCAAGGTATGCTTTGTTTCCATCGTATGATTTACTGATATGCTTTGTTCCCATCGTACGATTTACTGTTATGCTTTGTGATTTAATATGCATTGTTAATAATGAGAAAATGACGCATGTTACAACAGATTGATCAAACTACTTGAGGAGATAATGGATGGAAGCCGGATTCTGATTTTTATGGAAACCAAGAAGGGATGTGATCAGGTTACTAAACAGCTTCGCATGGATGGCTGGCCAGCATTGTCCATCCATGGTGATAAAAGTCAGGCTGAAAGAGACTGGGTCTTAGCAGAGTTTAAAGCTGGGAAAAGTCCTATTATGACTGCTACTGATGTGGCTGCACGTGGTTTGGGTAGGAAGAACTTATTTTAGCCACTATTTAGTATCGAGTCTTTTTTCCCCTAGGTGAACATACCCGTGTCAATTTTGGAGGTTATGCCTCTTTCCTTGTATCTGTTCTCCAATGGCTAGTATTTGACATAGCTTTAGATGCCAATCTTCTTTCTCGAGCTCCAGGAGCTGTCATTTGAGGTGTAAATTGGCATCGCAAGCAACAGATTCTATGGGAACAGCCATTATTTTGTGTGAAACTATGGTTTCATCAGTTGGGGAGTCGGCGGGCTGTGGGCCAGTGTTCCGAAGGATGGATTGTGGCTTGGCGGTGGTTTGATATGATTCCTGTTGGTGGTGGGGAACTGCACTGCCGCCGCCATTGCTGTGGTCCACATGGAGCTGGCATCATATGCAGCCCGATTGACTCCTGTCGCACGGGGCCCTTATCCCTGTAAGGTGGGCACATTCTGCCATAAATGCCCATCAATGCGTGAACATTTAGCAAGCCTTTTCTTGAACTGTGTTATAGGAAGCATGTCATTTGGTGCAAAGCTTTTTACTTGAATGGAATTGTCCCTAAAGATCTGTAATGCTTGTTACTGTCAAGCAGGGACAAAGGCAGCTTCATTCTCTATTTTGTTCTTCATGTGATAATTTTAGTAGACCATAGTTTTATCTTGTGTATGATAGTTTTGTTGGAATTTCTTGGATATTCAAGTTAGTATATACATGTGATAGGAAGATCTTTAACTTTGCAGACCTGGTGTTTCTTGCAGATGTGAAGGATATAAAATGTGTCATTAATTATGATTTTCCTGGTTCTTTGGAGGATTATGTACATCGTATTGGTCGCACTGGAAGAGCTGGGGCCACAGGCACAGCATACTCTTTTTTCACTGCTGCAAATGCAAGATTTGCCAGGGAACTGATTAATATTCTTAGAGAAGCTGGGCAGCCTGTTAATGGTCAACTTGCTGCCATGGCCCGCGGAGGTGGAGGGAATGGTAGTGGGGGTATAAACCAACACTTCTAACTTTTTTATTGCATCACATTCAAATAATATGTTGTTTGATGAAAATCTTAATGGTTATGACTTGTATTTGTGATGAAGGTTATGGAGGAGGATATCGTGGTCGTGGCCGTGGTCGTGGACGAGGTGGTTATGGAAATCGGAATGTGATTTCTGGTTCAAACACCATTCCCCTTGGTGGATCTGGGAGACAATGGTAGATAGAGCAACAATCCCTAGGAGGCTGGAAATTTAAATGTTGTGTATCATAATACAATTTATATTCTTTCCCTCTCAGTGAGACGGGACAATAGATTAGGATTCTCTTTTATATGTTCATGTCTGCATCATTACGCTTTTACCAGAGAATTTCTGATTACCTTTTCCCAGCCTTTTCATTTATTTCATATACATATGGAATGGCTGTTGATATGACAACAATGTTTGATGAAACATGTAATACTAGGCCAATAGCTTTTTCCATGTAAGAAAGTGGAACAAAACTATTTACAACTGACCATTTGTAATTCTCTGTTGTTACCACCATAAATTTCTTTTTTGACATACTGGTAAGGGTTCATTTTATGTTTTTCTTTTCTAAAAGGAGATTAACTCAAGGCAATGTTTGTAGTCTAACAATAGTGTGAAGTATTTACCTAATATACTCGTGTTAAAGCCGTTTCATATTGTGATTAGCAATGTGTGCATTAGTTGCATTTGGTATTAAACTTGAAATGCTCTAGCTTTTTTCTGGGGTATCACCGAAGACAATTTTTGGGGATCTTATAAAAAAACCTTAATGTAAAGATAATGGCAATGCTTTTGAATTCAGGCTGTCTTGTTCTGGCTGTCGAAACGTGCATGGCATAATCAGAAGAGAATATTTTCTGAATATTTGTTACAGTTTGTAGAATCTATTGGTCTGTAGCTTTGTTGTTGGCAGATGAAGTTATAGGTAAATTCTAAAAATCCTTAGAATATATCTAAGCATACTTTTGATGGTTGGCGGTAAGGACACATTGTAATCCTTCATTCCCTTGTGGAATACCTTAATTGAAGAAAAAAGCACCGGTCCCTGGATCTCGGATGGTTATTATTTCAATGTTTATGAAATCGGATATTTTCGATCAGAATTTCATTGTTATTGTTTGTTCAACAATCTGTCAGACAACGTTTCTTATAAATACTGTAATAGGTTATGAGTTGCGAATTAAACACTAATTGTGTTAATTTTCGCTTATCTATTATTGACCTACAGTATAGATTAAATGGCATGGGCAGCATCCATTGACAATAGAATGATCATATTGAAAAACTTCAATTTTTCGTGTTAAGCAACTCAAAACGAAGTCAATTTTATATAGTACACTCGTACTTTGTCCAAGGGAGAGGGGCCCCAGCAGGTGTATTCTACATTGATGGGTTTGTTACTCTTATTTGGAACTCGCAGTAAGCCAAAGTTTTGACTGCAAAAAACCTACATTTTCATTTGCTAAGTTATATCAAGTGGAAGGCCTGTTTTCTAGATATTTACAATAGTGTTTTTGTACAGGAGAAGCGAGTTGGACCATTGTATACAAATTCATTTTTTTGAATACATGATTTGATATTACTTTGTTTTCAAATACCAATTTCTGAAACTTTTTATGCAAGAAGTTGCTTCGCGGTTTTTAACTACTAGCCCAACTGGTGCCCCCTCTACCATGTGAACAAAATGGTTGATAAAGTTTTGAGTACTGGCTTTTTAAATTGAATGTATTCGTGTTATGTCTTTTTGTTGTATGGCTAGATAACAACATAATTTGTAAGAAAGCCTTGTAGTTTTGATTCGTGTTATGTCTTTTTGTTGTATGGCTAGAAATAATTTGTAGAAATTGTTTCTGTTTGCTGTATGGCTCAAGCTTTCTTACAAAGGTTAGTAGCTTTCGTATTTGGAGTATGAAGATTTATTGTTAATAAAAAATCTGAGAACACGGAGAAGAAAGTATGCTTTTATAACAGCCGCTCATTTTGCTCGGATATAATCAGGCTCGTTTATTTTTCCTGTCGATTATTTAAAAAATTATACTTTACATTCGAAAAGAAAATTTTAGTGGTATAAATGAGGGTACTGATACCTTGGAAATGTATGTCATGTCCTCGACCTTATTAACATTGGCAGTCTTTTATCTTTGTTGACAAATCAAATTAAGAATATTGACGTTATGATTGATAAAAAATAGCTTAACGGCTTGCTATGCTCTTGCAAAATTCTAAACCATCGTACCAGGGCATCCTATAAAGGATCAAATTTGAAGGTTGAGGTTTCTCTTCAGTGGAAGAGGACTTTTATGCTACGAAAATCATTTGAAAAACTAATAAAATCTCATCCCTACAAACCTACAAGTAACTGGAAAGGAGGTATGACACTCGGAGGTTTTTTCATAATGCATATGGTCAGAGAGATATATTAGGTCAAATGCGCCACAACCAAGAGTATTGCTGCCCTGACAATGAAAAGCTTCCATCATGATGATGCTGATGCCATGACTTACTATAAGCAATGTGGCACCAATTTGAACCTTAGCCAATATTTCCTTTTAATTTCTTTTTGTTTTTGAGCATTTTCACACTCAAGGATTACTTGCCCTATAGCATGCCAACTTTCTGATAAGCTGCCCCTATACTCGACAAAGCAATTCATACTATGACATAAACTAAAGAAGTAAACAAATGGAAAGCAGCTCGTAAGATGATGTTTTCTTAGGCTGCACTACTTGTTGCTTCTAGGAACAAGCACGTTCAGCAAGATCTACGATTACTTATTACTTGACACCCTGCAAAACAAGCTGTGATAGCATAGTTGAGCATTGGGGCACATGTACAAACATTTATAATCAAGAAAAAAAGATAAATATGAGTATGGTTTTTTATGCTGTCATGAGCATTCAAGAGCAGTAAATCTTTATTCTCCTAGTCTATCATGTAGTAAAACTTTTAGAGAAAAAGTGGGTAGTATGCCGGAAATTCATAATACAAATTATTGTGTTAAACTAGGAAAATCCAAGTGACGAAAGCACTAACAGCAAAATCTACACCTTAAATAACAAAAACAAACAATCTTCCGCTAACTTGCTCTGGTATTAATTTTCTCACTTACAAATACAATAAATCTAAAACTGTTGAAACGGTATATCCTTAACTATTCCATTGCTGCCCGCAACAAACTTAGGTGAGTACTCTGTAAAGACAAGATTAAAAACATATGCAACCCCGAATTAAAAACCTGACAAACAGATCTCCATTTCCTCCCTTCGTCCTGCTGAGTGCATATTACGATCCCTGGTTGCTTTCTGTCGCACAAATGCCAATTCTTCCTTAAAATGGAACTGTATAATCACCAAGAAAACCCCATGTGGACGGAGAGAAGACATGGGAAGACATGTGGCGTTTTAACTGACACGTTGAGGTGGATCAATTCTGTGTTGGTCTTAGCTTTTTTCTTTTCAAAAACTTACCTAGGAAAATGCTCTCAGCAACAAGGAAAATCATAAAATAAAAATTAAGTATATTAGGTAAACTGTTATTTTTTAAGCAATATACGGTTTTCAATGCTAAAAACTAAAATTTTGTGAACATTTAGTCTTTGCTGCTGGCGGGGACTAATAATTATCTGTTGCTTTTTTTAACCTAGCCACCATTGACATAACATCCTCTTACCTCACTGAAAAAAGGATTTTGCTTAACAATTGAATGATTATTCCATAATAACAATTTATGAATTCCCAATTAAAATAACTTTTTAAATTATAAAGCTATTATGGTTTTACCTCTTGCGTGTCAAAATCCTTAGGATCTACAATTTGATCCAAACATTTATGATTATCATTGAAAGCTTTTTTTGATAGGAAACATTTATAACATATGCAAGGTACAAGAATTCATTTTGAATTTAAGATGTGATAAAAAGAGTTCTCCAAAATATAGGAGAGGGAGAGTGGCACTAGGTCGAAGGTATTTGGTGAACATAAATAAAGTGTAATTGTATTTGAAAGAAAATTATATTGAGTTAAAGTTGTTTTTATTTATTGGTGAAGTTAAATTGATTGTAGAAAGTCTATTAAGAATTGTTGTGGATCAACATATTTATTATATGAGGTTGGGATTGTGACTTGGGTGAATTTGGTAGATAGACACTTTTCAAAACTTGGTTCTAAAGTCAAAGTAGGTGACAATTCATGCACTTAAAGTCACCAATTGTAAAATTGACATTCTAAGATGTTTTAAATCTTCCAATAAAACACATATTCAATATAAGAGTAAAAGATTAATTGATACTTGAATTTATGTCCTAGATAAACATAATTGAGTTGAGTAAACTAACATTTTAAATGACAAGTTAAATTAGAGGTTAGATATAACTTAACTCTTTAATGACGATGATAGTGGATGTGATGAGACTAGATTGTAGATGTGCTCTAAGATTGTGCTTTTAAACTATGAAACTCAAACTTGAAGTGTTAATTTTAAAGCAGACTATTATTTAGACCCTACACTATAATTGATGCGATCACTCTTGTAATTCTATCTTGCTCTCTTTTGATTGTATTCTATTCACCATGACCCATCTTTGTTAATTGCTTGCTCCCATTTTTTAACCTTTGATATGACAGTTGAATTGTGGTGAAAATGATTTTAAAGAACACCTTTTGGAGCTTGCTTTATTAGGATTGATGTGTCATAATTATTTGAGCCTAAGTTGATATGATCCTTCTTGTAAAAAAATAGCTAAATAATTGAAATATAAGAGGAATATTGCATTGAAATAACATATGCACATTACAGTATATCATTAGCCTCTTTGAGGGGGCAACCTCCTAGAGCAATGCTCAATACAATATATTTCATGAATAACCAATTCTTCTATCAATTTTTTTATTTAAACTAATTTTATCCAAGAGAACTACTACCTCTCAAGCATGTGGGATAAGAACTTAATTAAGAAAGGGACAACTTACAAGGTATATGCATTCGATTAGGCTTATATTAATTCTAGCTTAATGTAAAAGCAATTATCTAGGAATAGTTAGGATCGTGGGTCCTAACATGCCTACTTGCTTAAAAAACTTTGTCCTTAAAGTTTGAGATGAAGAAATTGTTGTTGCAACTAGAAGAGGGACTTTCATGTTACATCTTTTGGTTGCATACCATGCTATGGGATGTAGAGCTTTGTTGGCATAGTTGTAGAGTTTGTGTGATCATTGATCAAGGATAGAATTGTTTTATGAGGGTAGATCCTTATATATCTAGCTTGATTAATGTATACTAGGCATGATTTTTTTGTCAAGAGCCTTCTTCAAATAAGAAACATGAAAAATCAAGTGGAGCTTTAAGGAGGGAGGAAGCTCCAACTTGTAGGCAATTAGATAGTATATTTTTGTAATATTTTATAGACCTATAAAACCTAGATGTTAGTTTTTGACAAGCCTTCATCTTCAAGGATAACTATTTGTATGTATGGAGGCAAATAAATACCATGTCATCAACAAAAAAGTGCAACTTGAGTTCTATACTATGTGTAGGTTGTCCTCAAGGTTGTAGAGAATTGTGTTACTTGTACCTTTGAATTGCTAAGTATATATCAAGATAGATGGGGGAGATTGACCATAAACTACTTCAAATGGTGTCATCTTGGTTGTGATGTGATAAATGGTGTTATACCACCATTCTACCATTGGAAACTATTTAGTTCAATGATGGTGATCTAAAGCAAAGTAATGTAAATTAGTCTCCAAGCACTTATTGACAATTTTGGTTTTCCCATTTATTTTTGAATGCTATACAAAACTTATTTTAAGTTGGGTATCATGGCATTGAAAAAGCTCATGCTAGAAGTGACTAGTGAAAATGGGATCATGATCATTGACAATGGAATTGAGAATTCCATGAAGGTGAAATATTTGGTCCATCAAGGTCTACAAAATGATGGAGGAAGTAGAGGGATGGGCTAAGGCACACACATGAGCATATTTAGAGAGACGATATACCACCACTAGAATGCTTGATTTCCCTATAGAATTAAAAAATATTTCAATGAAGTCCATTGAAATGTATATGCACACTTGAATATGAATGGACAATGGTTGATGTTGTCTCGGGGTGACAACTATTTCACCTTTGTTGTGCTAATAGGTTTCACATTCTATCACAAATAGTTTGATGTTTGTTTTCATACCTTCCTAAAAAAATTATGGCAAAGCCTTTCATATGTTTTGTGAAACTTGGAGTGACCAATTGATGTTGTGGCATGGAACCTAGACAATTTTTATTTACAAAGTTGATTGGGAGGACAATACTACACAATATTTATACACTATAAATAGAATCTATCTTATGAATAATTGGGTCTTGAAGAGGGCTAATTGGACACCTAGTGGATGAGTTGTTGCATGTGACTATATTGTTGACACTCTTAACATAAATTGTTTATCCAAGTAGGGGTGGGAATGGATGAAAAATTTAGAGAAGGATGGTTTTCAAATTGATGTGATAATTCATTTGTCACAACATTATCTTGTTCTTTTTTCCAAGTTATCTAATAAACATAAACCAACAATTTGGTGACCCACTTCTATTTCTCTAGGGAAGAGATTAATTGGTCCAAAAAATACTTAAGACTATGATGATTAGTTTTAATGCAAAATCACCCTTCAACAAGGTATGAATGAAATTTGTTGACTACATGAAGAATGACTAGCATCTCCTTCTCATAGGTGGAATGAGTGATATTTTTGTCAGCTAGTGCCTTACTTGTAAAGGCAAGAGGCCATCCTTCCTACATGAAATTAACAATCAATATAGAACCTAAGATGTTACTTTCAATGATGAATATTTTGGAGAAATCTAACATGGAAATCCTGAATTGGTGTAGTTCACATATCTTTCTTAAGTAGATCAATCACCACTTTTGCATTTATAGACCAATGGAAGGAATATTTTTCAACATAGCTATGAGGAGATGATAACCTTTTTGTAGTATTTTACAAAGTGGTAATAATATCCCATGAGGCCTAAGAATTTGTGAAGGTTCTTTACTGTTTTTGGTTTAGGCTAGTTGTGCATGATGCCATTTTTTTGGGTCCACCTTAACTTTGTCTTAAGAAAATATGTGCCCAATGAATTCAATCTTAGTCTAGCCAAAGGAGCATTTAGCACATAAGCAGTTAATAAAAAGGATTTGAAGGGCCTGATCCAAGTGTAATAGGTGTTCTTTCCATGTCCAACTATAAATAAGAATATCACCAAAGAATATTGAGATGGACTTCCATAGAAATGGGTAGAAAATCTCATTCATCAAGCTTTGAAATCTAGATAGTGCATTGTTGAGGCTAGATGGCATGGGAAGAAACTCATAATGACCAAAATGCTCATGTAGAATGCAAATTTTGGAATGCTCTCCTTTTTTGTGTGGATCTAATGACAACCCAATAATTAATACTTGGAGAAGAAGAAGGCACCATGGAGTTCATATAAGAACTCATCAACCAATAGAATGAGAAACTTATCATTAATGGTAATTTTTTTCACCTTTCAAAAACTAATGTAAAGGAACCAAGACCCATATTTTTTGTAAACTAATAGGATTATAGAGGAGTAAGGATTGATTCTTGTCATAATAACCCCTTGATGTAGCAATTCCTATATTAATTTCTTGATCTCATTCTTTTACAAAGTTAAGTACCTATAGGGGTAGATATTTGGAAGTGTGCTCCTAGGAAGTAGATGGGTTGCATGATCTTTGTTGTTGCTTAGAGGTAAGTCTATTGGTTCTAGGAAGAACACCAAATGGTGGACAAAACTATCTTGGATATTCTTGGGCTGACATGAGGTAGAAGAGTTGTTAACTTGAATACATAAAAAGCTATACAATAATTCTACGAGTCCCCTTTTTGAGTAAAATTTTCGTGCAATGAAAGATAATGAGATTAACATATCCATGAATCAGTCCTCATAAGGTGTGTTATAACCATTATTTCTGAATTTTATCTAGAGTTTAGAAAAGTCCCCACAAGATAGGACTACAAGTGTAGAACCATTGTGCTTCCAACATAATGTGAAAATTGCCCAAGGGTAGGACAAACATGTTAATTTTTTTAGGAATTGCAGGCATGAATAGAGGGTTCAAATTATCAATTCTATGAAAATTTAATTAAACACACAAAAATAGAATAGAGGAATGAACAATTCACAAAAAAATGAGACAACAAGTTTTAACGTGGTTCACCCAATTCTTGGACTACATCCACAAACAAATTTCCATTTATTAATCAACTTCCAACAAATACATATTACAATAACTTGCAACAATAGCTGCAATGTGCAACAATCGATCCAAATGATTTTCATTGCTCTGTTTTTCCATACACAGTGCTACATGTGCCTAATGCAATACTTGCATTTAAACTCTGTCACTTCCTCGTCTTATACCACACAACTTGCAACAACTCCACATGCTTTGTAACACCAATTCCGCATAGCAGAATGCAACCAAAAACCAATACGTGATTGTCCAAATTCGTGATAGTTGGTTTTCCAATTGCAACAAGCAAACCCTTCAACTTTCGGGAAATTTTCCAAATTGTTTATTAACTAAATTATAACATAATTTTTTAGAAAATTATTTATTCAAATATTAAGCAAATTTTGCTTTGGGGGCACTACCTTCAAGCCCTCGATTGGGGGTGTTTCCTGCATACCCCCATCATGGGCTCCACCCTCAGGCTCCTGTTGGGAGAATAATACCCCCCCGGACCTTACAAGAGGGACTTCACCCCCCTTATATTACCCCATTGATTGATTTGGAGGGAAAACGTGTCGAGAAAAGTGGGGAAAATGTAAACATCAAGTCGGATCAAGCTCCACGTACCAACAAGATTTGAGTGTAATCCCCATGTAAATGTGAACATTTTAGTAGTTTATTGTATATGTGATTTAGGAAAAAGGGGATCTAGAGTCTAAACTACACTTTCTCCTATATCATATTAGGAAGGGACCAAAAATGCTCACAAACACCCACTTGGCTACTAACATCAATGGAAGAACAAGAATGGTGGATTAGGGTTTTGGTTCTTTCTTAGGGGAGATTGATCTTGATTAATTGATTAATGATTAATTTGATTTGATAATGCAAATGTGTTCCTAGGTCAACTATGAAGTTACAATAAACTGATGAGATTATAGGAAAACATATAACAAATTTAACCTAGAAATGAAGTACAAAGCAATAGAGTGTAGAGACAAAGGAACTTGATATATGAATTAGGGCTCAAATTCACTAGACAAGGGAGCTAGCGCCCTAGACCTAGAAATGTAGATCTCAAAAATGAAAAAAAGCCATATCTTAGATGGTTGCAATTTATAGGTTCTTTCTTTCTAGACTCAACTTCGAAACTTCGTTTATCAATGATTAATTCCACTTTCCCTAATTTGTTGAGATAAAAGGCTTGAATTTTGGATCTTGTAATTAGGTCTTCAATCCTTTTCCAAATATGCTTCAAATTTGTCACCTACACACAAGAGAGGGGAGAAAGGGTTGTGTCATATAGGGGCTTGCCTAAGTCAAACACCATTTTGGTATTTCTACCTCTACAATGGCTATGATGATGTAAAAGAGTGCTTACCCTCAGCTGGGCAGAGGAAAATAGATAAAAGAATGATAAATTGATAAGTGCTGCAACTTACCAATCAAACCTTATTTCCTTGATGGAATAAATTAATTGTACTCATCTCATGCAATTAGAATTGGTTGCTTGATTGAAGGTCCTACAAGTGTTAGTACTAAAAAAAAGTGAACATAAAACATGAATAAACTCACATAAAGACTTGATGCATTGCTCATGAAGATCTTGACTGATAATAAGTGTTGTAAACTCTGCTAATTTTTCTCTTGATTGCTTTTTAGAATGCTCAATTGCTCTCAAATTTCTATGATTTCAAATGGTGAAAAAAATTGTATTTATATGCAATAAATCATTTTCCTGTAAAATTAATTATCAAAAGTCGATAAATGAATTTAAATTAATAAATATCAAAATATTGACAATAATATATTTTAAATTTGGCCAAAATAGGTTGGTTAAGGGTGGTGGTGCCCTAGAATAGACCTATTTTGGGTCCTTGAATGTCGTGAAGTAAATATTAAATAATAATTCCCAATTTAATCTTGATTTCTTGAATATGATCATAAAACTGACAAGAGCTAAACCTAGTGTGAAATTGTCAAGGGTGACAATTTATGACGCTACAATAAGATAAAAATGTTCTCCAATTGAGATCATTAATTTCAAGATAGAGTATGGGTGGAAAAAATAGTTTTCTTGTATGGCCAAACTTGGGTCATTAAAATTATGAAATTTTCCTAAATCAGTGAGAATTTTGAGAGCACTTTTCTTAAAAAACCTTTGACCTTCATTAATTGAGGAGCAGAGATCCCAACCAATGCATGCACATTGATTTTGGGGGTAAGTTCAACATTTGAATCCTCAATTAGTCGCCACACCTCTTCTTGGGCCTCTTTGGTATCTTCTTATTCCTCTATCTCTAATGGATACTCCACATCAATAAAATACAACTTTTATTCTACATAGTGATGGCCTGGTATAAATTTTGTAGTGCAATTTTAATGCAACCCCTTTCCTAATGGGTTCACACTTCTATTTTAGTGAGACATTTGATAATCATGGAGTGATTATTTGGAGTGGGGACAAGATGGTTTTGAGAGGAAGAAATGTACATAAAAACACTTCCTAAACTAATCTTAGATGAGAGTATTGTGCAAACTTTAGATCTTTATAATACCTTTTGTGCATAGGCATATCTTGCTTTGATCTTTATTCACTCACACATCCAAACAAGGTTTGCATATGTCTAGTATGAATAAGGATACTCCTTTGTTTACAACATCAAAGTCCATACAATAGATACGCCGCTACCCTGGTTCTTCATATCTTGGTGCATAGTGTCTACTTGTGATATCAAAATAAGGAGTGCTCTCTAGTTTTTCTAGCAAAAGAAAAAAGCATTTTCCAATCCTATTTTCCAATAAAAATCCCACACCATCTCAATAACTATGGATTTTATTAATATTTGATCAACACAATTCATCTATCCATCATCATCCTAAATCATTTATTCTATTCCACTCATCATATTAACTATTCTATCCAGGTATCATGACAAAAATGAAATCCATAGCATACCTTCATACACAAATCATTATTATCATCATAATGTATCATATATATCCTACATCGATAACCATAGTATCAATAGAATATAACATCATCAATCATAACATCATTATATAGTCATCATAGCATTATCAAAAATAAAAAAATCACAACATTACATCATGCCATCATCTAGTCTAGCATAATCATAATCCATCACATCATATACCATAGCATCAAATAAGATAATCATTGCATAAACATTGTATGCACAACAAAAATCTCATCTCATATATATATCAAAAAATATGTCATGATTTATCATCAATATATACAAATGTCTGTACACTAGAAACCAAGAGCAATGAATATACATATCTACATATGCATGTAGGAATATCAAAATGTTTCTACATCAAATACATCATGCAAATCACATTTAAAAATCCCCTCCACATAGAACTCCCTCCACCCTCTAAATTACTAGGAGAGGGTGGATGAGGAGGAACAATATACTGAACAACTTAATTTACCCATGGATGAGTACCCAACACTATTGGTTGCATTGGCTGCACTAGTGGTTTTTGTGGTACCAATGGTGGTAGCCCCAATGATACCCCTTCATCGTACCATCCAATCTTGTTGATCATGAAGCCATAACCAATTCCTCTTTGAAAAAATAGGAGCCCTCCTCTCCTCTGATACCACCACCTTATATAGATTATGGTAGTATGTGGCCTCTTGGGTGAGTCTCATCAACTCTCCCATAACTTGCATCATGGGAACTCATCCTCCATTGGCCCCCTCTGCCTGCTGATGCCAATATATCTTGCGTCTCTCTCAACTTTCCTCTATGCCAACTACACGAAGAGGCTATCCCTCTTTGTTTTCAACTACATCAAGAGGCTATCCCTCTCAGCCATCCTCTGAGTAAGTTGAACATAGAGTATATCCCTCTCCCTCCTGTACTCATCCCTCTCATGGAAAAATTGGTCTTGCTTTGATAGGGAGACACCTAGTCACACCCCCATATCATCATCCTCTCCATCTCTCCATCTTTCTACATCACCTCCCTCCTATCATCTCTTGCTCTCTATACATCTAATCCCATCCCATCATTCTCTCCATCTCTTCCTGTCTCCCCCTCACCTCCTCCCCATCCCTCCATGATCATGCACCCTCCTCCCCATCCATCATCTCCACCCCCATCTCCACTTCCACCACCCCCTCTCTACACTGGTACCTATCCATCACCCCCATAACCACCACCATCTCCATTGTCACCACCACCTGCATCCCCTCCGTCCACCTGCTACCTTAGTATATGAGTCCTAGTTAGATTAATGCTATGCCTCCCTCTCCTCACCGCCCCACTATCTTTGTGTGTCAATCTACTGGGATAAAAGGTTGCCCACCAAATATTATAATTTGGAGATATACTTACATCCCTCACTACTAATCTCCATACCCATTGCATGGGTACTAATGACTCAAAATCCCCTACAACTATCTCTAAGACTGCCATGGGTCCCCAATCACTAATATCTCTCTATTTGCAAGAAAGCATGTCCATATTAATAGGTGCACCATATATCTCACCAAAATAACACTTGAATTTCTCAAGAAAGTATCTCTCAATGATATGGGGTGTCTGAGCAATAAGCCATCTCGGTTGTCTACAGTAAACCAAAAAAGTGGCATCATCCACCCAAGTCTCAAATAGGATCCATGGCCTCTAAATGAATTGATCCATATCATCGATACATTTCCTCTAGTAATCCAAATCACCCTAACATTGATGTGTCAATGCAAATCCACAAACATAAACATATAGGAAACTGCTATGCCGAGGCCCATACTTAGAGGACGAGTCACTATAATATGCTCCCATGCCTAAACATGGAGTAGAGTCATCCCACAAGAAAAGCTGAGACCATTCTTGTATACTACTTGGTATGTATTATGATACAAATGGGCCAAAACACATGCCCCCCATGCAAATAAAACTCCATTTGAAAAAATCCTATAGGATGTGGCCCCATCCAATAGAGAACCCTTGAGATTGTCAATTAGGGACAAGAAGATTGCTAATCAAACCATAAAGAACCAATGGGAGATCATCGAATCTCCCCATCACTCTTCTCAAGTGCATCTCACTATCCTCAATGTTGAGACCATCATCCAGGAGCACCCATTCTAGTGCCTCCTCGCTAGTACCTATGTCACAAATCACTTGAGGCACCATGAATGTGAATCCTTAAGGTCCTCCAAACATCCACTAAGGTGGTGAAAACCTCTCTAGTGGGAAGGATGAATGTAGACCTCTCACTATGACATCTCTCAATGATGGTTGTAATCATCACCCTATGCACTCTGATCATTGGCATATAGGTAATGTGCCACAAACCCACTGCTACTAAAAATGACTGGTCCAACTCCCCAAGAATGTCAATTTGTTCCAACACCATAGGATTCCGCTTCCTAAACATAATCGGCTCTAATACATCCTACAAACATAGCACACTAAACATCAATCCATAAAAATAAGGAAAAAACCTAAGTTCACTAGCTCTGTAATCAAAATCACCAAAATAGTCATAGGTGACCCTATATTTCAAATGCACCACTTTACCAAATTATATATGAACCAATTTTTATATGCCCCAATATGATATCAGATACACCATTTCAAATACAAACTAGCCCTAATAAGTTGCAACCTACTTTTTCAAGTGCATCACACTACTATCAAATGTACCATTTCATTATCATATGCACCATTTCACATGTCAAATGCGACATAACAGGTTTCAAAAGCACCATTCTACGCTTTGGCACATTTGAAGTCCTACCTTTAGCTAGTAATTATAACAAGAAAAATTGTACACCCTTGGAGATGGTACAATTTCACTTAATTTGGGAATGATTAATGTTAAAATGAACTTAAGGTGGCCTTGATCTAGTGTTGTGATGTGTTTTACACATTCAAATTAGGTCTTGGGCCCTTTTTAAGCTAAATAAACCTAACCTTGCCTTGATTTAATGTTGTAAAGTGTATTCATTTACACCTTCACATTAAATTTAGGGCCCTTGGAGCTAATGGCGCCTTAATCTAGTGTTGTAATGTGTTGTACACATTCACATTGGATTTAGGGCCCTTTTAAGCTTAAAAAGATCTAATTGTTCCTTAATTTAATGTTGTAAAGTATATTTATTTACACTTTCACATTGAGTTTTGAGCCATCTTACATTTATGACCTTTATATCATCATTAATAGGCCCCTAAGGCCCTATATTATGCATCTTGAGGCATATTTTAACCAAAATCCTGACATAGACATCAAATAAAGTTAATTTCTTAACACCCCAACACTTTTGCCACCTAAAAAGGCCCTATGGGACCCATACGCCACCCTGGGAATATGAAGTTGGGACCCATATGCCAAGTGTGGCGTATGAGTCCCATTTGGCCCCTTTTTAGGGTTTTGAGCATGAAATCAGGGTTTTAAATTTAAATTTCCTGAATGTTGGCCTTTGAGATCTAATAAATGGTAACTTGGATGGATTTCCTATATAAACAAGGTCTCAAATCATTATTTCATTAATCCTTCATGTTATCAAGTCAATCTATTAGGAGTTAAGCATTCTGAGACCTCACAAGAGCATCAAGAGAGCATTCAAGAGCATTTTTAAGGCATTTAAGGGTAGATTTCTTCATCAATTATTGCAAAAATTCAAGATCCATCATCATGTCAAGATTATCAAGTATCAAGCATGTTGTTGAGCTAGTGTTGTGATGTAGCATTGAAGATCCATTTACAAGCATTGTTTCATATCCAAATTCAAGGTCTAGATCTACATCCTCCATGACCACTTCATGTTAAATTGCAGATTTACAAGACATCATTCAAGGTATCATTATCCATGCCTCATGTTCCTTGTTTCATGTTTCATGTCCTTATTTCATTACCTCATCATTTGGTTTAATTACCTCATCATTTGGTTTAATTACCTAAAAAGGGTTTGACCAAGGTGAACCCCTATTCACTAATAGTCAACAAGTTTTTCTCCTCTTTACATGCGTGATTGCAGATCTAGGTGTCTTGGATCATGCAATATATTTGGATATTAGGTTACAAGCTTGAAGGAAGTTGTTGGAGTTGTCTCCTCACTTTCAAGGTCACAAAAAGTCTTCTATAGGTCCAAAACTAGGGTTTTAGACCTGAAAAACAAAATGTGTCAGAGAGAAGAGATTAGAGAGAAAAATCAGACCTTAACCTTCTAAAAAAACACACTGGGATTGATACACCACCTTGGGTGTATGAGTCCAAGTACAACCAATTTTTAGGGTTTCAGGAGATTCAAAATCAACACTGTCAAATTCCAGTTTTGGCACAAAAAACCCACTTTGGGACTAAATCGCCCAGACTAGCGTATGAGTCCCAATCACTATCAAAATTAGTTTTTTTTAGCATTTCAGGTCCTCATTGAAGCCTCTACATGTTTCCAGGTGCACACTTCTAATTTTACAGTTCTATGTTCTAATGTATTTACATTTCTAGGTCATTTAATTAGGTCTTGCATATCATTAAGTTTCATAACTAGGTCTTGTATTTCATTAGTCTTTCCAAGCCCTATCTTGGTGGTGAAACCCTCTTGTAATCATAATTTGTACCCTAGGATACCCTATTGTCAGATCTCTTTCCCCTTTCTTCATTGGATTGAGATCTCTAGGGTTGCATTGAATGTGGAGTATAGAAGATTGTTGTCCTATGTCCTAAACTCTAGCGACGACAATTTTATATCCTACATTTTGGTGAACTTGAATTTAGAACATCATTTAATTTTGATTTGGAGTGCATCACCATCCTAGATCTTGCTTGTATTAACACTGCATTAGGGTTTTCTTTAGTTAATTGGCATCATAGGGTTTCTAAATCTTGCATTAGTGAAAGTGCATATAGGTTACATTTTTGCATCTTACATCATTGAATTTTTTTGAAATCTACATTTCCACTTAGCCTAGACATCACTCAAACCAGAAAGAATAAAAATCACTTAAAACTTACTGAAAATTGTGCAAAAAACCTTCATTGGGACTCATACACCCCTTTGGGCAATTTAGTCCTAGTGTAGATCTGAAATTGTATTTTACAACATTTAAAACCTTGTTTTTGCACTTCTGTTTGCTGTCATTAGTTATCTGTTACAGTTGGATGAGTTTCTATTACATGAATTTCACTAAATCTAGCTTAAATTGGTCCATTTCATGCATTGCTCAAGTCCAAATTTACATTTACAATATTCCATTTCCAGATTATTGAATAGTGTAATAAAAAATTACCTTGTTTAGAATAAAAAAATTGCATTTACACATCTCATTTTAGGTTATTGCATTGCATTTTAAGTCTCTTTCCATTTTGAGTTTGTATAGATTACTTGTTACAAATGTTCGTATCTATCTTTTCCAAGTTTGCATAGAAAAAGTTAGTCAATAAGCATGTTAGTCATTCATTCAATGTATTCCCTAGTTATGAGAGTCTCTTAGTGCAAGAAAATGAAAATGTTAATGCTTACCTTAAACCTACAACCCCTCTTATCCATCCTACAAAAGGGAATGATGTGATAGAAGAATATACAAGGATGGAAATTCATGACGATCATAGTTGTTCTTCTCTCGATACCTCTCCTTTTAGTGATGAAGGTATCTTGGTGAAAGAAGATACAATCGTTGAGAATCATGAAGATCTTGTTTTTCCTTCTCCTCGTCCCCTTTGTGAAGATATTATAGCACAAGAGAATGAAATCATAGACACATTTCTAAACATCACCTTACCTAAGTTCCATTCTCCCTTTGGTTGTGAGAATGATTTAGTGGAAGAGGGTTAGATTGTAAATGATGAGGATATGTTAGTGTTAGATGATCAAATATTTAAAGTCTATAACAACCATCTTTATGATCCTTCCCCTACCTACTCTATTTTAGAAGAAATTAGGGAACAAAGGAATGAAATCATAAATGATCATGAAAATCATACTTGTTCTTCTAGTATCTCTCCTTATCTCTCCTAGTTGTGAAGAAGATACTTTGATCGATGAAAGTCATGAGAATCTTAGTTGTCCCTCTTCACCTAGGTAAACCCTTATTAAGGAAGACAATTCAACCATTGATCATTCCCCTACTTGCGATTAAGTAATTTTAGAAGAATCAATCCTTGAATGTCAAGAAAATTTAGTTTGTATTTCTCCTAACAAATCTCCTAAGGAGGATATCATGGTGCAATAAAATGACAACAATAGTAATGTGGCTTCCTTAGGTGATGGTAAAAAGGTGATTCTAGATTTCCCTTTATTAGAAATACATCAAACTAAGACTGCTAAGGTTATGAATGCACAAGTGTCCATTAGACCCCTCTTGACTATTGGACCTCCTACATACCCTGTGGGACATCCTTTGAACTCTCTAATTCTTTACCCACCCTCACAATGACCACAAACTCAAAAAAAACCTAAACTCATCCTTTACCCACCTAAGAATAATGTTTTGCAACAGTCGAGTTCTAATACCGTTGCTCATAGATTTAACACTAGAAACAATCCACAACCATGAAAAACACCTTCAACATCCCTCCCATTACGTCAACCTATCTTACTAGGTCCTCCTCGTTTTCCTTCACAAAGTGGAAAGGAGTATGATCTTGTTGAACAAATTAAGAACACTCTTGCTAAGATATCATTATGGGACCTTATTCAAGCCTCCCCTCATTACCATAACATGATTCAAAATGCTTTACAACAAGTTCTTATCCCTTCTAATGCGCAAACGAATGACATAGTAGCCATGATTCAAGGAATAAATGTTGACATTGTTTTCCATCAAAGTGAGCTCCCTCCTTTGGAAGTGCAGAAACAAAATGATGCTTCCATGATAATAGCTACCTATAATAGAACAGGGATAAAGCAAACCCTTATTGAAAATGGCTCTGCTCTTAATGTGTGTAGTGTGAAACTTTTGGATAGGCTTGGTGTGGATAAATAAAAAATTCAACTTGACTCTTTATCTATTAAGGGATTTGACAATGTAGGAAAACAACCACTTGGTGTGATCACTTTGCCTATTACAGTTGGAAAGGCCACATTAGAAACACTGATCCATGTTATGCCTCATGATCTTTCATATAACCTTCTTTTAGGTAGACAATGGATTCATGTAATGAATGGGGCACCTTCTAGTCTTCATCTTGTAATGAAGTATGTCTACAACAACAAAGTGTACACACTTGAAGCCAACCCTAAACCAAATAGTTATTTAAACATTCAGAAAAATAAAGAAAATACTTTGAAAACATTGAAACCAACAACACAAGTAGAACACATGTAGCAGAGAGACAAATAAAAACACATCAAGGAAGTCACAAAACTATTCAAAGATGATTGGGGTTCCTTAGACTTCGAACCAATGTTCATGGGAGAATACAAGATCATAAACAAAGAATCTGAAAAAGAAAAAGCAAAAGTGGTAATGTCAACACAAAATTTGGGAGAACCTTCGAAAGCATCCACCTCAACCACTTTAGAAGAAGACGCAAGCTACACAACAAAATTTGATGAGATACACTACCAACAACCATCAAATCTGAAAGAAATGAAACAACTTTATGGAAAAGGTTATGAACTTATGAAACAACTTGGATATAGTGGAAAAGGATGTGGTTCTAGAGAACAAGGTATTTGTAACCCTAAATAGCCTCACACACAAGAAAAAACTAGTGGTCTTGGTTATTCCCCCTTGAAAGAAAGAAATGAGCCTTCGCTCAATATCAAAACTATTACAAAAAAGACTCCACTAAGCCAACTTTAATAGTAGTGCATCCTGAACTGATAGACACTAGTGGTTTTGATTATCATCCTTTGAAAGAAACAAAAGAAATAGAGAAGTCCTCACTTGACATTAATTTCATCATGCAAAACACTTATGATTTGAATTTGATAGATTTTACACACTCTTGTAAAGGAGAGTACAAAATCTCACAATCTAAAGAATCTTGTGTAAGTACGACATCCTATACTAAGCAAGAGATATCTTTGTCACAAAATAAAGAAACATCTTCTACTTTTGATCAAGAGGGTATCTTGTCGAGACTCCTCCAAGATCGTTTGATATCTCTCCCTCCAAGAACACAACAAATTTTTTACTACAAGAATTAATTTTGCATAATCATAGAGTTCATGGTCATTCTACTAATGAATGTAAGGCTTTAAGTGATAAAATTCAAAATCTTAAGGAGTATGCTGCTCTTCCTTGTGTTAAAGCACCTTGTTCCTCTAATTGATACTAATTTTCACTCTAGTATGTTTCTCATCGATCATCTTGGCACATCCTTGTCTTGCACTAAGTGGGGACAAGGGGTTAGGTTGCCTTGTCCACGTATGTCACTTGTAATTGTCTCTTTGGGCTAGTTGATCACCTTTCATGTATATATAAGAGCAAGCTTCAAATGTGGATGACATGCCTTAAGTTGGCTCGCATGTGACATAATGAGTTATACATTTTGGGGGCAACCCTTTTCCTTTTCATGATGTAGCTTATTGGAAACATATGACTTGACATAGGGCTTTTCGAGTAAGCTCTCATTTCTTCTTCTACTTTAAAACAATTTATCACAGTAATGGTGTTAGCAACCGATTTAAAGTGGGGGCATACATTGACACTCATGTTTAATTGTGTGATTTTATTTCTTCTTGCGATGTGTCCTTTTCTTGGTGGTGTCATTGGGCTTGATTTCCTCTAAGAGCATGATATTTATTTGATTTGTCCTCTCTTGGAGACATTAGGCACAATGTTCCCTAAGAAGAGACCTTACATGAACTAAGAAAAATCCCTTTGAACATACCTTACACTATTTTGCATTCACAACAATCATTATATGACCACCTTGCATAACACACTTTGCATTCCTGTGGAGCCATCTTGTTTGTTCAGGAGTATCAAACATATGAAGTCTTGCTTGCCTCATGGAGCTCGAAGTTCATTGTTGCGTGGCACCTTATCAAAGTTATCAAGAGGTATAACTTTGGTATGGTTTGATGGGAAGTCAATCCAAGGCATGAATTTCCCTTAGCCACTCGCATGTGTGTGAGTGCATACCGAATGTGTGTGTATGTGTCTCACCCTCTTGAATTACTCACCCAATTGACAACCTAAAGTTCTGTTGCCTCAGAGTGAGCATGCATTTTCAGACAAACAACATAGATTTGATACATGTTGTGTTGGAAAAATGATCGAGGCTTGATCCACCTAGATTGTTACTTTTGTTTGTTTTTATTTTTCTTTCTTAGTCATTGGCATTGTATGTTTGTGTATCTTGTTTTGTTGCAAATCATACACCTTGTGTGTGTCCTTTTGTGCTTATGTCAGTTTGACGTCCGTAGGATCTCAAATCCTAGGGGCTTGATCACTCCCTTGATCTTTGTCATCCTAGACCATCTGTATTGGTACAATTGGACTCCTCTTGGATGTCTACTTTAGTGTGAGTTTGAAGCAAGTTCATCCTCTCCCTAAAGTGGGGGCTAAATATAACAATGAAAATTGTATGCCCTTGGAGATGGTACAATTTCACTTAATTTGAGAATAATTAATGTTAAAATGAACTTAAGGTCGGCTTGATCTAGTGTTGTGATGTGTTTTAAACATTCACATTAGGTCGTGGGCCCTTTTTAAGCTAAATAAACCTAACCTTTCCTTGATTTAATGTTGTAAAGTGTATTCATTTACACCTTCACATTAAATTTAGGGCCCTTGGACCTAATGGTGCCTTAATCTAGTGTTGTAATGTGTTGTACACAATCACATTGGATTTAGGGCCCTTTTAAGCTAAAAAGATCTAATTTTTCCTTAATTTAATGTTGTAAAATGTATTTATTTACACTTTCACATTGAGTTTTGAGCCCTCTTCGATTTATGAAATTTATATCATCATTAATAGACCCCTAAGACCCTATATTGTCCCAAAGCATATTTTAACTAAAATCTTGACATAGACATCAAATAAACTTAATTTCTTAACACCCCAACATTTTTGCCACCTAAAAAGGCCCTGTGGGACCCATACACCACCCTGGGCGTGAGTCCCACCCAGGTGGGACCCATATGCCAGGTGTGGTATATGAGTCCCATTTGGCCTTTTTTTAGGGTTTTGAGCAGAAAATTAGGGTTTTAAATTCAATTCTTGAATGTCGGCCTCTGGGATCTAATAAACTGTAACTTGGATGGATTTCCTATATAACAAGGTCTCAAATCATTATTTCATTAAGCTTTCATGTTATCAAGTCAAGCTATCAAGAGTTAAGTAGTCCAAGACCTCACAAGAGCATCAAGAGAGCATTCAAGAGCATTTTTAAGGCATTTAAGGAAAAAATTCTTCATCAATTATTGCAGCAATTCAAGATCCATCATCATGTCAAGATTATCAAGCATCAAGCATGTTGTTGAGCTAGTGTTGTGATGTAGCATTGAAGATCCATTTGCAAGAATTGTTTCATATCCACATTCAAGGTTTAGATCTACATCCTCCATGGCCACTTCATGTTAAATTGCAGATTTACAAGACATCATTCAAGGTATCATTATCCACACTTCATATTCCTTGTTTCATGTTTCATGTCCTTATTTCATTACCTCATCATTTGGTTTAATTACCTAAAAGGGGTTTGACCAAGGCAAACCCCTATTCACTAACAATGAACAAGTTTTTATCCTCTTTACATGTGTGATTGTAGATCTAGGTGTCTTGGAGCATGAAGGATCTTTGAAGATTAGGTTACAAGATCTAAGGAAGTTGTTGGAGTTTTCTCCTCACTTGCAAGGTCACGAAAAGTCTTCTATAGGTCCGAAATCAGGGTTTCAGATCCACAAAAAAATATAGCAGAGAGAGAAGATATTAGAGAGAAAAATCAAATCTTAACCTTCTAAAAAATCACATTGGGACTGATATGCCACCTTGGGTGTATGAGTCCCAATACAACCAATTTTTAGGGTTTTAGGAGATTCAAAATCAACATTGCTAGATTCTAGTTTTGGCACAAAAAACCAAATACGGGACTGAATCACCCAGAATAGCGTATGAGTCCTAGTCAGCATCAAAATTAGTTTTTTTCAACATTTTAGGTCCTCATTCAAGCCTCTACATGTTTCGAGGTGCACACTTCTGATTTCGTAGTTTTCTATTATGATGTTCTTACATTTCTAGGTCATTTAATTAGGTCTTGCATATAATTAAGTTTCATAATTAAGTCTTTCCAAGCCCTAGCTTGGTGGTGAACCCCTCTTGTAATCATAAATCATACCCTAGGATACCCTATTGTCATATCTCTTTCCCCTTTCTTCATTGGATTGAGATCTCTAGGGTTTCCTTGAATGTGGAGTATAGAAGATTGTTGTCCTATGTCCTAAACTCTAAAGATGACAATTTTCTATCCTACAGTAATTAATGCACGTAGACTGATGCCTAAGGACCTTAGGGTTAGATACATACTTCTTGAGGTGCTTTGAATGGCCTCTGGTACTAATGGACTTGCTCTTCTTGGTGCAATGCTCTTGGAATTCCAACCATATCTATAGCAACTCTACGCTCTGAACTCTCTAAGAGCTCTCGATCTCTCAAACTATGAGTGTGCAAACGAATTGAAAATGACCTCCTAGGGCCTATGTATAGGTAACCAAACCCTAGATTCCCCCCATTCCACCTACCATCAACCCATTTTCATCAAACTCTATCTTCCACAATTTGTTCCTTCACCAACCTAAACCTATTTTTTCCCTCAAAGTCTCATCCATCAATCTCATCTCACATCCTACATTGTTGATTTGATATCCCTGAAAGTTATAAAACACCCATCAATTGATCATTTAATCCCTCCTCGAATTTGACAAATCTTGTATCCATACTACACATCATTCATAATGATTTTGCTAACAAGGTTATGCTAGGTATTTGAGCAATCCACATACTATCTAAATCACATAATTTTACATCTTACAATGGAGTAAGGTTAGGCCTTTTCAATGGAGGTAAAGTAGATTAGTTAATTAGTTTACGTTATTATCTTTCATATTGATGTGCACACACTTCATTCAATTAGGTCTTTTTGATCATTTGAATTGGTTTTTATTATGGCTATCATTTCCTATTATTCAAAATTTATTTGATCATTGATTTAGTCCTATTCACAAGGTCCAATAAAAAAGGTTGCATTTGAAGTTGCTCATCTATAGGTGCTTTCTGATCTTTGAGGTAAATCCCCTTACATGGTTTCTTGAGTGTCATCTTCTTCCACCTCCCACCAAGAGCACTACCTCCATGTAGGCATAGATGTGGATGTAGTCAACTTACTAGAAGAGATCATGAATCCCAATTAGATAGTTCTCAACTAACTTCTAGATAATCAAGGATAGTGTTACCCATGGATGGTCTCAACCTTCCTACCAATTAACCATTCACATGAGCATGTTGCTCTTGGATGGCTAGATTCTAGCAAGTTCCCTCGCTTAAATATGCCAATTTCTCTTATTTGTGTTCAACAACCTACAAATGAAGACCAAGAAGAGGAGGGTGCTCTTATTGATTGAGAATTGATTGTTGATAGTTTCATCCCTATTGATATTTGGGGTAAAAGAAATGACTACGAATCCCCCTAAATATTGTATCTCTCATCGCCTAACAACTTTGTTGGTTCTTGTTGTTTAAGATTAATCTCATTAAATCTTGTTTTATTATTTCATCTTATCATTTAAGATTAATCTCAATTGAAGATGTGCCTTCTACCACTTTTGTGAATAATATATTATTCTTTATATTAAAAATAATAAAACTCCTATTTATTAAAAACCTTTTAATATTTTTTTAAGTAAATACATTGTGAGATCAAGGTCCACACCCAAAAGTCTTGAACCAAATGGAGAACAAAGGAAAATGGCTATATAGAAAAGTCAATTAGAAAAAATAAAAACCCTTAAAGGGAAGAAACCAGTAGACTCTAAGAATTCCCTAAAGCTTCTAGCAAATGCTTATTGTCTCAAAATCAAGTGACATTACCTTCACTTACTTTTTTTTCTAGATTAATTGCTAAAATAATGAAAATGGAAAGAATAAAATTAAGGTAAATTTTCATACCGTGGAGTATGTAAAAGCTTAATTATCTTGAAAAAGCAAAAGCACATTCTCATTTAACACAAACAAAAGCAAAACTTCATGACGATAAATTTAAAGGAGAAAACAGGTTTATATTCTCTTGTCCGTGAAGATCCCTTTTTGACTTGACCGCTTTATTTAACAATATGTATAAGAAAATTAATATTGATTTAACAATATATATAAAACAAATTAAAGGTTATATAGTCAGTGTTTTTAATTATATGGTTAGAATGCAAATTTTAACAGTTATTTTTTAATTATTGTTTGTTTACTGATTATATAAAATTAATTTTTAGTTGAATATTTTTTTCATAGTAATATTTAAAAAATATTTATATTTACAAAATTTAGATTAACAAAATCATACTATTCATTACATCTTCATTAATATAAATTGAGAATGATAAATGTAAAGAGGACTATAATATTTTTTAATTCTTTGTCAATTTGTTAAAGAGAGGAAAATATAATTTAATTAGAAGGATACAATCATGGTTATGGTTTTATCTAGTAAATAGACTTACACGTTTGGTCGAACTTAGGATATAGGAAGATAGAAGTGATAGCTTGTCTATTTTATTGGAGATTAATGTAGGAGGATGGATGATATTTATTAGGATTGTGTTATCTAATGTGAAAAATATTCAAATTGTGTTCTATGATAATATATTATGAAAAAACCAAAATCAATGTAAAATAAGAGGATAAAAAGACAAGGTATGTACTTTTATTATCTACATTTTCCCTCAAGTGAACACATGAATTATGCAAGCTAAAAGAGAGAAGACAATAATTGAAATAAGTAGATTGATTTGAGAATATATAATTAGATGATGACTCATGACTTTATTGCCTTGTTTTATAAGTCAAGTCTCTTAACCTACACACATGTATAAAACATTAATAGTACCTAAAAAATATGGTAGTTTAAAAATCACAATCACTTCTCTCTTTTTGAAGTGTTCCATCTATCATAGTAGAATTGATTTTTGTAGAGAAGAGTGTAATATCCATATACAAAAATATGATAGGTCTAATATATAAACAAAATAAGTGATTCACTATGATAGGAACAAGATATTTGAAGTTAGTTTTACAAATAATTTGACAATTTGAGTGAATAAGAGAATAGTAAAATGGTATTTGTGATAAATTTGATCATGTAAGTACCATAAATATGCCATCTAAAATGTAAACATGCAAGATGATATAAACCGCCAGTAATTCATTGGTGAAAATTCACCATCCAGCAATTCATTGTGGTGGAAAATTAATGGCATTAATATGTTTTAATATAATGCAAATGAAAATAAAAAAAAATTCAAAGTTTTTGAAATATATATTAAAAAATATTAATGCGGTTACCAAATAGGAGATTTCTTGATTTTAAGGATAATGCATGTGGAGGTCATTAAGTAATATGATGTATGCATTTAAACTATTGTAAATCTAAAAGAGATAAAGATAAGTGTGAACTAGAAATTAAAAAAAACATAACATACAAGATTTTATCAAAAGTAATAATAATTTACAAAAATTATTTACTATAATCATTTAATTGTTAACCTGTATTTCTTACTCTAATACATAAGAAAAAAAAAACTTTACTTGATTATAGAAATTTAAAATTAAATTTTTTCATAATAGATTAGTTAAAATATAATACAAAACATTTTACATTTAAATATTTGTAATTATAATTCAATTTCTATAGAAAGGAGACAACTTTAATAATTAAACTGGATCAAAGTGATGCATTTTTTTTTTGTCGGGGATGTGAAAAGTAATTTTATATTAAAGAGGTGAAGAATAAATATTAAAGTAGTTTGAAAAATAAATGTTAAAGCAATTTGAAGAATCGTAGTAGTAGCATGAATGAGGGAGCTTTAGTCACGTACAGCAACGTCAAAAATTCAAACAGAATTTCATGGAAAATAATCTAGACAATCTTATGGTAATATTATTTTTTTTTTTAATAGTTTTTATCAAAATAATTTTATAGCTGTCTAATTGTTTTTTTAAATGATTTTTATTAATTTTTTTAAATAATTTTATTGAAATTATAGATTAGAATTTTTTTTTTTTTAATAAACTGTTTGAAGAGTTCATATTATTGTTAGTCTTTATTTCAAACAAAATTTTGATTTAAAGAGAGAACTTATATTTTTGACTATTATACTAAAAAAAATGAATATTTATTTTTAAAATTTAATTTCTTATTATTGAACAATATGATGCTAAAAAATAGTCATAGAGAGCTGCAATATCACATATTAGATGCAAGATTAGAAACAAACATCTTTAAATAGAATTTGTGTAATTATTTTTAAATTTTAAATTGAAGTGTAAAAAAATTATTGCTATTAACACTCACACAGTATTAAATCTTATTTCGTTATAAACACAAAATTTAATTATTTTTAATAAAAAATTTGAAACTCATTAACACATATAAAATACAAGATATTGTCCACATTCCTTATGAAAGAAAATATAACTTTAGTGGATGTTTTATCTAATAAAATAATCATACCACCTTTGAACAATATAATTATATTAACAAAAAATAAAATTATAATTTATATTTTACATATATATATTCAAAATGTAAGTTTAAAGAAAATATTTATGATATCTTAGAATAGTGGTTTATATTAGTAATAAAATTTATATATTTTAATAAAATCTCACACTTAATGTGTATTACAAATTATATTTCATCAATATAATTTACCAATAAAATTATTGTAAAGTTCTAAGCAATTATAATTCACGTTGAAAAAATAATTTATCAAATTAGAAGTTCTGGATATTAAAAGCTGAATTTTGATCTATAATATACTTTCATATGTTTTCTGAACTAGGAGCCAACTTTAATAGTAGTACATCTTGAACTAATTGACACTAGTGGTTTTGATTATCATCCTTTGAAAGAAACAAAAGAAACAGAGAAGTCCTCGCTCGAAATTAATGTCATCATGCAAAACACTTATGATTTGAATTTGATAGATTTTACACACTCCTGTAAAGGAGAGTACAAAATCTCTCAATCTAAAGAATCTTGTGTAAGTATGACATCCTATACTAAGCAAGAGATATCTTTGTCACAAAATAAAGAAACATCTTCTACTTTTGATCAAGAGGGTATCTTGTCAAGACTCCTCCAAGATCGTTTGATATCTCTCCCTCTAAGAACACGAAAGAAATTTTACTACAAGAATTCATTTTGCGCAATCATAGAGTTCACGGTCATTCTACTAATGAATGTAAGGCTTTAAGTGATAAAATTCAAAATCTTAAGGAGTATGCTGCTCTTCCTTGTGTTAAAGCACCTTGTTCCTCTAATTGATACTAATTTTCACTCTAGCATGTTTCTCATCAATCATCTTGGCTCATCCTTGTCCTGCACTAAGTGGGGACAAGGGGTTAGGTTGCCTTGTTTGCGTATGTCACTTGTCATTGTCTCTTTTGGCTAGTTGATCACCTTTCATGTATATATAAGAGCAAGCTTGAGATGTGGATGACATGCCTTAAGTTGGCTTGCATGTGATGTACTGAGTTATACATTTTGGGGGAAACCCTTTCCCTTTTCATGACGTAGCTTATTGGAAACATATGACTTGACATAGGGATTTTTGAGTAAGCTCTCATTTCTTCTTCTACTTTAAAGCAATTTCTCATAGTAATGGTGTTAGCAACTGATTTAAAGTGGGGGAATACATTGACACTCATGTTTCGTTGCACAATTTTATTTCTTCTTGCGATGCGTCCTTTTCTTGGTGGTGTAATTGGGCTTGATTTCCTTTGAGAGCGTGACATTTCTTTGATTTGTCCTCTCTTGGAGACATTAGGCACAATGTTCCCTAAGAAGAGACCATACATGAACTAAGAAAAATCCCTTTGAACATACCTTACATATTTTGCATTCACAACAATCATTATATGACCACCTTGCATAACACACTTTGCATGCATGTGGAGCCATCTTGTTTGTTCAGTAGTATCAAGCATACAAAGTCTTGCTTGCCTCATGGAGCTCAAAGTTCATTGTTGTGTGGCACCTTATTTAAGTTATTAGGAGGTATAACTTTGGTATAGTTTGATGGGAAGTCGATCCAAGGAATGACTTTCCCTTAGCCACTCGCATGTGTGTGAGTGCATACCGACTATGTGTATGTGTCTCACCCTCTTGAATTACTCACCCAACAGACAACCTAAAGTTCAGTTGCCTTAGAGTGAGCGTTAAACAACTTAGATTTCATCCATGTCGTGTTGGAAAAATGATCGAGGCTTGATCTGGACCTAAATTGTTACTTTTGTTTGTTTTTATTTTTCTTTCTTAGTCATTGGCATTGTATGTTTGTGTATCTTGTTTTGTTGCAAATCATACACCTTGTGCGTGTCCTTTTGTGATTATGTCAGTTTGACGTATGTAGGATCTCAAATCATGGGGGCTTGATCATTCCCTTGATCTTTGTCATCCTAGACCATATGTCTTGGTACAATTGGACCCCTCTTGGATGTCTACTTTAGTGTGAGTTTGAAGCAAGTTCATCCTCTCCCTAAAGTGGGGGCTAAATGTAACAATTTGAAAATTGTACGCCCTTGGAGATGGTACAATTTCACTTAATTTGAGAATGATTAATATTAAAATGAACTTAAGGTCGTCTTGGTATAGTGTTGTGATGTGTTTTAAAAATTCACATTAGGTCTTGGGCCCTTTTTAAGCTAAATAAACCTAACCTTTCCTTGATTTAATGTTGTAAAGTGTATTCATTTACACCTTCACATTAAATTTAGGGCCCTTGGACCTAATGGTGCTTTAATCTAGTGTTGTAATGTGTTGTACACATTCACATTGGATTTAGGGCCCTTTTAAGCTAAAAAGTTCTAATTTTTCCTTAATTTAATGTTGTAAAGTGTATTTATTTACACTTTCACATTGAGTTTTGAGCCCTCTTGCATTTATGAAATTCATATCATCATTAATAGACCCCTAAGACCCTATATTGTGCATCTTGAAGCATATTTTAACCAAAATCCTTACATAGACATCAAATAAACTTAATTTCTTAACACCCCAACTTTGCCACCTAAAAAGGCCCTGTGGGACCCATACTCCACCCTGGGCGTATGAGTCCCACCTAGATGGACCCATATGCCAGGTGTGGTGTATGAGTCCCATTTGGCCTTTTTTTAGGGTTTTGAGTAGGAAATTAGGGTTTTAAATTCAATTCTTGAATGTCGGCCTCTAGGATCTAATAAACTATAACTTGGATGGATTTCCTATATAACAAGGTCTCAAATCATTATTTCATTAATCCTTCATGTTATCAAGTCAAGCTATCGAGGGTTAAGCAGTCCAAGACCTCACAAGAGCATCAAGAGAGCATTCAAGAGCATTTTTAAGGCATTTAAGGGAAAATTTCTTCATCAATTATTGCAGCAATTCAAGCTCCATCATCATGTCAAGATTATCAAGTGTCAAGTATGTTGTTGAGCTAGTGTTGTGATGTAGCATTGAAGATCCATTTGCAAGCATTGTTTCATATCCACATTCAAGGTCTAGATCTACATCCTCCATGGCCACTTCATGTTATATTGCAGATTTACAAGACATCATTCAAGGTATCATTATCCACACTTCATATTCCTTGTTTCATGTTTCATGTCCTTATTTCATTTTCTCATCATTTGGTTTAATTACCTAAAAGGGGTTTAACCAAGGCAAACCCCTATTCACTAACAATGAACAAGTTTTTATCCTCTTTACATGTGTGATTGTAGACCTAGGTGTCTTGTAGCATGAAGGATCTTTGAAGATTAGGTTTCAAGCTCTAAGGAAGTTTTTGGAGTTTTCTCCTCACTTGCAAGGTCACGAAAAGTCTTCTATAGGTCTAAAATCAGGGTTTCAGATCCACAAACAAAATATGACAGAGAGAGAAGAGATTGGAGAGAAAAATCAAACCTTAACCTTCTAAAAAAGCACATTGGGACTGATATGCCACCTTGGGTGTATGAGTCCCAATACAACCAATTTTTAGGGTTTTAGGAGATTCAAAATCAACATTGCTAGATTCTAGTTTTGGCACAAAAAACCAAATATGGTACTAAATCACCCAGACTAGCATATGAGTCCTAGTTAGCATCAAAATTAGTTTTTTTTCAACATTTCAGGTCCTCATTCAAGCCTCTACATGTTTCGAGGTGCACACTTCTGATTTTGTAGTTTTTTGTTTTGATGTACTTACATTTCTAGGTCATTTAATTAGGTTTTGCATACCATTAAGTTTCATAATTAAGTCTTGTATTTCTTTAGTCTTTCCAAGCCCTAGCTTGGTGGTGAACCCCTCTTGTAATCATAAATAATACCCTAGGATACCCTATTGTCAGATCTCTTTCCCCTTTCTTCATTGGATTGAGATCTCTAGGGTTTCCTTGAATGTGGAGTATAGAAGATTGTTGTCCTATGTCCTAAACTATAAAGATGGCAATTTTCTATCCTACATTAATTAATGCACGTAGATTGACGCCTAAGGACCTTAGGGTTAGATACATACTTCTTGAGGTGCTTCGAATGGCCTCTAGTACTAATGGACTTGCTCTTCTTGGTGCAATACTTTTGGAATTCCAACCATCTCTATAACAACTCTACGCTTCAAACTCTCTAAGAGCTCTCGATCTCTCAAACTATGAGTGTGCAAACGAATTGAAAATGATCTCCTAGGGCCTATGTATAGGCAAAAAAACCCTAGATTCTTCCCATTCCACCTACCATCAACCCATTTTCATCAAACTCTATCTTCCACAATTTGTTCCTTCACCAACCTAAAACTATTTTTTCCCTCATTTTCACTGAATCTATTATGTTTATCTATTGAGAGCTTGACCCAAAAATCAATATTTTCCAACCAATCTCTAGAGGGGCAACCTATCATTTAACCATCATCCCTTCATCCATTGGGGCACACTAAGACATCTTATCACTAAAAAATTTCATATCAATAACATGTCTTTGAAACAATGCAACATGTTACATTGTCTCAAAGAGGGGCAAAATGTAGACACCTAAAAATGTCTAACACATTCTTCTAAATTCATCATTTCTTGCCATCATTCCTCATCAACCCCTTCATCACTATTAATTAAATAATTTTTAATTATTTGATTAGGATAACCCATTTTCCACTTTAATTAAATAATTTTTAATTATTCAATTATTTCACCATTTTCACTCATAAATTTTAATTAAATAACTTTTAGTTATTTAATTAATTAATCATTTCCCTCGAACCAATTTACTCAAATACTTTTTAATTATTTTCTAATTTTCCCTCATCCACTTTAATTAAATAATTTTTAATTATTGTTCCATCCACATTAACTAAATCATTTTAATTATTTAATTAAATCTTGCATTATCCTCTATCCACTTTAATTATTTAATTAAATCATGCATTTCTCTTATCTCATATAATTAAATATTTTTAATTATTTAATTAACTAATTATTCCTTCAAAATTAAATAAATTATTTAATTTTTTTGGTTTGCACATTCTTCCAAAAATAAATAAAATCATTTATTTATTTATTTCCTAATAATATCAATTCTATCTTTATTCTTCAAACTCTAAATTTAGAGACCAACTCTAAATTTAATGACTATCTCTAAATTTACTGAGTTGACTGAAAATCAACCTCACTTCACTCACTCACTCCACTTCATCTATCCATGTGGTTCATGCACATTCATCATGATTGTTAGGAAATAATGCATCATACCCACATTTTTAAACTATTTCCTACATAACCCCATGAGAGAAAAACATGCATAGAAGTTTATAGAATAGGAATAATGCATAGATCAAATAGACAAGCCACAAGATAACACACGATATACCCTAGAAAAACCCTCAAGAGGGAAAAACCTAGCCTCCAAAAGAATCCATACTCCATCTATTATTCAATAAATAAATAATACATGCACCTACAAAGTTACCATGAATACTTTTGAAGCGTTAAGCCTCTCCAATGCATCCTCCATATGTACAAGAATGAATCCACACATCCTATGTCATGCTTCACATATGCACTCTTCAGAGAGACTCAATAATGACAACCCACTCACCTAGCCAACCTTAACCACTAAACATGTGTTTTCTTTTATAGACTCAAGCTCACACAAATAAAATAGTAAACCAATGTTACAATACAACATATAAGTGGTCTCCAAATAATTACCTAGTGTGGCTAAACACACCTTCTAGGTGCATCACAACTAAATAATTATTTAATTATAATATTATAATATAACAATTTATGCAATGGTGTACAACACCAAATCCTAACAATGATCTCTTAATAATTCTCATCCATCAATCTCATCTCACATCCTACACTGTTGATTTGATATCCCTGAAAGTTATAAAACACCTGTCAATTGATCATTTAATCCCTCCTTGAATTTGACAGATCTTGTATCCATACTACACATCATTCATAATGATTTTGCTAACAAGGTATTTGAGCAATCCCCATACTATCTAAATCACATAATTTTACATCTTACAATGGAGTAAGGTTAGGCATTTTCAAATGGAGGTAAGGTAGATTAGTTAATTAGTTTACGTTATTATCTTTCATATTGATGCGTATTTGAAAAAACATAAAGCTTCTACCAAATGCTTATTGTCTCAAAATCAACTGACATTACCTTCACTTACTTTTTTTTCTAGATTAATTGTTAAAATAATTAAAATGGAAAGAATAAAATTAAGGTAAATTTTCATACCGCGGAGTACGTGAAAGCTTAATTATCTTGAAAAAGCAAAAGCACATTCTCATTTAACACAAACAAAAGCAAAACTTCATGATCATAAATTTAAAGGAGAAAACAGGTTTATATTCTCTTGTCCGTGAAGATACCTTTTTGACTTGACCAATTTATTTAACAATATGTATAAGAAAATTAATATTGATCTAACAATATTTATAAAACAAATTAAAGGTTATAGTGTTTTTAATTATATGGTTAGAATGCAAATTTTAACAGTTATTTTTTAATTATTGTTTGTTTACTGATTATATAAAAATAATTTTTAGTTGAATATTTTTTTCATAGTAATATATTTATATTTACAAAATCATAGTATTCATTACATCTTCATTAATATAAATTGAGAATGATAAATGTAAAGGGGACTATAATATTTTTTAATTTTTTGTCAATGTGTTAAAGAGAGGAAAATATAATTTAATTAGAAGGATAAAGTCATAGTTATAGTTTTATCTAGTAAATAGACTTACATGTTTGGTCGAACTTAGGATATAGGAAGGTAGAAGTGATAGCTTGTCTATTTTGTTGGAGATTAATGTAAAAGGATGGATGATATTTATTAGGATTGTGTTATCTAATGTGAAAAATATATCAAATTGTGTTCTATGATAATATATTATGAAAAAACCAAAATCAATGTAAAATAAGAGGATAAAAAGACAAGGTATGTACTTTTATTATCTACATTTTCCCTCTCTTATATATGCAAGTGAACACATGAATTATACAAGCTAAAAGAGAGAAGACAATAATTGAAATAAGTAGATTGATTTGAGAATATATAATTAGATGATGACTCATGACATTATTGCCTTGTTTTATAAGTCAAGTCTCTTAAACTACACACATGTATAAAACATTAATAGTACCTAAAAAAAAATGGTAGTTTAAAAATCACAATCACTTCTCTCTTTTTGAAGTGTTCCATCTATCATAGTAGAATTGATTTTTGTAGAGAAGAGTGTAATATCCATATACAAAAATATGATAAGTCTAATATATAAACAAAATAAGTGATTCACTATGATAGGAACAAGATATTTGAAGCTAGTTTTACAAACAATTTGACAATTTGAGTGAATAAGAGAATAGTAAAATGGTATTTGTGATAAATTTGATCATGTAAGTACCATAAATATGCCATCTAAAATGTAAACATGCAAGATGATATAAACCGCTAGCAATTCATTTGGCGAAAATTCACCAACCAACAATTCATCGTGGTGGAAAATTAATGACATTAATATTTTTTAATAGAATGCAAATGAAAATAAAAAAAATCAAAGTTTTTGAAATATATATTAAAAAATATTAATGCGGTTAATTTTCCACCGGTGCAATGAATTTTACTTAGCAATGAATTTGTCATGGCATTGAATTTTCTTAGAGTTGATATAAACATAATGATACAAGATTTTTTAAGTATTACAAAAAATATTTGGTGCGAAATAATGTCAATAGTATAACACAATCAAAGGATACCATGTATGGTATAACCATGCAAAGATATGGTATAATCATGAGATACATGTTTATTTTATAAGGAAGAAAATAGGAAATTTCTTGATTTTAAGGATAATGCATGTGGAGGTCATTAAGTGGAGAATTCAAATAATATGATGTATGTATGTAAACTATTGTAAATCTAAAAGAGATAAAGATAAATGTGAACTAGAAATAAAAAAACATAATATACAAGATTTTATCAAAAGTAATAATACTTTACAAAAACTATTTACTATAATCATTTAATTGTTAACCTGTATTTCTTACTCTAATACATAAGAAAGAAAAACTTTACTTGATTATAGAAATTTAAAATTAAATTTTTTCATAATAGATTAGTTAAAATATGATACAAAATTTTACATTTAAATATTTGTAATTATAATTCAATTTCTATAGAAAGGAGACAACTTTAATAATTAAACTGGATCAAAGTGATGCATTTTTTTTTTGTCGGGGATGTGAAAAGTAATTTTATATTAAAGAGGTGAAGAATAAATCTTAAAGTAGTTTGAAAAATAAATGTTAAAGCAATTTGAAGAATCGTAGTAGTAGCATGAATGAGGGAGCTTTAGTCACGTACAACGTCGTCAAAAATTCAAACAGAATTTCATGGAAAATAATCTAGACAATCTTATGGTAATATTATTTTTGTAATAGTTTTTATCAAAATAATTTTATAGCTGTCTAATTGTTTTTTTTTAAATGATTTTTATTAATTTTTTAAATAATTTTATTGAAATTATAGATTAGAATTTTTTTTTTTTTTAATAAACTGTTTGAAGAGTTCATATTATTGTTAAGTCTTTATTTCAATCAAAATTTTGATTTAAAGAGAGGATTTATGTTTTTGATTATTATACTAAATTTTTTTTTTATTTTTTATTTTTATTTTTAAAATTTAATTTCTTATTATTGAACAATGTGATGTTAAAAAATAGTCATAGAGAGCTGCAATATCACATACTAGATGGAAGATTAGAAACATACACCTTTAAATAGAATTTGTGTAACTATTTTAAAATTTTAAATTGATGTGTAAAAAAATTATTGCTATTAACACTCACATAGTATTAAATCTTAATTCTTTATAAACACAAAATTTAATTCTTTCTAATAAAAAATTTGAAACTCATTAACACATATAAAATACAAGATATTGTCCACATTCCTTATGAAAGAAAATATAACTTTAGTGGATGTTTTATCTAATAAAATAATCCTACCACCTTTGAACAATATAATTATATTAACAAAAAATAAAATTATAGTTTATATTTTATATATATATATATATTCAAAATGTAAGTTTAAAGAAAATATTTATGATATCTTAGATTAGTGGTTTATATTAGTAATAAAATTTATATATTTTAATAAAATTTTATACTTAATGTGTATTACAAATTATATTTCATCAATATAATTTATCAATAAAATTATTGTAAAGTTCTAAGCAATTATAATTCACGTTGAAAAAATAATTTATCAAATTAGAAGTTCTGGATATTAAAAGCTGAATTTTGATCTATAACATACTTTCATATGTTTCTGAACTGGGACTCTCCAAAATTATGTAAAAATCCTATTTTATAATATTAATATATATATATATATATATATTTCCAAGCCTTTTGCTTTTTACATATATATAAAGTATTTATACATTACATTGATAATGATTGTGACTTGGTATTAGGTGTTAGGGGTAGGTAAACTTGGCCTTAATGGCAAACTAGGGTGCTTTTAGAGTTGGGTGTGGTAATGATGTTACCATATGTGTGGAGATGTGGAGATGAATGTTTTGTGGCGAGCCTCCCTATGCTTCACTATTTGTTGGTGGTTCTCCTAATGACATCATCTTCACATTCTAAGGGTGGTATTTTATTCACGAGGCTCACAAGGTGGCATGAAGTAGAGAGAGGGCTATGGGAATTGACACCAATGCCATTTATCTATAGAATAATTTTTGGTCAATCTCATAGATTTTGTACATAACGAGATTAAGAATCCAATCCCATGGTTGTGCTTAACTAGATTTGAGAGTTGGCAAAGAATTTGGGTAGTTTTTTTGTCTATTAGTTTATAGTTAATATGGTCAATTCACTAATAAATTGTAGCCATTCTTATCATCATAATTTTTTTTTATGTTCCTCACTCTTTGAGTTGTGCTACTATGTTATTGATGGCAACTAGGCCATATCTACTCCGTGATGACATGGAATATGTAAGGCTTTAGTTTGAAGTATTATTTGATTATTTGTTGGAGTACTTCCATACCTCCAAACACCTATAGGAGGGTCTTAAAATGATGATTGAAGCATTAGCTAAGGGAATAAATAAATAAATCCCTTTAGATGTCATTCTTGGTTTTTTCTTTCTTCTAATATGAGGACTCTAATAATATGGAGGAAGTTCCACCTAGTATGAAAGGTGTGGAAGGAGTAGTTTATGATTGGAAGGGGAAGAAGGTGGACTTGGGTCATGTTTAGTGTTGATTGTTTTGATGGGTGCTTTGTCTTCTTAGGATCCTATGTGGTGGTTTTGAAGGAGCAAGTATGGGTGAAGGCTTGGTCAATTTTGGCTAGATTTGGTTTGGTGTTTATGATATTCTAGTTAAATTTTTGGGTTATAGGTGTTTGCTAGGATAGCTTATGAAAGCTTATTTTATAATTTATTATATTTGTAAGAGATAATTTAGGATTAAAATGGAAAAAATGCAAAACAAGAGATGCCTATTCCAAACTACTAAAAACCTTAGAACTAAACAAATGAATGCAAACAAACACAATAACATTCAAATATCACTTCAAATGTTACCAAATGAATCCAATGTTGAATTATTTTCTCAAATGGTTGGTTGGTATGTGGATGCTCATTTTCTTGAAGTTACCTATTTTGACAAAATATACTTAGCTCAACATTGATGGATGATGAAAATAAGTGAGAATGTGCCTCAATTATTGAATTTTGGAAGATGCAATAGATATTTGATATATGATGGTGAGATTAGTAGATGAGGATGGTTGAGAAGATTTTCCTAAGATAAAGGAGAGAAAACCCTCCTCTTGAGGGAGAAAAACCCAACAACAATATATCACTTATATATTGAATCACCGCAACAATGATCTCCTTACAAGAGGCCAATATGCCTAAATACAAGCACCAAAGTATGATGCAACACAAAATACAAAGAGACAATTCGTTAATGAAATCTCAGCCTCTAACAATGCTGATCCAGCTTGATGAAGAACTCACACTTGAGATGAATAATGAACTAATTCGATGATGAAACAATGAGACTCCACCAAGTATATATACAATATAATAGAAGGAGACATGACCTTTCAAAAACATAATTCGGCCCAACATAGAAGGATGCGCCTCTCCAAATGAAATTACATCCATGCAAGAGGTCGACCTCATTAGCAAATCATGCCTCTTCATTAATTCATGCCATTACAATAATTAAATATGATAACCAATGATTGTGTCTCTTCAATAAATCGATATCATATAAATTAAATAGCCCCAGGCTATTATTTAATTTATTATCATGTCATAAGGGGATCGCTGGAAGTGGAGGTTGACGCTGCAAACATCAACACTTCCTCTCAGCTAGGGAGAACACTTCCAGCTGCACAAGACATATCACCTCATCGTGATGTCTACCACAATGGCTACACCCATATGTGGAAAAGAAAAATATCACCTCATCGTGATATCAACCACCATGGCTACACCCATGTATGGTATGTGCAAGTGTTCATCACTTAACGTGATGTCACCTCATTGTGACATTCACCATGGCTCTCCTAGAGGGTGGAAACAAGGGATTTCACCTCATATCTCAAAAGAGAAATGCATTAACAAGGGCTTGCACCTCAAATCTCTCTCAAAGAGAAATACATTAATGAAGATCGTTGATACTAAGACTCCTTCTCAGCTAGGGCTGGATTCTCCACCATACCAAGCTTGTCTTGAAAGTACACAAACTTTATCCTGGAGAGAGGCTTGGCGAGAATCTCTGCCGTCTACTCATCAGTGTTGATATACTTCAACTATATTTCTTTTCTCAATACCATATCTTTGATATAATGGTATTTGATCTCAACATGCTTGGTTTTGTCATGAAACACAAGATTGACAAAAAGCTTCACACAGCTCTGGTTCTCACAATGAATGATAGTAGGCTCCATTGATTGTCCAAACAACCTGCAAGGAGCTTCCAAAGCCACACTATTTTTCGAGCTACCATAAAAGCTGCTATATACTCTGCCTCTATTGTACTCAATGCTATAGATGATTGCTTCCTACTACACCAGGATTTCATAGCAGACACCAAACTGAAGCAATATCCAGAGGTGCTCTTCTGATTAGTGACACACCCTACCCAATCAGAATCAGTATAACCATGCAACTTCAAATCCACACCTGAAGAATATCTAAATCCATATCCAACTGTGCCACACAAGTATCTCAGGATATGTTTCACTGCACTGAGATGTATCTGCCTTGGCTCACACATGAACTGACTGAGCGCACTCATTGCATAGCAGATATTCGGTCTAGTGTTGACTAGATACATCAATGATCCAATCAACTGCCTATACATCGTAGGATCCACCAAATTTGAATTTGTTGTAGCCTCCTTCAACTTATGTAGATTGGTCTCCATAGGTGTAGACATGGATTTGCAATCCATCATACCAAATCTCTTAAGTATATCAATAGTATACTTCCCTTGACTTAGAATCATCTCATCTGGTTTTTTCCCAAATTCTAAGCCAAGGAAGTAATGCATGAGCCCAAGGTCCTTCATTTCAAACTCAAAAGACAACTTCTTCTTACATTTGATAATGAGGTGTTCTTCTCAAGTAAGAATCAAATCATCAACATATAAAACCAAAATCAATGTTTCACCATCAATTACCTTGAAATGTAGATTTGAGTCAACATCGTTCTTGGAGAAGCCAAAGCTTAACAGGTAACGATCAATTCTTTCGTACCATGCACAAGGAGCTTGTTTAAGACCATACAAGGCCTTCTTTAGCCTGGAAACATGAGACTCCTTCCCATGTACCTCAAATCCATCATGTTGCTCAATATAAACTTCTTCCTCAATTACACCATTCAGAAAAGTTGTCTTCACATCCATCTAATGAATCTTCCATCCTCTAGATGCAGGAATGGCAATGATGGTTCTATTAGAAGTATAGCAAGCAACAGGAGCAAATTTTTCTTCATAGTCAACTCTCTCTTTTTGTGAAAAACACTCTAGCCATGAATCTTTCCTTGTACTTCTCAATGCTCCCATCAACTGCATGCTTGATCTTGAAGAGCCATTTTGAAGATACCACAAATTTTCCTTCGGGTCTAGGAACGATGTCCCAAATATCATTCTTGAGAATGGACTGATACTCCTCTGTCATAACATCTCTCCAAACCTATTGATTATAATCTTCCTCAACACTGGAAGGCTTAGACTCAATAATATGACTCATCAAAGCAACATAACTGGAGAACTTATGAGGTCTCTTAATTTCTCTAAAGGTTCCTCTTGGTGTTGCAAACCTTTCTACCTCTTGCATCATTTTCCTAGCCCAGAGAGGTCTTTTTATCCCAATCACAATATCGGTAGGCCCATCAATAGGTTCCAAGGGTTCAACAGGATCATCATCTTCTTTCGGTTCTAGCATCTCCCTCTGAATATCAGGTGTATGGTCAACTTCCATATCTTGAGGAGGCTCTTCATTATCAATCTCCATATGTGTGCCTTTAGATCTTCTGAATGCAACATCTTCCTCAAATGTGACATCTCTACTGATCTCAATCAACTTCTGGCATGGAATGTAGATTATGTAGGCTTTTGATGTTTCACTGTAACCTACAAATATCCCCTTCTAATTTCCAGAAGGTTCCAAAATTGTTCTCTTTTCCTTCGGTACATGAACATACACTGGAAATCCAAAGATCCTCAAATGACTCACTTTTGGCTTCTTCCTAGTAAAAGCTTCTTCGGGAGTCATGTTCTCCAGGATTCAGTGAGGACTTCTATTCTGAACATAGACTGTTGTCCTAGATGCTTCCGCCTAAAGGAAGGTTTGAAAATTTTGGTCATGAATCATGGATTTGGTTGCTTCCATGATAGTTATGTTCTTCCTCTTTGCAACACTGTCCTGTTTAGGATTATAAGGGACACAAAACTCCCTCTTAATCCCAACTTCAATGCAAAAATTCTGAAAGCTGCTAGAAGTGTACTCTCCTCCATTATCGGATCTTAGGACTTTGATTCTCTTCTCGAAAAGGTTCTCTACCTGAGCTTTGAACTTCTTGAACCTTTCTAATACATCCTCAAATTCTTTAGTTTTCAAGAAATAAATCCAAGTCTTTCTAGAGTAGTCATCAATAAAAATAATGTAATACAAGAAGCCACTCGAAGAAGCAACAAACATTGGACGACATAAATCAAAATGAATGAGATCTAGAATACATTTGGATCTACTTTCACTACTATGAAATGGACCTTTTGTATTCTTACCCATTGCACAGCCTCTGCAAGTACCTTCGTGCTCCTGGTTGAAATTTGGAAGGCCCATGACCATCTTCTTCATGATAGGTAGAGCTCGAAAGTGAAGGCGAGCCAATATTTGATGCCAAAGGTCACACAAGATTGAAGAATCATGTACTAATGCCTAAAGTGGACAAGTGCATAGCCTATAGAGGCTCTCATGTGTAACTCCTATCACCTAAGTAGTATTGAAGTTGGAATTCTTCGTCCACACAAGAAATTTTCCTTTAGAGAATGCAACTTGGTAACCCTTGTCTTCCAAGGTTGAAATGGAAACAAGGTTTCGCTTAATGCCGGGAACATATAGAACATCACACAGTTGTAGGGAAATGACAAAATCCAAGTGGAGAGTGGAGGTTCCAATTCCTTTCACCGAGGAACTAGCATCATCTCCAATAATGAATTGTTCAGTAGAATCTCTCTCCACCAAGTTTTTTAAATGCTCCCTAAATCTAGTGATGTGGCGAGAGGCACAACTATTAATCAGCCAAGTGTTGGTGTTAGTAGGTACATTGCTTGACAATGCCGAATAGAATAAGTATTCACAAGAATTATACTACAGAGAGACTTCATCAACATCTGCAATGGTAGGTTACTGCTTAGGCCTGGTTGGAAAATCCTTAGCAAAGTGACCATACTTGTCACATCTAAAGCATTGGACTTTGGATAGGTCCCTCTTCTTCTTGAATATGGGAGCACCATCAACTTATTTATCTCTATTCCTCTTGAAATATCCTTTCTTCCCTTCTTTCCCTTTCTTCTTCAAAGATTGAGAGGTGAGAACATGAATTTCTTCATTAGTTGAGCTTTGACCAATTCCTCAAGAAACCAACCTAGACTCCTCTTGAATGCAATCCACCCTCAATCGATCAAACTTAGGAAGTTTTGATCTTGCACTGATTCCTTGAATGTAGGACTCCCAAGATGAAGGAAGACCATTAAGAGCAAGCATGGTCAAGTCCTTGTCATCTATCACATGATCAATTGTAGAGAGCTGATCTCTCAACTCTAAAATCTTCATGAAGTAAGCAATAACCGTTTCTCCTTTCACCATCTTCACATGATGAAGTTGTTGCTTCAGTGCAAGAGCCCGACTAGTGTTGTTGATTTCGTACATCTCCTCCAAGGTTTTGAACATATCTCTTTCTGTCTTCAACTTGGAGACAATAGGAACAATATGATCCTTCATGGAATCAACTAACATCTTCTTCGCCTTGATATCTTTCTTCCTCCATTGAACTTTCTCTTCCTCATTTGAAGGTTCAAGGACTTTACTCTCCACGAACTCAGCCAATTCATTTTCTTCCAAGGTGAGCATCATTTTGAACCTCCATGATGTGAAATTTGATGCTCCCTCGAGTCTATCCTCAATCTTAAGACCATTCACCATCTTGACAAGAGATAGAAGCAGTCAACAATGAGAAAGAGAATAAAGAGTATTGTTGTAATAAGAAATATGATCACAATCTTCTTCACACCCACTCTGATACCATGTTAGTTTTATGATCAGATTAGAGAGAAAATTTAATTCAAAATTAGACACAATAACACAATAGATACCTTTGGAAAACCCTCCTCTTGAGGGAGAAAAACCTAGCAACAATATATCACCTATATATTGAATCACCACAACAGTGATCTCCTTACAAGAGGTTGATATGAAGGCCTAAATAAAAGCACCAAACTATGATGCAACAAAGAAATACAAAGAGACAATTCGCTGATGAAATCTTAGCCTCTAACAATGCCGATCTGCCTTGATGAAGAACTCGCACTTGAGATGAAGAATGAACTAATTTGATGATGAAACAATGAGACTCCACCAAGTATATATACAATATAATAGAAGGAGACGTGACCTTTCAAAAACATAAGTCAGCCCAGCATAGAAGGATGCGCCTCTCCAAATGAAATCGCATCCATGCAAGAGGTTGTCCTCATTAGCAAATCGTGCCTCTTCATTAATTCGTGCCATTACAATAATTAAATATGATAACCAATGATTGTGTCTCTTCAATAAATCGATATCATATAAATTAAATAGCCCCAGGCTATTATTTAATTTATTATCATGTCATAAGGGGATCGGCTGGAAGTGGAGACCGACGCTGCAAACATCAACAAATTGTTAGTAATTTGAAGATGATGTAAACTAGTGATTTGTGAGATTTTGTCATTTTTTCTAAAATTTAAAATTAAATTGTAATTTTTTGTGTGTCTCATTTGATAACTAGTTTTTAATAGTAAACAACAATTTTAAAAAGTGATGTGTACTATGTTTTGCATAATTTTTTTTCATACAAAGGATAAAATTATGATTATTTTTAATTTATGTTGGTAACACCGATATCTAGTGCTTGCATTTCATTTCATAACGTTTTATAAATATTTTTCTTTTAATCAAGTTTTGAAGTTAAACCAATTATAATTTAGACATAGGTATTCTAAGTGTCACATATCTTGTTTTGTATGTATTGAAATTTATTTATTTTTGTTTAAACAAGGACATCAATACCTAGTCCATAGATATTTTTAATTTTCTTCACTAATTTACTATTTTTCCACATGTGTAGAACAAAGAACTTGATGTTTAGTGAAAAACCTATGTTTAGTACAACTAAAAAAAATCAAAAATAAAAATTTATAGTTTTTGGAAAGCTTGTTTTTTGGACTACGATCTTGTAACTTGGTTTGTCAAGTTTATTCCATTTGGACCTTCAAATCAAGCTTCAAAAGTTAATAAAGTACATAAATCTTGAAATGGAGGGGAGAAGGTCCAAAAAGAGGCCTTCATTCAAAAACCCATTTGAATGAAGGGGTCCCCTTTTTTTGAAGGCCCCTTCATTCAAAGGGGTCTTTGAATGAAGACCCTTGATATGGTGTACATAAAGGAAAACACAATCATTTCATTAAAAAATGTTTGATTAAGAACCTTCAAATGAAGGTTAGGGGTTCACTTGAAGGGTATTGTCCACATGAAGGTCTACATGTTCGAATGAAGCCCCTTTGTTTGAAGGATTTTGCAACTTTTTTTAGTGGCCTACAATTTTTGTTCGTGAAAAAACTTGTAACCTACTTGTTGACAATGGTTTTACTCACAGTAAACAGATCGAATAAAATATCCACAAACAAGACCATGAAAAACCTATCCTTCTTGAAAGATATGGAACAAAGACAACCTAAGGAGAAATTCTGCATTCATAGAGCAAAGATTGACTTTCGTTCAATCCCAAGTCTCTGATAACTAGGTCATGATTGCACTAGGTTCGCTCTCAGGTAATGATGTGATATTTGCTGTTAAACTCAAAGGGACTACAGTTATCTCTATTATTTCTTTGAACATTTTAGATCAGCATTCCTAATTGAAATGATAAACTTGAACATCATGAAACCAAAATATTTGACATAAGATTTCATGAGTATCACAAATTCTTTGCTATCACTTAAGTAGATTTAGCATTAAGCATTCAACAACTTCATGAAAATAAAATATTTTCAACAAAATTATTTCCATTCATTTATATTTTTTGGAACATTTTAAAAAATATTAAACATCTATTCTAAAACAAAGTATAAAAAATACTAAAAAATAAAAGTTTCTCCTAGTTATTCTCCATGGATGCCCCAAATAATTAATCAAAACATAGCAAACCGCTTTATATTTCACTAGATTGCTTCACAGCTACATATAAAATGGTGCAAAATTTTAAAGAGAGGGTTTCATTTATGGACACCGAGTAGGTTTTGTATGCACCCTTAAACGATGCAACATACAATCTTGTTCGACCGCACTTACAAAACCAACTACAAAAGATACTTAGATAGTTAGCTATCCATAAAGCTCTAATATGAATTAATGTCTACATGCATACAAAGCTTTATGCCAGAATGGTTCAAAAAATAGGAAAAAAGAACAAAACTTAATTTTTTTTTATGCTCCTCTAACATTCAAAAATTACAAACTTAAAATAAAACTGAAGCATCCTCTGGCCTTTTATAGAACACAAGGCTCAGATAGGATAAGACAACTACATGAGAGGAAATCTAAGGGACCAATCTCATCAAGGCATGTGGAATATTGTGACCAATAAGAGAATTGCAATTGAAGTTAATGGAAGTCAACTTCGATTACTCATTGAAGCTCTTCGGGTTCTACTTTTATCTAGAATCTTTGTTAGGATGATACTTCAAATCATGATGATATCTAGGGGATCCCATATATTCAAAATGATAAGGTGGAGTTTTTTCCCCCTACACTTTGCCTGGCTCTGGTTTTGTCACTCTTAGGAATGGGCTCTCCCAAAGATTAGCATTTTTTCCCACCGCATGTGAAATAATGAGATCTCAAGCATTCTGGTGGACTCAAAGCTATTTGCATGATCACCTCCCAGAGTGATCGAACTAGACCTAAAATTATTCCATCCATGATTCAAGTTTTCCTGACCATCCATACTTGAGCTTTGCATCACAATTGATATCTCCTGCAATCAAAAATTCCATATATTAAATCCCTTTTTAAACAAAAACATCATAACATATCATGTAAATAAAACCATTATTCAAATGTTAGTACAAAATCTTGTAAATAACTCACTTTCAAAAAGCATATTATAAATCCTTGTACATATACCAGATCATCGAGATCATTATACAAATTTAAAATTTTTAACATTTCATTTCATGTTGCTACCCGATACCCAGTGCCCGGTATTCAACTTTACCCACTTACTTTATTAGACCTCGGTTATACCAGAATCCTTCTTACCAGACTCCCTCTTACCAGACCAAAGTCTTTCACTTGAACTTCACATTACCTTTCACCTTTTCTGTGTTTCCAGTACCCCGTACCCGGTGCATGAAACACTTACCATACAAAGTGCTTTCTTTTATCAAAGATTTCTCTTTCTCTCTTCACTTCTAGTTATCTTCCAATTTGTTAGCCCTTGCCATAAGAGTTATATTTTTCCACTTGGATCCCCAAGTCTTTTCAGTCTTGGGGCATGTTGTGAGACCACACCAAATTGCAACCAATAAAAGCAAATTTAAATTAAACTTGAAATTAAATCACCAGTTGTAAATTAAAACTTATACATATTTTAAAACAATAACTTTCTACCTTTACTTAGATTCTAGCATAAAAGGTAAAACTCCACCAAAAACATTGGTGTGTGCTCTTGATTAATTCCAATTTTCAAAACTTAGTAAAAGAATCAATTCATTAACATTGAACTACATAATATAGTAATCCTCCAAAGCCAACCAGGGATAGATCCTTGCTACCAGTCGGGCGTCCATAGCACCAACAAGGTTATCTCTGTAATTTCTCCAAACATAGCTCTACTGCCAGTCAAGAGTCCATAGCCCTAGTAGAGTTATTTGGATAGCCTAAAGAGTTGATATCACCTTTTTTTTTATAGAATATAGCAATGATAGCTCATTTTTCACTTTTGTTATTGCAATAATAGATCTTTTATCAACTTGCAAGCATTGAAGCACCACTATTAGGTTAAGAATTACAGTGGTAGTGAAGGTTACTTTTTATTTTTCATTCAATGTAAATCCTTTCATCAATTCACTACTTCCCAAAAACTTATTTAATGATTCCCTGTAAGTGTATGTTTCCAATTAAATTTCACTAATTATGCCAAATCCTAACTAAGTGTAGCTCGCTATATGTTAAAAAATATGCATAAATTAAAATTTAGCAATAGACAATTTAATCACCAAATTTAAATCTAAATTTAGAAACATTAGTTACCACCCCTTCGATTAAATTTATGACAACTTCTAAAACTTCTGCTAACTATCTTGACTTGACGGCGTTGCACTTCATTAATGGATCAAAATGTCATGATTACCTTGAAATATGATCACACTATTTCGCATTAAATTCACATGCCTTGCTTAGCACGTATTATCTATTTAACTTCTTCAGGTGATGACGTGTAATGTCTTGCTGACTTTATTCTCTTGTATAGTCTGCACACATAACACCTCCATAATTAATACAAATTTTTTAAACAATTTGAAATGACCACTATTAGTTTCAAAATATCCAACTTGCTTGATTCACAATCTCTGTACTGCTCAAATTTGAAGCAATTTCACCAGATATGTGTAAAGAATTTATTTGATTTAACCTTTAATTCTGAAGATTATTATTCAACTGCCACCTTGCATACGATTTCCAAAAAAACAATTACTCAAGGCAACTATGTACTACTACTCTATTTACAACTCTATAAATTCATGTATTTCTTATCGAATTCTTCACACTTCTCTTTTCTTTCTATTTTTTTATATATTTTCTATAATTCTGCTCTGTTATGTGTCTTTACATTTGCTTCTTAGCCATGGATACTCGAATATGCTTGGGTTGTTCTTGTATACAAAGCATTTTCTTGGGGAGCATCACACCACAAAGGCTTGAAAAGGTCTTTATTATTAGGAATTCGAGTTTCACTGTGCCAAACTTATGCTTAGTCCTTGGGGAAAGATATGTTGTGTCTAGCCACTAATTCCATTTTTACTCTGACATAGCTTCTCACTTTGTAGCATCACTCTTGGACATTGGGCTACTTGTTGAAAATGTTCACGCTGCTGCCAACTTAATAGTGAAGCCTGAATTCTTGGAGAATCTGGATACAATTTTAGTTGTTGTACATCCAACCATTGGGATTCCCTCCATGAATGATATTCCTCGGTTCTTGGAACATGGGGAAGTGGTTCCACTTTGGCCTTTTCTTACTGATCTCCATATCCAAGATTTTGAAACTCACCGGGAACTCGCCTACATAGGGTATTTAGCCCTGATAGAAGAGGTGTCCCAGATCGATTAAATGGCTACTATCATCTGCAACTTTTCTCACCTTTCTTTTTGAATATTTTTGATTTTTTGATGAGGATTTTGATATCTAATGTATATACATGACACACACACACACACACACACACACATATATATATATATTTCTTTTTGGTATCTTTCTTAAAAACGTATTTTACTGTGCATGGCTTTATTATCTCATTTTCAGTTCATTTTTGCAAACTGTTTGAATTTCAATCTCATGTATAAGATAGATTTAAGCAAAATTTTCTAATGTAGAAGCCGAGCAAAAGAAGAACAAAAAAAATGAAGCAAGAAAAAAAAAAAAAACACAAAGAAAAAACCCTAAAAAAAAACCAAAACTAACCCTAACTACCCTAACTCTAATATTACAAAAGATTAACTCTAACAAAGCAATTTATTTCAATTTCTACAGCCATTTCCTTTACATTTTTAGTATGAATTATAATAGATTTGTCTTTAAATTCTCTTATCAAAATTTTCAATATTCTACTATAACAATGGAATATCTTAATTTTTTTGCATTTAAACGTCATAAATTCAAAGGTGTACTTACCCAAAATCTGACTCAAATGTATGAAAATGATCTCATTAGAGACCGATTTCACACATTTCATTTGGTACAACAATACTGTACCTTCTCATATCCCTAGTCCATTTCCATGAACGACTGCGTTCATTTCTCTATTTCCTCCTCTTCTGAAAAGCTTCATATCTCCGACCCTGTCTTCAATTTGCATTTTGTTAGACCAAGATATATCACTTTTATATTATTATCAGAAAGAGAAAAAGTAAAAACTTGATACTTTGTATCTTGTATAAAATCAAGAAAATGTCTTTTTATAGCTGATGAATTCCTAGCTTGAAGCACAATACACACATTTCCTGCTTGATTTTCCTGCTCCATCATGTTATCTGCATTTTCCACGTATACAGGGAATGATGACTCACCCATGTATTTTTCTCGTTTATGATGAAATATCTCTAAATCTTGACATTCTCGCCTATTCCCTTGCAAAACGTTAGAATTTTCTTTAAAATAATCATAGTTTCCTAACTGTTTCGATTTATTAGTTAATTTTTTAATATTTCTGACTCCACTAGGGTAGAACATATTTCTCGTTAACAATTCTTTTATTTTAGTAATTATAACTTCTTATGTTAACGAAATTGCTCCACTTATAGCCAAACTTACTCTAGTTAAAAAAGTTTCACACTCAAGTTCACTATGGTCAGTTGTATCATGAATTCTACACTCAGTGACTACCAAAAGTAAAAAAACTCAAAGGATGTAGTTTTTGATTAAAGATTTTACAAAATTTTCCAATTTCCATAATGAAAACCAACTTGCATTCAATTTCTCATTTAAAAGCTTCTTTCCAAATTTAGAAATAACATTTCAAAGCACAATTCTCCAATTCCAAGGGATAAAACCTAAGATCGCAAAGAGCCTATCCTTCTTGAAAGATATGGAACAAAGACAACCTAAGGGGAAATTTTGTATTCACAGAGCAAAGATTGACTTTCGTTCAATCCCAAGTCTTTGATAACCAGGTCATGGTTGCACTAGGGTCACTCTTGGGTAATGATGTGACTGTTAATCTCAAAGGGACTACGATTATCTCTATTATTTCTTTGAACATTTTAGATCAACATTCCTAATTGAAATAATAAACTCGAACATCATGAAACCAAAATATTTGACATAAGATTTCACGAGTATCACAAATTATTTGCTATCACTTAAGTAGATTTAGCATTAAACATTCAACAAATTCATGGAAAATAAAAGGTTTTTATCAAAATTATTTGCATTCATTTATATTTTTTGGAACATTTTCAAAATATTGAACATCTATTCTAAAAAAAAGTATAAAAAATACTGAAAAATAAAAGTTTCTCCTAGTTATTCTCCATGGATGCCCCAAATAATTAATCAAAACATGGCAAACCACTTTATATTTCACCAGATTGTTTCAAAACTACGTATAAAATGATGCAAGCTTTTAAAGAGAGGGTTTCATTTATGGACATCGAGTAGGTTCTGTATGCACCCTTAAATGGTGCAACATACAGTCTTGTTCAGTTGAACTTACAAAACCAACTACAAAATATACTTAGATAGGTAGCTATCCATAAAGCTTTGATATAAATTAATGTCTATGTGCATACAAAGTTTTATGCCGGAATGGTTCAAAAAATAGGAAAAAAGAACAAAACTTAAAAGAAGTTTATGCTCCTCTAACATCCATAAATTCTGAACTTAAAATAAAAATGAAGCATGCTCTGGCCTTTTATAGAACACAAGGCTCAGATAGGATAAGAAAACTACATGAGAGGAAATTTAAGGGACCAATCTCATCAAGGCATGTGGAATATTGTGACCAATACGACAATTGCAATTGAATTCAATGGAAGTCAACTCCAATTACTCGTTGAAGCTCTTTGGGTTCTGCTTTTATTTGGAATCTTCGCCAAGATGATACTTCAAATCATGATAATATGTAGGGGCTCCCATATATTCAGAATGATAAGGTGGAATTTTCCCCCCCTACACTTTGCTTGGCTCTGGTTCTATCACTCTCGGGAATGGGCTCTCTGAAGATTAGCATTTGTTCCCACCACATGTGAAATACTGAGATCCCTAGCATTTCAGTGGACTCAAAGCCATTTGCATTATCACCTCCCAGAGTGATTGAACTGGACTAAAAATTATTCCATCCATGATTCAAGTTTGCCTAACCGTCCATACCCGAGCTTTGCATCATAATCAATATCTCCTACAATCACAAACTCCATATATTAAATCACTTTTTAAACAAAAATATCATAACATCTCATGTAAATAAAACCATTATTCAAATGTTAGTACAAAATCTCATAAATAAATCACTTTCAAAAATCATATCATAAATCCTTGTACATATAACAGATCACCAGGATCATTATACAAATTTAAAAATTTTAACATTTCATTTCACGTTGCAACCCGGTACCCAGTACCTGGTATTCAACTTTACCCACTTACTTTCCCGAACCTCGGTTAAACCGGAACTCCACTATACCAGAATTCTTGTTACCGGACTCCCTCTTCCGGACTGGAGTCTTTCACTTGAAATTCACATTACCTTTCACCTTTTTTGTGTTTCTGGTACCCAGTACCCGGTGCACGAAACACTTACCATACAAAGTACTTTCTTTTATCAAAGATTTCTCTAAATCTCTCTTCACTTCTGGTGATCTTCCAATTTGTTAGCCCTTGCCATAAGAGTTATATTTTTCCACTTGGGTCCCCAAGTCTTTTTAGTCTTGGGGCGTGTTGTGAGACCACACAACACTACTATTGTGGGTCCACCCAATAATTAGTTGAATTTTATGTTAATCTCCAGGTTTTGAATTTTAGATTGGTTGAAAAGGTAGAGGAAGTTGAAAACCCAAACCCTCCGCCACTAGTCCCTCCCCAACAAACCCTTCTTTAATTCAAGACCTAATTGATAAAAATATTATTGAATTGAAGAACATTGTGGAAACATACTATCAACACCCTCAGTTATCTACAATGAGAACCACCTTAGACAAAATTATTGTTCATTTTAAAACCCTCACAAGCCAACATGATTTATTTTAGGAGTGGGAAGAATCCAAGAGGCAATAATACTCTAATGGATTATCATATGATCAAGTGAAAGAATTAGACATATTCAAAGCCCAATTAACACAACATTTTGTGAATCCTAAAACTAGATTACTTATTGATGTACATAAGCCCAATTTTTCCATTAAATGGTGCACACATGATGGTATGACAAGAAATTTTTGGGATCGTTGGTGGATGATTTTTGATAAATCACCCAACAATTCAATCTTGATGTTCCTCTTTATTTCATTTGCAAACTATACACATAGCTTTTTTTAGGCAAGCATGTGAATTATTTTGACTTTATATATATCCAAGGAGTAGGTAGAGGAATACCTCAAGATAGAATTGGAGCAATGTGACAAATACAAGGTACATATATTCCCCCTCCTCTTATTCCCTCTCTAACTCGAATAACACACCTAGAAATTTTGCAGATGCATCAATATAAAGTTGTGATGTCATACACTCTTTGACTAGCCATTTGATTACACAAACTTCTCAATTTTCCTAGCCACATGGGATTGATGCTCCTGGTTGGTTAGTTGATGTTGATGGACCCTCCTCATCTACACATATTTATATGCCTCATTATTGCACAATGTGCAATCTTTTTTATTTAGGTCCTGGGTCAGTGCAGGAACATGGGGGGTCCAAACTAGGCCTCTAAGTGGCAATAAAAAATTAGAAAAATAGAGTTAGGAAACTTGACATAAAAATTTGAATGGATTATTAACATAATTTGAAAAATATGTAAGAACAAAAGTTGTAGCAAATTGAATGTAGTTTCTAGGCTACTAGTCCTGTTTTGGAAAAATGTAAATTTGTTTTGCGAAAAATTGAAATTTCAATGCAATGGTACTAAATTTTTAGGAAAAGGATAAGAAGTAGGTGTACGTCTGACCACCCTAAGTACAAGATTTTTTTTTTCTTCTGAATCTTTCAATATATGTAGAGGACACATGCCCAGATGTGTCAGATTTTTTTTTTGTAATTTTTTTCCATGTAAATAAATATTAGTTATGATTTTTTTATTAGAACATTTCAAAATTATTAAAAAGTGTGTGTTTGACCACCATAAATTGGTCAAAAATTTGTGAAATTCAATTTTTTTTATCCTATAGCATGCGAAGCATAGAATGTGACACATCTTGTAGGTTTGAAAAATGTTAAGTAGTTTGAAAGTTATAGAAGTTTTTCAATCAACCTATCAATTAGGACTTTAGTCGTAATGTATATAGAAAATCAATAATAATTATTTATTAAATTCAAAATAAGGAATAACTTATATTGGTGGAAAGCTGACAACTTTTTTATAAACCCTTTTTGTTTCATGAAATCCAAATTAAAAAAAGTTGTTAACCACAAGGGAAAACTTCAAAAAACTAAGGAAATTTTATAAAGACATTTTTTTAGTTGACTTTCCAGGTTTGGCAATCCCAAGCCAAAAACCAAGACAAACCTGAGGGAAATCCCAAGGCTGCAAATTTTTTTAGACGAAATGGATTTGGAAAGCGGGTATTCGTTTTTTGAAAAACAAAACAGATATCCGTTTTGAAGACCTAAAAAACCCTCTTTAATAAAATGGGAATAACTTTTGTGTTTCTCATCAAAATTTTGATTTTTTTTAGGTGTTGGAAAGGTGATTAAGATCTCTACATAATGGACTAGGTTGTGTTTCTATATTGTACACAAAAAATAGTTATAATTATTGGAGCTTCATATTTCATTTTTGAAACATCAAATGCTCACTACTTTTGCATGCAAAGTCTTTTTTTCATGATTTTTTTGTAACACTCATCTCAAAATACTTGAAACATTAAAAAAAATTAATCAATAATGAAATATTTATATTTTTTGTACTAAAGAGATGAACAAATCTTCAAAAATTATCATATCTCTCTATCCCTTTCTCTACCTCTCTATATTTCACTGTCTCCCCTTAAGCTTTGGAACTATCCTTCCACTTGTTTAGATCCCTCCTTCCCTCTCTTTTTACCTCTTTGTACCTCTCCCTATCAATCTATTGAACTCTAGACTTAACTATCTACTTCTCCATCCCTCCCTCCTTCCTTCTCTCTTTGTCCCTCTTTCTAGACCTATCTTTCTCACTCTCTCTCCTTGAGCTCTAGACCTATCTCACTACAACAAATCCCTATGATTAGCTCCCTTTTTTGCTTCTAATCACTATTTTAATGTATTTTTCTCTAATTTTTTGAAAAATTCAACACTATTTATTGGGATGACGCTATTTTTGGAATTTTTTACGCTGATTAGAACAAGTAGGCGCTAAATTAGGCATAAATTAGTGCCTAAATTAGTGCATAATTTAGCGCCTGATTTAGCACCTAATTTAGCACCTACTTTGTAGCCTACTTTAGAGCCTAATTATTCTAATCTAGTAGGGATTAAGGGTTAAGGGATTAGGGGTTAGGGTTTAAGGGATTAAGGGTCAAAAGATAAGGGATTTGGGGCTTAGGGGTTAGGCAGTTTAATGGTTAATGGCTTAGGGATTATGGTTGATATTATGTAATCTCTAAATAATATTTGATAAAAAATAATAAAGGTATAGGTGGAAGAGTGTACCAAAACTCTTCTGGTGTAACTCTTGAGCTTATGAATGAAATATAACATCTTATTATCATAGATTCTCCATGACTGTGTTATCATTTTGTATTTTTCTTATGTTTTCCATACTTATTTCTTCTTATATTTGAATGAATATCAGTTATTGAGCCTCAATACTATGCTTATGTGAATGAATATGCTGATACATAAAATTATTTACTGTGGATATTTTTAGTTACATGTTCAAAATTATGTTCAACATAAAAATGAAAACTATTTAAAAATAATAAAGTTAACAAAGTTTCTTATTTAAATAATTGTGAGTTATGTGCATTAATATTTTATTAACTTTTGTGTCTTCATGAACATATGTTGATACAAAATGAATGGAAGAAGCATCCAAGTAATCCTATTTTTTTTTCCAACAATTCATACCAAAGATTGAACAATTTAAGGATATTGCAATAAGTAATTTGTATCAACACAAATAATATTACTAAAACATTTCAAAGTTTAGGGCATAAGAATCATCATTTTTTAAACGTGGATTGCAAATAATTCTGAAAATTTAGAAGTATTGGTCATTAACATTATTGTCTACTACAATGTCATCCAGTGTATCATTGTCAATGTTCATATGTTCTTTCAAGTATTTAATATTATCATCATCCTCATCTTGACCTGAATCATCTTCATCATCATTGAAATTTGAATGTAGACCATCTATATTGTTACCGGATGTATTTAGATCATCATTTTCTATACTATCCATATTGTTGTCTTCCATAACATCATCTAACTCTGGATTGTTGTCTTCTTGTACCTAAACATAACCATCTTCAACATCATCATGGATGTCAATTTCTTTGATGTTTTCTAATCCATCTCTCTCATTTTGTTGGCCATCATTATTTTTCTCAGTATCCACTAATGCATCATCAAATACATGCCTTAATCTTGGATCATAATGTATGAAAAATATCCATTTCAGGTCTAAAATATCTCCATAGAAAAATACCTGCACATGAACAACATACATATATTAGACGTATGTTATAACAATTTTATTAATTAATAAACACATGTATATATTTACAATATACTATGAATTAATAGATTAATAATCACTACCGCTTCTTGTTTGAGTTAAAGGGTTCACAATGAATTGGTAGAACATAAGGCTCCTTATCATCTGGTAGGAACCATGAGGAATCTATAGAAAAAAATCCACTATGGGTGTCATGTCTTTCTGTCCTCTCAAATGCTTCATACCATCTACACTTAAAAATACAACATTTAAAAGAGTGGTAATCCAACTCAATAATTTCTTGTATTTTCCCAAAATATTGTAGATTCCCTTCAATTATATTCTAATCTTTTAAGCTTGATAGATTGGATTTCTTGAAGTCAACCATGATGCCACAATTGAAGGATCATCTCTTTACATCTACACTTTCTACACGATAATGTCGACCATATGCCCACATTGCTGGATATTTCCTCACCTGTGAAATACCATTTATTTTAGTGAAAACAAATATAATGATGAATATTAAAATATTTAATAGTGTCAAAACTGTAAGGAAACAACATTTTGTAAAATTCCAATTGTACCTTTCTTTCATATCCTCTAGACATGTTGATTTCATCTTCTATTTGATTTTGAATTTGTTCAATAACCCATTCTAGTGTGCAATCTTTACCTCATTCCCCAAGCAAATCAATAGGAAGTGGATTATTCCTTGCGTTTGATCTCTTAAACTGTCTTCTTCCTTCTAACACCTCTCTCATTTTATCATACCGATCAATCCATTTGTTCATAAAGTCCATATGGTATAGTATGAACTTGTCGAGTATAGCACTTTTGTCTACACCTATTACATGTCAACATGTTTATTTCAAACTCCAAATGTCACGCTGTTAATTTGATAAATAAATTATAGAGTAAATTAATGATTGCAAGAAAAACAACCACACTAATCATGAATTTACTTACTAATTTCTACTCAAGAACACCATTAGATTGTGATTTTTCTCCATCAATAATATCTGATGCTCATTCTTCATCCCAAAATCATGGTACATCTTCAAAATCCTTACCAAGGAATTCACACAGGAAGAAAAATGCTTCATTCAATACACACCCTTCAACCATGCAACCCTTTGGATGTGCCTTTTTTCAGACATATCTTTTTAGAGTTTTAATATACTTCTCAAAGAAAAACATCCACCTCGTTGATACAACACCCACCAATTCAATGTCATCAAATAGGTGTATAAGTAAACAGACTTGTAGGTCCATGAAACTTGTAGGGAGCTCCTTCTCAAATGCACATACAATTTCTGCAATTTCCTTCTTCCATTTTGGCACTTGACATTCATGGATCTCCTTAGAGGTCACCCACCTAATATAAGAATAGTAAATTAGCATGAACCTTTAGTCAAAAAATAAAATGCAATATAATATCTCTATGTCTCTCACACATGAACATTACATATAACCACACACCTTGTAAATGCTGACAATTGACTTATGGCATTCCTTATGTCAACTATAAGACATGAATCCCTCCTAATTTCCAATGGCATGATATGGTATCAAACACATTTATGAAAAGGTCATTAGTAATTTTTTCTCACACAACAAAATATCAAAATATATTTAGTACTTAATCAATGTTACCAGTAAATGTTAAATGATGATATATAATACCTTCATAAAATTATTAAAATCATGTGTTTTAAATCCCATGATATGTCTATCAACTATAAAATCTTTAGCCAATGATGATCCATAGCCAATAGGTGTCCTTATTGAACGAATGGAATTTTTTAGTTGGTCTAGCTCATTTTTTTAAAAAAAATCCATGGAGCTTCTGCATATGTTTCATTTTCCTTGTTTGGCCACAAATGTTTTCTATCAATTTTGGTATGCGAAAGAGCAATATCTCTCTTCAAAGACAAGGTGTCCTTCTCTTTGCCTGATATATGTCAAAATATAGAATCTGGGAGATGTGCATAGTATCTAATAGGTGAGATATTAATAGATCCTTCCAGTAGGGAGCTCATAAAATATGGATTTCCTTTTCATTCCTTCTGGTTTATTAACTACAACTTGTATTGGTTCTTCAATTAAATCACCCTGATAAAAAAAATCCTCCCAAGCTTTCAATTCAATATATTCATACTTCTTAAGCCAATCACCTAGACCCATAATCATGGGAGGGCCTCTATTTTCAACTTTTCCATCTAATTAATTCTTTAGGCAATTTCCAAACTTATGACCTAGTGGTAGAAAAACCCTGTTTGCGTAAATAAATTTATGTAGATCTTTAGAATACCACCCTTGAAATTGTTCTACACATCTTGGACATGAAAATATCCCCTTTCTTTGAAGCCCTATAATTCAATAAGTAATGTTAATAACATCAAAAAAATAGTATAAAACTAAGTATGAAAGTTGGGATGAAAATAAATTATGAGTGTAAATACGTAAATATTTTATCTTACCAGAACAAACACCAAGTCTTGGGAAATAATGAATAGTTGAACATAGCATACCATACAACATGAAAGACCTATTTGATGGAGGATGTGATATGTCATACATTCTTATGCCTTTCCATAGCATTTGCATCTCATCAATAAAAGGCGCAAGATAAACATCCATGTTTTTAACTTGATGTTTTCCTGGAACAATGAGAGTCAACATAAGGTGCTCCTTTCTAACACCCATTCATGGGGGAATATTGTATACTATCAATCCGACTAGCCAAACACTATTATTTGAGCTCAAGAAAGAGAATGGGCACACTCCATCAATTTCAAGACCAAACTTGATACTATGGGGTTCATCTTTGAGTTTTCTTGGCCATTTTTCCTCTATGTGTTTCATTGCTTTGGAGTCAACCATAATTCACATGAATCCATCTTTACTCTTGTTCTTTGCATGCCAGTCCATCAATTGTGCAAGTGACTTGCAATGAAACATTCGTTGAAGTCTAGGTATAATTGGTATGTGATGTAAAACCTTCTTTGGAACTGTAGGACCTTGTATATCTGTACAATATCTCTTCTCTTTGCATATAGGGAATTCTACCTTGTTTTGATATTCATATTTGTATAAAATGCAATTATTTTTACGTGAATGAATTTTCTTATATTCAATCCCCAACTCAACCAACAACAGACACACCTCTCTGCAAGTTGATGGAAACACATTCTCTTCAGGGAATATATTAGTTTTTAGTGCCCTGTAAGATTTCCAAAGATTAAATCAATTAAATATTTGACTTATGATGAACATGTTTGATATGTCAATCTATACTAGGACTATTTATATACATGTTAACTATCCAAAATTTCACCCCTCTACCAAGTTGTGAAAGAACTCAACAAATTTGGAGTAACATGGGACTACTTTTAGGTTGTGGGTATCCTATCATGAAAGTAGACCTCTAGATTATGGGTTGGATCCCTTTTTGATGTCACCTAAACTAATGATTTCTTGAGGAAAGAGTAATAAGATGCATGAAAATGAAACTTAATTGAAACTTCAAAGGGTGATACACCAAAACTAACTAATTCCTACAAACAACTTACACACATTCAAGATAGTGACAAATCCTGGTTTACACAACTCATTTTGCATGCATTCTTGCATAAGTAATTTATAAGGAGGTTTTAAAACTTAACTCTTAGAAGGAAAATATTTCACAACTAAAAGCATTTGCATTCACTAACACAACTTATAACCTGCAACAATACACTTTTATGCTAAACAGGTGCTTAACAATGAGACAAAACTACAAAGAAAAACTAAATTTCACAAGTAATTTGATCAACCACTAAATGCACACAACAAAACATGAAATGAGAATGCAAATATTCAATATCATTGATTCAAGGTACTTACTGGTATACAAATCTATCTCTGAGTTACAATACCGCTCCTGCTGAAAAGATGATTCCAGAAATTAAGCTATCAGTCTGCTAGAAAGAAAGAACTCACTTCAACAATACAGTTTGAAGTTACTTAAGAAAAAATTCAAACAACTCCCTCACACAAGTCCCTCTAGAAGGTGTTGGTTGGATGCAACAAAAAAGGCGAAAAAGAACCTTCTAAAATCACTCCAAACTGTCCTCCATATGAAGCAAGGTCAAGCCAAGACCATAGTCACACTAAAAATGTGACAAAACTGCCTCCATAGAGCCCATTCCCTCCAAAAATAGTCAAAGACAACCTCCCATACTTTCTCCATGTTGGCTAGTCATCACTTTACTCACACATGTCTTCAACTTGTTTGACCCACACTTTTGGTGCATTTGGCAAAGGCATAATAAAATAATAATTTGATTAAGTGACTTATAATAACATCACTAAACCAAATTATTTTACATTTCAAAATGAGAATGCAAAATAATAGGCCCCACCATTCCTTGGATTACATCAACATTTTGCATTATGAAATAACATCAAAATAAAATAATTTTCAAATCACTTAAATAATTTTTTGCAATATGAATAAGTGAAATAATAATAAACTCCCAATCACTCCAAATGCTTGTAAAAGAATTTAAGCCACTCAAACCCCTCCAAGGCACTAACTCACCCTTATGCATTTGAAAGCCATACTTGACAAAAGTGACTTACCATCATCACTTGGTCAAATATTTATATTTCAAATATATGCAAAAAATGATCAATGGTTCGGCCTCTGCATCACATAAGTCTTGAGGACTCATAAATTTTTGAAAGAGACATGAAATACACTAAGGCATGGTTTTGGAAATCACAAGGAAAAAATAGCCTAAGTTTTTGAAAAATGTACGTAAGGCAAAAAATGCCTAAGGCATAAGACCTTGTTTGACCATGGAATACATTAGTTGTGTTTTGGAATTTTTAAAAACAAGGTGAAAAATACCTTGGTCGGCTTCTATAGGGTTTCTAACCCTAACACAAAACAAAGGAAAATTTGCAAAAGTCATTCACTTTTGCTTGAACCTTTTGGAGCTCCACTCTGGCCACCATGGGGTTTCAATGAGGGCATCTTCTGGGCTCTATCATGGTGATTTGTTGATAGATTTTTTGTGATTTCCTGTGCAAAAATAATGGAGAAATGAGGTAAAAGCTTTTTTTTGACAGAAATTTTGCTTTTTTCACCATTTGAAAGCCATTTAATGCCTTCAAGGCCATAGCCTGTCTAATCTTGTTGTGATGTACTCTTTTCTTGTTTCATATGTGGAAGATCTATTTTCTCTTAGCCACCATTGAGGTTTTTTGAATGAGAGAAATACTTGCATAATCAAAGAAAAGCAAGCAAGTTGAGCTCAGGTAAGTTGTTTCTTGATAAATACTTCACTTTCTTCTCATTTTTTGCAAATTTTTCTCATTTCGAGCTCCAACTAGTGACAAAGTGGTGTAAAGATTTAGTTTTTTTTTTTTTTTTGTTTTGTTTCTGTATTTGAAATTTTAGAACAAACCCCAGGTGGGTTTTTTTCCTTTTGAAGAAAAGAGACTTTTTGAGGCCGCAGCCATGAATAAATAATTAGGTTTTTTTCATTTTTTGTAGAATAATTTTATAGGCCGCAACCATGAAAAAATAACTAGAACTTGACACATTTTTTTTCATTCTGAAAAAGAACTTCATGATATTTCTTTTATCATCTCTAAATCTATAATTTCTTTGCAAAAATCCAAGTGGGTTCTTATCATTGTAAAAAACTAACTTTTTCCAAGCCATGGCCATGAATGAACCATTGGGTTTGTTGCATTTTTATTTCATGAAAGAGGGATTGAAACCTATGTGCATTTTGTGAAGAAAGAACAATAGAGACTCTCCCCATATATTGCATTTGTAACCTTTGATAAAAACCCCAAGTGGGTTATGCATTTTTTGCTCTTTCTAAAAACTTTTCATGGCTGTGATTTTTTCCTTTTCTCCGCAAATATATATGCAATAATGATAGGCTTTTAAATTTTTTGCAAAAATGATTCAGTACCATTGCATAGTATGGGTATAAATCAAAGAATTTACACATCTTTTTCCATTCTTCCATGAACACTACCCTTCTTTCTTGTCTCTCATGGCCACAAGGGTTTATGCATTTCTACAGGTTCCAAGGTTTTGTTTCTAGCAACAAGATATCGATAATTTCCTTGAAATCCTAATTCCATTTGCACTCCTTAACTGCCTTTATGTTGTCCTTTGTTCATTGAATTGTCAAAATGTTGTGCTGTCACTTGGCAATGTTTGACAATGACTGCACCTTTATATCACTACTCTTGTATTTAGAAACCCTTGTGTCTCACTGTCACTTAGGAATTTTTACTATGTCCTCTTGCATTGTAGAATCATGGAAAAGATTGTCATGTCTCTGTTTATAAGGACTGAGCATAACTATATATGCTATCATTTCATCAGCTTTCTTTATTGACATGGCAAAGAGAACTTTTTCTAGAAAACTATAAAACCTGGCTTCAAAATTTTCAACTGCATGAATAGAATCACAACTATCTTTGCTTAATTGCTTTAAATTTTCATCTATAAGAGCTATCTGAACTATAAATTCTTGCAGTTTATGATTTTGTTTGCTTAATGCTTCCTTCAACTCTTTGTTTTCATGTTTTTCCTTTTTTCCTCATGACTGTAGATGACTATCCACCTTTTAGAACTCTTTACAGAGTGTTTGCTGATTAAGGGGAAACTTTTATGGCTTGCATATGAAGATGAATGAGAACCATTCTCCATGGATATTGTCAATAAAAGAAACTTGACCTCACTGTACCCACTCCATTTTGACTTGAAAATAAAAAAGGACAAGTGGTGACAAAAATCACCATACCCCTTTCTTCATATCATGATAATTTGGCATCAAAAATTCATTAAAGCATATGCTGCTCATGTTGATTTCTTTTCATTTTCCCAATTTTAGATACTAGAATTCTATTATTGGTTTGTCAATATACATATCCATCTCTTTTGTTGGGATGCCATTTAAAATTCTCATGTTTACATTTTCCTACATGACTGTGTGGCTATCTCCTTTGTATGACTATGCTTAAATGTAAATGGCTATTCACTGTTGGTTCCTTTTTAACATGATTTCTTTGTCTTTAAATGAAAGCATTTGGTCTTATTGAAATGAAACAACCTACTTGACCATTTGAAAAGAAACTGTGTACCTTGGAATTTTACCCTATTCTAATGTGCAAAATAACTGAAAATGCAAATGATAAAATACTAAGAACACTTCAATGATTAGCCTAAAGAGTGATAAAACAAGGAAAAGAGATGAAATACAAACGTAAATCGATTATACCTTCCTTGCTGTTGAAGACTCCTTGGTTGGCCCTTGATTTTGATGGATTTGTGTGCTCCTTGGATGGCTTTTGATGTAGCTAGATGCAAGATTGAATGTGAAAGATGATCAAAGTGGATGGCTAAATGATAGCAAGTGCTTGAGAATGCAAATTGGCAGCATAAGGTTGCTCAAATCAAAAAGTGTTGAAAATTCCCTTGAGGAGGGGTTATTTATAGAAGAATTTGAATTCTCTAAAGAATTCAACGGTTGAGATTCATCCAACAAGGTCAAGATGAAGGGCTATGGTGGGTTGAGAACTCACAAGCCCTCACATCTTGACATGTGGATGGTGAAGTGGCTAAGAGGAGATGAGGTGTAAGTGAGGTGGAAGAAGTACATGATGTGGAGGAAGGACAAGTACCTTGCAAGTACATTGGGAGATGGGAAGAATCTTGGGTGAATAAAAGTGAATTTTAAATTCACAATGATTAGAAGAATCTAGTGGATAAGACAAATTCCCAAAAGGTGGGAGTTTGTCACATGTGACTTGATGTGACAAGTCAAAGATTCTAGAAGATGCATGGGAAAAGGGGATTCTTGGAGGAATAAAAGGAATTAAAAATTGGGATGGAGAGAGTTGACCAAGGTACCGATTAAGATTAATTAATCAGCATAGAAGATAAATGAGGATTAGAAGCCAACTTGCAAAAGTTGGAGGATGTGACACATCTAATCAAGGATTAGGCATGTGCACATCCCTAATGAAGAGATTAGGAGATGGATTAGGATTAGATGAAAATGACATGTGAGGAATTAAATAAATGTATTATTTATTTAATTTATTTGATGAAAAGAGGATTAAGGAGGGTAAGGTATTTAATTAATACCTTAGGGATTTGGTAGAATTAAAGGTATTAATTAAATAATAGTAATATTACTTAATTAACTCGGATAAGAGGATGTTTAGATGAAAAGTGATAAATTTGGATAAATTAAGTGTCCAAATTTGGATGTCTACAGAAACATATGAAAAGAATGATCATCTTGGATACAAATAAAAATATGTTCAATACCTGTACCTTAAAATTATTGAATGAGCATCTCTCATTGTTTGATCTTTCATGTGTGGTCTCTTAAAAAACACCCCCTTCTTCATGTTCTATCATGTGACTTCTTTATAGGAATTTTGTCAATGTTGCTTGATTGCATGCTTTAACTATCCATTTGAGGTTTGTTACTTAGTTTTGATAGTCCTCTTTGTAATAGACCTTGCTACTCAAGGTTTATGCATGATGATTGCATTCTTTGTAGCTTTGACCATAATCATCTTGTTTTTGTATTCCATAACACTGTGTCTTCATGCTCTTAACACTATGATCCTTGTCACTCTCTATCATGAATTTTTTTACTTATCATTGTATGATATGATGTTCATAACACATGTGAATGCATCTTTAATGAAGTCACTTCCCATTGTTAAAGCCTTCAATTTGACCATTTTGTGATTCTTTTCATGGTGTAACTGTAATGACTGCACCCCTTGTAGACTCATGGTCTATTGATTGTACCTTGACAATGCTTGATAGTTCTTCTTTGAAACCAAGAAAAGCTCCCCTTGCTTCCCTGTAGCATGCACTCATTGTTGCTGTCCTGTAGCATGCATTCATGATTGTATTTTTGAGGAAGCTTACCTCCTTTATGCCAGGTTGTCCCCATTACTCACTTAGGACTGCCTATGCCAACTCTGAAAATTACTATCATACTCACTTGGCATCATGAACTTGGCTTCAAAATTGAGTTTCATCTCTTGAATCATGACTGCTTAATGAATAACAATATTCACTATCATTTCTCTTGCTTTAATCCTACTGGGAAAACATATTTCATTTATGGTGGTGACCTGAAAAACCACAATACTAAATGATGTGTTCTTGTTCAATAGGATTGAAGTGAGATGAATTGGATTGTGTCTTCTAATGCAATAATTCATGACTATCCTTGTTCTTATTTTCTGCTCCATATGACTCATGATGGTTTTGAACATGAATTGACAGTTCCTCCATTATTTATTGATAGATGCACAATTGAACTTGATGCATCTGTGCTTCAGTACTCACATAAATAATTTGCTTCTTTAATAAAATAGATCTTGAATCTAGTTAAGAAGATTGAAAGACATAACAACAAAGTATTTCCCTTTTTGGCATAATGGCATCCTATTGATTGATTCATTTTGAAAAGATGAAGAGTAACTTATTGAAACTTCACATTGTTTGTTGCATCTTTTGCATCTGATAATGAAAGTTGATCAATTGGTGTGATTCCATATTGATTTAATGCATCAAGAATATGTTTATAATTGATTTGATCAAGTTTCTCAATTTCCTATATCTCCTAAAACATAAGAGGGCAACATGCTAGGCTCAACCCTCGTGGGAGCCACATTTTACTCCACATGTAATCAACTAAATCAAAACAATAACAAAGATTTGTCTTATATCTGCACAAGGAACAAAAAATTTAGATAAACAAAGCATATCATAGGTGTGTTTGATTACTCCTTTTTTGTTTTCCTAGACACTTATGGTATGATGTCTATTTTAATGCTTATGGACATCATATTACATGTTTATGGATATTTTGTACATATTCTAACCAGTGACCTTTCATTGCTCTAACCACACTCTTTTTTCAGATGCAGGAAACCTAGGAGTAGTGAGGAGAGTGTCAAACAAAAGCAGGACAAGCGGGGAAGACTAAGATGATGTAGGACAAGGCCAACGAGATTCATCATTCTAGGTAATGATGGGTCCCTTTTCATTTTATGTGCATTTCTTTCTTTTTATCTATAAGCGTATAGTATTTTCTTCATAAGCATTAGAATAGTCAGTCCCTCAACTTGTGAGGGATATTATACACTTATGATCATCAATAAAGATTACATTTGCAATACATGTTGGTTCTCTTTCTTATTTTATTCATTTTCAAAACTGGAATAATGTAATTTGTTTGACAATCTCCTTTATGCACGTGAATGAAATTTAGTAGAAAATGATGTATCTTTTAATGTTTAAATGCAAACACAATAATAAGTTACTTGATTTAGCTAGAAGAAAAATTAGGTAACAATACAATATATGGTTTTAAAATCCCCTTAAAGAAATATAAACAAAGTTGATGAATGCTTACAAATTATGTACACCAATTGATAATGCGAAGTAAGAAATATATTTCAACTCACTTCAATAGGGTAGTGAATCCTTTGTCTGACCAACCAAATAGTGACTTAATTTCTAATAATATTAATGTGCATGCCAATTTTGAGGTTCCACTTGCACCCGATTTGAACACGAGTTTCTTCGCTGCTTGCTTGATGGAGTCTTTTAGGTTGTTATCATCAACATTACGTTTGTGGTAATTACCCCTACTATCATCATTATTTTAAAACAATTGATCATTATTGTCATCATTTTTCCATCCCCAAAGAAACCTGTAAGCATTTCTTTTAATCCTTCTTCATGCACTGCATTTTCACTATCATGATCATCATAATTAAGGCTAGGTGGCATGTCATTAGTGTATGCATATCTCATTAGCTCTTTAAATTTCTTAGCTGGTAGTATTCTCTTCAATCTTGCTCTTTTCACCCTGGTATTGTTTAAAGGATGGTTTGGATCATCCTGTCCAAATCTTAATAAACCAGTTGGATCTTGGGTATTAGTATGTGTTTCATCAACATCTTCTACCTATCAATAAACACAAGCATTATTTAATGTTTGGAAACAATTGGATAAATCATAAATGTATCAATTTCAAAGAAATATAATCAAACATGGCTTAAAAAAATATATAAATTGTATGAACATATATACATAAATTGAATAATGGAACATTATTTTATAGACTACCTTTTTTATACAATAATTTAAATAAAACACAATTTTGACAACATAGTTTATAAAACATCACTCCACACTCATTTACTATTCTTTGGTTTTTTGCCCTTAAGAAAATCCGTAGGGAGACCTTGTTCTTCCCTTTTCTTTCACGCAAGAGTGCATTTTAAGGAGTAATCAATCAATAACTCATCCCTAATGGTAAGGTCCATAATAGCCTCAACCATTATCAATCTATCAACCTCTCTTTCCATATCTCCATCTTTATCATTTATAACCTCAATAAATTGACAATTCAGTCTTATAGTAGGATCCCTTCCCTTACTATTGTTTATAAATCTTGTAATATTTTTGTGTGTAGGCACGTCCATCTATATACACAAGATGACCTCTATTCATTTCTTTTCCACTTTCCAATTGGAGACGATGTGTATACATATTCGAATTTAGACTATGCTGACATGATAGGCTTATATTCTACTAGCCTTCTCCATTCACCACTATAATATGATGGACCATAATATTGCATTAATCTCCTAGTGGTTTGTTCTAAATTATTTCTATGTTTAGATCCCACATGTACATTTTGGACAATAAAAAAGCCTAGATTTAGCTCCATGAATATTGGAGGATCGTATCATGTAGCTGTATCCCCAAAATTGAAACATCTCGTACACTCTAGGTAGTTGTTGATCACTAGGAAAGTGCAATATAGTAGACGATTAAATATCTCTTTGTAAATTGATCTCAAATATAGGGGAAAGTCATCATCTCCATCACATTCATTCTCATAGATTATGTAGTCCACCTTCCCCTTGTCTTTAATCAAATTATGCATCTTTAAACTGGTTCTTGTTTTGTTACTTGTTTTCATCAGTTCCTCATCTTTTGAGCTAGTATATTGGTACATATTTTTATTATATGTATCATCTAATAAATTATCATTTCCCTCTAGGCTAGAAGTCGGTGATCTAGGAAACTTTAAACCAAGAAATTTGTAATGCCCTGCCACGTAACCTTAAGGAATGTTGCAATCACTATAGAAGTGTAATAATTTAAAAAAAAAATGTATTATTACATGTAACATGAATATCATTAATGCATACTTTCCTTAAGACACGTGACAATGCATTACATACAAGACCCATAATTAATAAAAGTAACCAAACATTACATACGATTAATGCTCATAAACTTTAAGAACATACATTCAATAACAATAAATTACATCACTTAAGGTATGAGATACAATAATGATTCATTTCTACATTGCATTTGATACTACAATTACAATACTCATTCACAAATGAGATAGGTCATAAAAAAGTGTACAATTACAAGTTATAAAAATTCTCCTTGATTACAATTGAGGAGTGATACATAAATAAGGTTTCCATTGATACAAATGAGACATAAGAGAAAGTACATATCCACACGTGAGCTCTCCAATCAAGAAGTACCTGTCATCATGAACAAGAAATGGGGATCCAACGGTGTAAGGTGCACGTTCCACCCAACCAAGTGGTACCCATAGGCCCACCCCCCGTGCTAGGAGATAGTAAAAAGGCTCCCTAGACATAACCTACAAAATCTAGACATAGACAACTCAAAGTAAAACTAAACAAGCATAATACTCAACATAATGGTCATATTGCTTCCAAAACTGAAGGATCAAATACTTTAAATTCACAAGAATGTTGTTATTATAGGTGGAGTGTCATCACATTGTTTCATGGGTTACCCAGGCGAATCTTCCTAGGTTTCGGCCCCCATCTTGGGTTACCTTGGTAACCTCTTACGAAACCCAACCCCACATGCAATCTATTACAGAATCAATTATCTTTCATAAAGACAAGATAATGATCTTTCCATTCCAGGCCTTCTCGACTCATTCCTAAGTTTGAATTATCCCTTGATTCCATGAGCGAGGCATAATTATCTAGTTAAATGTTTTAGACTACCTGATGTATTGATTTAGTTTTCATTGATTAGACTAACTCTTCATGAGTTACCCAAGCACCACTTTGTGTGACGGCCCTCATAAAGAGCCACTCCCCTAATAACTACATAAGGAAACTAATTCCACTAACTATGGGTAGAAAAAGTGCACATATACCAACATCAAATACCAACTATATAAAAATAGATGAAACTAACTGTTCATAGAACTAGGTGTCCTAACTGAATAAGAAACGCGTGCAGTACCCAAGTTAATTCAAAAAGTTGAACCATCACAAATAACAAATCCCTCACAAAGAAACAATATTTGGAAGACTTACAAACCTAATTAACCCAATTTTCCCAAACAACGTGAATAGGAGAAAACATAACTTAAGAGAAATTTAGGCAAAATAATAACCTTGTTGTGCATGTTTTGCACACACGCCCCGCCGTAGGCAGGGACTCCCCCCTTTTTTTTTTCGCTCCCAACAGGCTACTTTGCTATTATCTTGTTTTGCGTGCCCTATTTTCCAAGTCCAAATTAGTCATGTTCCTCAAACGATCAAATTCCCCTTACCAAATTCATCTACTTAGGGTATTCAAATCCACAGAGAAATGAAGTCCCTCATCCCTTTTTTGCCCATTGTCTTGTTTTTGCTGACTTGGTCCCTAACCGCTCAATTTATTTTTTCTACATTTTTGACTTTAGGGCCAATTTTTTGGTGGATTTGGGATGTTTTTGTGGTGCCTAAGTGAACTGCTAAAGTTTCGTCAATGTTCCGTGAAGTTTCAGAACTTTCCCTCCAGAATTCCCTTCCTCTTTGGTTGTTTGGAAACATTCGTGGACCCTTGCCGGTCCAGTTTCCACAGTTTTGACTTTGAGGCTAACTTTTTGGTGGATTTGGGATGTGTTTGTGGTACTTAAGTGAACTGCCAAGGTTTTGTCAATGTTCAGTTAAGTTTCGGTGGTTTCGGAGCTTCGTCCCCCTTTGGCTATTTTGGAACATCCATGGAGCCTCGGCGACCCGGCCTCTGGAGCCCAGCCCCTCTGTGGCCGTTTCCGGGACTCCGTCTCTCTTTCGCCATTTTGAACATCCGTGGAGCCCTGATGACCCAGCCTCCAAAGCCTGACCCCTCCGTGGCCGTTTCTGGGATTTCATCCCTCTGTGGCCATTTTGAACATCTGTGGACCCCCGTCGGTTCGGTTTCCATATTTTTTACTTTGAGGCTAACTTTTTAGTGGATTTGGGATGTGTTTGTGGTGCTTAAGTGAACTGCCAAGGTTTCGTCAACGTTCGGTTAAGTTTCGATGGTTTTGGAGCTTCGTCCCCCTTTGGCTGTTTTGGAACATCCGTGGAGCCCCGACGGCCCGGCCCCTCCGTGGCCATTTCTGGGACTCCATCCCTCTTTGGCCATTTTGAACATCCGTGGAGCCCCGATGATATGGCCTCTAGAGCTCGGCCCCTTCGTGGCTGTTTTGAACATCCGTGGACCCCTGTCGGTTTGGTTTCCACATTTTTTACTTTGAGGTTAACTTTTTCGTGGATTTGGGATGTGTTTGTGGTGCTTAAGTGAACTACCAAGGTTTCGTCAATGTTCAGTTAAGTTTTGGTGGTTTCAGAGCTTCGTCCCCCTTTGACTATTTTGGAACATCTGTGGAGCCCCAATGGCCCGGCCCCTCCGTGGCTGTTTTTGAGACTCCGTCCCTCTTTGGCCATTTTGGACATCCATGGAGATCCGGTGACCCGGCCTTCGGAGCCCAGCCCCTCCATGGCCATTTCCGAGGCTTCGTTCCTCTTTGGCTATTTTGAACATCCGTGGATCCCCGGCGACTCGGCGTTTGGAGCTCTACCCCTCCGTGGCCATTTCCGAGACTCTGTCTCTCTCTGGTCGTTTTGAGCTTCCGCTTTTTTTCAAATGGGTCAAATCTTGAGGAAGTTTTTCTGGGCACTCTTCCTTCCCCTTTTCCCATGTGCTATAATTGAAAAATCTCGGTTTTGCTATGTTTTGTGAGGTTCGGGAACTTCCCTTCCAGTTTGCTGTCCCCCGTTCACTGCCCGCATTAATGTTTACGGTCCAAATGAGCTCCAAATATGAATATTACGATCTTTTGATGATACATGGATGGATTTAACAAGGATTTTGCAAGATTTGACTGAATTTTTCCTTGATTTGTGTATGAAAGCACTTACGATACTTCATGTATGTAGGATTCAAGGAGCCTACTACGGGTCCGTCATGAGACTCGTTGAGAAAGATGAACAAGGAAGGCACATAGCTCCTATCACCATTCATTTCATGTTCGCCTCTCCCCCTAGCACCCACCAACAAGGTCAGCGTTAGAAGAAGGCATGTGCTAAGGAAGTCAAGGACAAAAATGCAATGGGGTGGCCTTGAAGAAAGCATAAGGGAGTTGTCCGCCCGAATTAGGGGCAACCAATCTATTGATGCCAATCGTCGATGGACTCGTTTGATCCAAAGAAGAACACTACAAATGCATCAAACAAAAGACAACCTTTGGGTAGTTTTAGCTATAGTAAAAGGGCAATCAGCTAAATGACAAAACTGCTAAAACACTTGAGCACTAGATGACAAAATAGGGAAAAGATAATGATGTATTTTAAATTGTTGGATAATGGGGGGTAGGTGAAACCCTAATGTAATCAAATCTGGGCCATTTGATGTAATTCAATCCTATCCATTCATTTGGGCTTTGGAAAACTATAAATAGGGGCTTGCCCCTCATTTGTAAGGGTTGGAGAGCTGTTGTAAAAAACATTTGCAGCAATAGAAGATAGCATTGCATGATTTTATGGATGTTCTCTTTGATTTTTCTCATTTTGCATGCATGGTTTTTCCTTCCATGTTAGTTTTAGTATTAGTTTCTTGAATGAATATCATGATGGTGTTGCTATTATAGTATTTGATGAGCTTCCAGCCCATACTTTTAGCACTTGTTGATGACAATCTGCTGTGAAAAGTTAGCCTGGGCTTCTTTCTATCACTGCTGCAATCTAGTTCAATTGCATGTTCATGGTGTGTATGTGTAATTTGAAAATCAACAGACCTTAGAAGATTGCACTGGTTTTGTGTAGCTGTAGGTTTCTCTTAGTCAAGTAAAACTTAGTTTAGGAAGTCTGTCTATTGTAGCAGCCACCATTGTTACTATTCATTCGTAGCTTAGGATTAGAAAATCTTTCTTAACCCTTCTCCTTTTGCTATTTATTTTAATCCTTGGTTAGAGTAGGATCCAAAGCATCACCATGAAGCTAAATCAGATGAACTTGATGAGTCTCAGCTTGTTGTTTTGAGTGGACAACCACTGTTCATTCACTTCCAGCACTTTGAAACTGTATTTGTAAATCCAACTTCCCATGCTTTGTAACTCATCTGTAAGTCTGCCTTGTGATTCCAGCAAATCACATAAATCAACTGAGATATTCCAAGCACTGTCAAGACTTGACATTAGAGACCTTGGGATAGTGTTCTACAATTTGATTGTGGAAGATTGTCTTTCAAGAGAGGTGATGCACCTATGCATTACCTGTGTTGAGAAGTGCATAAAAAACACATCAACAAACCTAACATTATGATTTCCTAAATCCAATTTTGAAAACAATAATATTTTGCTTAACTTAATTTATCTTAAAGCAATATCATTCAATTTCCTCAATTACATCTTATTGTTTAACTAAATTTTACAATTTCACTAATTAAGAACCCATCTTCTCTTTTAAATTATATTATTTAGAAATAATTTTGCATCAAATGATAAAAATAATATATTTAAACACATATATATTAATATATATAATATTTATATTATATTTTAATAAATAAAAATTATATTACAATCGAAATCACATTATATAAATTTAAAGGAAGGGGCGAATAAGTTTTATAAAATTGCACTGTATGCTTTATACATTGCGCTATATGCCAATGCTCGGGAGGCTGTGCACAACCTAACCCCATGGTGGAGGCACGGTTGTGTGGGCAGCCTGAGCGCTGCCTGTGAAGGCAACTCTGACTACCTCCATAGCCATTCCCCTATGGGGTGGCTATGGGGGTAGCCCTTGCAGCCCCTAAATTTTAACATAACTTTATTTTAATTAAGTTAATATGCGATTTGCATAATAATTCTGGCATACAGAATTCTCTTCCATCTCAGACAGTTTAACAACAAAAAATTTATAAAATATAATTCTACATAATTTTAATATTAAAACTCAAAATATATTTATATATGTATATTTGTATATGTATGCACACACACACACACACAGATATATATATATATATATATATATATATATATATATATATATATATATATATATATATATATATTTATCATTGAATACAATAGTTGGACAAATTTTACAATTCTTTTCTACAGAAAAAGATTTACAAAGATTTTCTTTTTCCAAACCAATAGAATAAATTGGGGAAAACATGATAATTATCTACATGAAATATTTAGAAAATTTCATAGAGGTTTTCGGGTAACAAATTTAATTGATATACTTCTACAAAAGATCTTTCCAACACAATAAGATTTTCCCCAAATTATTTTTAATAGGAAAATTCTCAAATCTATTTCTTTAGAATTCCTCTATTGTTTTCCTCTAGGTTTTCTACTATTTAAAATAATTTTCTATGAGGCTCTCTGATTTTACTGTAAATTTTTCTACAGAAGCACAAAATATTCACGGTAATTTTTACACATAGAGGCTATCGACAAATTTTCCACAGAGAAGTTTTCATCAAATTTTTCTATAGAGAAGCTTTCAACAAATTTTTCTATAGAAGCTTTAATCAAATTTTTCTATAGAGAAGCTTTCAACAAATTTTTCTACAGAAAGATGCAAAATATCGAGCCAAAATATTCCTGAGAACCTCTTCCAATTTTTAACCAAAAACCCAAAACAATTTTCCTGCCCATTTCCTCTTTTTTTGTTTCCGTGAAGTAACTTCTTACTTCCCACAATTATGGAAAATATTCTCTTTGAGAATAATTTCTCAACAAGAATTTTTCAATAAGTTTTACTCACACACATGGCTATTCTAAAATATCTTTTAACTAACTTTTAGATATTTTCCCTTTTTGATAATTACAAAGAATTTGTGCTATTCTAATAATTTAAAATTGCACAATTTAATATTATCTTCTATTTACAATTTAAAATTCAATTCCACATAATAATATCTAAAATAAATTTAATCTAATAAATATAATTACCTTATAAAATAAATTTAATCATAAGAATTAAATTACTTTACAAAATAGTTAAATTTAATTAATTAAATTAAATACAAGGCTTCAAGCAATACTATTTAAAATTAATTAAATAACACTAAAATCATTAAAAGCATTAATTTAACATTAATTTTCATAAAATAAACCTTGCATAAATAAATAATAATTGACAAGGCAAACATAGACATGGCAACCAAACATATCAGACATAGACTAACGACACACTGCACGACTAGGTTTGTGGGTAGATTAGGAAAACCTCGTTACTATCTCCCAATCAACAATACCATTGAGCATGGACATGCTTAGACTTGTGAAACTAGGTGGAGTCGATGTCAAGTACCTATTCACTCAAACATACAAATTAGAGTTCACATTCATAATAGCCGAGGCGCTAGGAAAGGAACTCTAGCAATCATATCTCATTCTCGTATGTACCCATACATTCAATGATACAATTCCACCCTTTCCAGCTATCCTCACAACATACTACTACATCACTTAACTACCCAATGAATCTTTGCATAATAATAATAACAAAACAATGTGCATCATACCCACAAAAGTACCATCTGAAGCTCTTGTTCTATCTTCCTCTTCAAATTCCTTGGCTAGACTACCTACACATCCCAAGTGAGAACGAAGGGGCACTACAAAATTTATTTTGCAAGTATCCATTAAGAATTTTTTTTTGATTTAAATAATATAAAACAATGTTTAAATGAAGTATACATGTTATTTATATCAAATTGGAAAATTCCTTACCACACTTCTTATTGGATTTGAATCGATTGTAGGAGGCATACTACCAATTGAAAGCTCATCATATATGTAATGTTTTTATACAATTGCTCATTTGAATTGTTTCTTTCCACGACATACAAAACATCCACAAATAACACTTTTCTCAAAGTATTCATCCCATGTACTATAGTCCTGATCAACCTCTTGTTCAATGAAATCATTTGTTGTGTCTATAGGATCCATTGTCATATCCTCTTCCACCCACTGTCCTCTATGTGATTTAATAGTTTTAGGTCCACGTCCATGTACATATCTCATTCTTTTGCTAGTTGAACGCTTAGGCTCTACATTTTCTCCAATCTCCATCTAAAATAATCAACAACATGCATTAATTTATGTCAAGATTGGATAATACATTATAAATTTCAATAATACTATAAAAAAGATGGACATATCACAAAATTCCATCAGATCATTTTTTCTTAAGTTAAGTCAAAATTTGAGTACCTAATGTCCTACTTCATCTGTTGTGTCCTCATTTGATATGACATGATCTATTGCCATGGCCTCATCTAGCCCTTATAATACACAACATAGTAAATAATGTTTAGTACACCAATTATATCATTTCAATGAATATTCTATGTAATACAAAACCTCACTTTAGTCATATATTTGACATAATGATATCATGTTTTGGCCATCCTAATTTTCAAACTTTTCCATTGATCATAGAATCACATTTAATCATCATCCTTGTGCATTTTCAACCAATAAGTTTGACCTTAGAAGCCTTATGGATAAAAAAATGACTTTATCTCCTCTATGTTGTAGCATTTGTGAATTCATAAACACTTTCCTCCTTTGGTTGAGGTTGCTTTCTCTTCTTACCTCTATTGTATCTGTAGATTCCATTGTCATATATATTTCCCACTTTCCTCTTTGTGATTTAGTAGTTCTACACCATCCACGTCCTCTCTCCATGGCCTCCTCTGGATCCTATAATACACAACAATGACAATACTCACATAATAGCTATGCACTAAGAGAATATTGTTGAAATTATCTTGTTAATATGCTCGCTTTTCATTAATACATACTATGAAAAACAAAATAGGACATTGCAACATTTTTCTCTTCATAGAAAGTTTACATGCGAAATATTGACAACTAGAGTTCAAATCTTATGATTACAAGATGACTATAAAATCACATCAAAAAGACATTTATTTACAAGCTAACTACAAATAAAACCTATTACTAATAATTTTAGCTGAACATCCCTTCCATGGTCCCTTGTTATCCTAGATGAAAGAAAACCTATTACTAATAATTTTAGTTGGTTCTCTACCTTAGAATTTTTCCACAAATTCATTAAAACTGTAGATATTCTCTTTGAAAACTAGATATTGGATTCCTTATTCTTGATTGAAACCTACTTTAGGATGGAATGATGAGATCTAAGCAAGGATGAAATGATGAGATCTAACAAATTGTAAAAACTTGTCAAAATATGTAATATATGCATGGATCAAGGAAATAGATAAATATATATAATAATACATGATGAACAATCTATCAATAATACATTAAATATGTGTGTGTTAGTGGGATCAAAGAGATTAGACAAAAAAATCCCAAACCCTAATCAAGATAATAGCAAAGAAACATAGATAAGGGGTGCATCCAAGCCCTAATAAAGTATAAAATGAATCACATCTACTTAAAAATGTTAGATTTATAACCTTAATGTAGAAGGATAAACTCTAAGGATGAAACCTGAGTGTGTTTAAGAATGTTTGGTTCATGAATTTATGTAAGGACAAATAACATGCCTCACATAAATATTCCAAGTAAATTAATTAAATCAAAATGAATAAATAATATTGTGATCAGGTGAAAATATTGTTCCAGAAATGAGCAACAAACAAAGGAAATGCAAGAAACAAAGATTAACACCTTACACCTCAAGATATGGAAAAACATTTAATTTAACAAAATAAATGAAATGATTATACCTTGTTAAGCTATCCTTTGGTTGGCTCTTGAATTGTGATGTTATGTATGCTCCTTTGGATGGAAAATTATGCAAGAGTGGGATGCAATATGGATGGGAAATGGATGAGAATGCTATAATGAATGCAAATTTTGGCTAAGTATGGCTCAAATGTCAAATTGGCAAGAGTTTGGTTGAAAAATCATGGACCCCCCCAATGAGAGAAAAGAGGGGGGTATTTATAGAGGAATTTGAATTCTCTAGAGAATTCAATGGTTGAGATTAAACCAACAAAGCCAAGATGAAGGGCTATGGTGAGTTGAGGACTCACAAGCCCTCACATCTTGACATGTGGAATGTGAAGTGGCTTAGGAATGATGATGTGTAAATGAGGTGGAATAAGGGTACATGAGGTGGAAGAAGGACAAGTACATTGCAAGTAACTTGATGTGACCTCTCAATGATCACATGGGGAGGAGGAGAATCTTGGGTGAATAAAAGTGAATTTAAAATTCACATGATTGGGGAATCTTGTGAATAAGACAAGGTTCCAAAAGGAGAGGTGGAAAGTACCTTGGATAAAACAAGGTCCTTAAAAAGGTAAGTACTTACCTACATGTGACTTGATGTGACAAGTCAAAGATTCTAAAAGACTTTGGCACATGTGATGTGACTAGTCAAAGGTTTTATAATTTGCATGGGGAAGAGAAAATTCCTTGGAGGAATAAAAGTGAATTAAAAATTGACACAGGGAAGAGAGGATCCTTGGATGAATAAAAAGGAATTAAAAATTCCTTGGGGGATGGGGAGAGTTGACCGAGATGCTGATTGGATTAGCTAATTAGTGATTAGAAGATAATTAGTGACTAACAAAGGTTAAGAAGCCAACTTGAAAAAGTTGGAGGATGTGACATGTCTTAATCAAGGATTGGACATGTGCACATCTCTAATGATGAGATTAGAGGGTTGATTAATATTAAGAAAAAGTGATGTGACATGAGGAATTAAATAAATGTTATATTTATTTAATTCATTTGATGAAATGGGGATTAAAGAGGTAAGGTGTTTAATTGCTAACTAAACACCTTAGGTATTTAGAAGAATTAAGGGTATTAATTAGGTAATAGTGATATTACCTAATTAAGGCAAATAAGAGGATGTTTAGATGAAAAGGGACAAATTTTGGACAAATGTGAGTGTCCAAATTTAGGTGTCTACAAATATAACCTACCGAGGATAAAGAGCTGAGAGTAATAACACCACTAAAATAAATGCTTAAAATTAAATAATAAAAATAATGGTATTTAGCTCTAGGTTCAATGAAGATATAACAATGCTAGACATTGCTAAGTGATTTATTAGTGCAACAATAACTAGAGGACTATAAAAAACTATCTCAAAACTATAAAATTCATGATGCTTTATTCCAATACACTTCCATGGATATGGAATTGATCTCAGTTCATAAAAATATGAACCTACATGTAGAACTAAACCTTAACTATAGATCTAATCTTCACTAAATTCAATGTCTATAATTTATTATCTTGATGTCTACAACCTATGTCTAAGAGGGGTCATGTCGATAGACATTATTGAGGATTTTGTTAGGCTAGAATATTTCTCTTTTAGTTAAACTCCTATTAATAATTTAATGATACAAATAAATGATTGAATACAACAGGGAAGCATGCAATACACATAGGATGTTGATGCAATTTCAATGTCATATGATAATGATTTAGTTCTCATAGATGATTTTTCATAAATAAGCCCTATATCTAAGATGATAGTAATGAATTAGGGTTTTTCCTTTTATACAAATTTGTAACATGCAATTTAAAATATTTCACACTTTAGATGACTCATCTAGTTGTAATAACTATATTTCACAATAATAAATTACTAAAATTTATTTTAAACTATTAATTTAGTGTTTTTAATAACTATATGATAACATTTTATCCAACTTGGCATATATAGGCACTAAATTAGGCACACTTTACACTGCCTTTGGCACCCCAAAGTGATTAAATTTAGGGCTGAAATTTGGTGCTAAAGTTAGCATTAACTACATTGACTATAGCGTAGACTAATGAATCAAAAATAAAAACTTAAAAAATCCTATGTGAAGGAAGAGATGAGAGGAGGTTGTCATGGGGAAGAGGAGAAAAAAGGAAAAAACATAGATGAGGATAAGATATTTAGTAGCATGGAGAGGTTGAGAGGTAGGAAAGGGCATGAAGGAGGAATTTCAATTTATGAGGATGCTACTAGCGATGATGGAGAGGACGAAGATGCTGATGGTTGGTTTGGGTTAGCTTTCTTTATTGGCCTAAGCTTTGGTTGTCTGCTGTTTTTCTTGGAGGCGTTTGGTTTCTTTCTCATGTTGAGTAGCATTGATATCGCTTCTTTTGTGTGTTAAAAGGTCTTCTTGGTCATTGTTTTTCCTTCTATCCATCTTACCCATTCTTCCCTCTTGCCTCTACTTCTTGATTTGGATGCTTTGTTGCCACTAGAGTTGAGTGGGAGTTTGAGGTGGGGTTTGTGGCTGCTAGAGTTTGAGGGAAACAATGGAGAGCAAATAAAATCAGGTGAAGATATCAAATTGCAAGTTTTGAGGTGAGTTTGAAGGGTGGTGTGAACAAAGAACACAAGGTTTTCCCTCTGAGGGATCGCCCTAATGCCGTGGAGTAAATCTTCCCCATAAAGGAAGAGGTATTTGTATCATCTCCTTGTTTCTTCTAGCACTGAAACAAAAATCTATTTGCTGCAACTTCATTACATATATAAAAACCAAACTCTTGTCTTCAAAATAAAACTCAAATTTGTTTGATGCAAATTCTTTACCACAAAAAAAAATTGAAACCCCATTATTGTGCTTTTAAAACTTATGAAAAAAAAATTCATCGCAAGATATTTAAATTGCTTCCTTCCTCGAATTTACTTTTTGTGAACTATTTCCTTAATTGTTTTGATGAAAGGGATTTCAATGAAAGGTCATGTGGTTTTTGATTTAAAAAATTTAGGTCAAACAATGGTTTTATTTTATATAGGATATAGCGAGGGAAGCCATACAAAAAAGACTAGGTTGCAATGATAATAAAATACAGGTTTATCTAAATTTATATTTCGTTGTTCTAACATATTGGGATTTCAACTTTTCAATGGTTGATATTGAATGCACAATGTCATAGATTTCATTATTATTGGAACTTTAGATCTTTTAATGAAGATAAATATATTTTCGTAGTCCATGTGACAGAGAATAAAGCTTCTATGAAAAACACTTTCATACCACAAATTGGACGAAAACTTTCATACCTGGCAGTGTGTACTTTGTTTGCCTCCATAGACTAGATGAAAATAGTTTTCCCTAGGTCGCCTCAAAATGTCAAGCAATAGAGGGAAGGGAGCAAAGGGAGCATACGCTGGCCACAATGAGGTAATTCATTGTAAATTTATAGATTTGTAAATGTTTCCATTGTTTCTTTAGTTTAACTAGTCCATGTGCCATGTTTTGACAAGAGGAGAAATATGGCCGACATCCAATTCAATTTGAAAAGGAAATGTTACAAAGAAAAAAGTGGATCGATTTTGTAATGTGGATGGAGAACATGGTATCAATAGTTTACTTTCAATAACTTAGTTGGATATTGTTGTGTTAATATGTCAATTTTCATTTATTGTGTTGAGTTTCAATAATCCTTGAAAAGGTTATAGAGTGATACTTGAGACAAATAGTTACAATTGTACTCTGTTTGTTGTGTTTGGTTTCTATTGGTCTTCTTGTCTTTTTGACTCAAGTGGATTGTTATTCATAGGTCACTTGTCATTCTTGTTGATCATGTGGATGTAGTTATCATTGAGTTTTTAGGTGGTCTCCTAAGTCAATAGACCAAAGGATTTATCTCAATTCTTTGTTTCCTAACCTTTTATTATAAGACTTAAAGGGGGGCATGCATTAAAGTTACATTGTTGGTTATATTTTGAAAACCTTTGAAATATAATAGTGGACATTTAAATTTTAATATGCATATTTTTTGTTGAGAAGGATCCATCATTAGCAGTAGGCATTAACTCTCCTCCATCATAACAACTTTGGGAAGTACTAGTCTTTAATGTGCTTAGTTTTGGGGGATATGAGGTAGAAAAGGAAAGAGTGGGGAACCATTTTGGGGGAGAATTATTATTTTTTCCTTGGGTTTGAGGAAAGAAGGTTGATGGTTGGAATGTAAGTGATTTAGAGGAAGGGAGAATTTGGGTGTGCTCATCATGTTGGATGAGTGTCTTGTTGTTTGGGTTGGAGATTAAGAATCAAATTTCCAATTGGTCTTCTTCAACTAATCTAACCTTTCTTTGAAGTAAAGCTCCTTGTCATCCATTCTTGTAAAATTACACTAACCATTTTGGTGAAACATTTCCTTTAACTTGTGTAACTGCATGTGTTCTTGTGAAAACCTATTCCAAAGGGTTTGGATGAGGAAAATATTGTTAACTGTGAGATTTTAGACTTAAGATCACAAGACTTACAAACAAAGACTTTGTGTTGGTATTATTCTCTTACAGGAGTAAACCCATCATGGGTTTTGTATTTTCTCATTGCCCAGTTTTATGTAAGCTTTTGATTTGGTTTCATTGAGACTAGTTGGTTGTCCTATTTGGAATTTCAATCTTGAATGCAGTTAGCTTTTGACTTCATTTTGTGGAAAACTTTTGGTTATTGTGTTTTGGATTTCTATCATGAAGGAAGCTATGTTAATTTGGTCACAGTTTGAGGTGGAATTTAAAAATCTAGCTAGAATTGCTAGAATTCTATCATTGCAACATACCATGAGTCTTGAGGAAACCTGGCTTGGTTCATGGGTATCTTTTTTGACATGGTTGTAAACCCTAATGGTGTTTGTATTTCACCTATAAATTTCCACTCTAAATTGTGGATGTGAGGTCTTCTTGGGATTAATAATGGAACTCCTAGGTGGTGTTTTGGGATGGTTTTGGATCCTTGGTTCAGGTCAAATTTCCCCCCAACACTCCCTCCAAGGTTATTAGGTTTTCATTATTGAAGCCACAATGGAATACAATGTTGAAACAACACTACATGATTGTATTTTATTACCAGTTGACTCTTGGAAAGAATGGGTTTTTTCAATTGCATACAGTTGTGTAACATTGCAATAGTTGTATTGTACTTGTAAGTAGAATAGTCTATTGTGAAGGCATTCGTTTGATGAAAAATGACCTTTGAGTTCATTGTAATGACTTGCAATAACTTAGAAATGTGATTTCAAACTAATATTTATTAAATTGGAGATTGTTTGTGATTTTTTTTTTATCTTAGTATGGACTTCCCTATGTTTGAATGACTAAGCAATACCCACAAAATATTATATATTATGTACTTGTGATCACTACGTCATTTGGATAGAGGGCCCATAAATGGAATATAGGACCTTCTATTTCATTGTGCATAAAATCCTAAGGTTGATTAAGTTATTGTGCATGGATGTAAATGAAAATTTAAACTCTCTGAAGGCTTGCTTATTGTTTGAAAAGTATCATTAATTTCTTATGTTAACTATGGAAACATATTGTGGACACTAGTATGGTGTTGACTAAGGAATTATCTTGTAAACAATAGAAAGGTATATGTATGTTAATCATAGACTACAACCCTAATTTGGAAGGAAATTGTTACTATAGATGTGATATATAGTATACAGTGGTATATGGTCTATGGCATGAAATCTTTAGTAGGAGGTACCTTAAAATTTCTGTAGCATCATGTCTAGGATAAGGTGTCGTAAAGTTAAGTGTGCATTGTATGGTGTCATTGTATTGGAGGTTGTTGTATGCAAATCTACAGTGATATAAAGAGTGTCAATGTTCATGATTGGTTTTTGAATATGCAATGTCACCTTATTATCATTGAAGAATAGATAGAATTTATGCTCGGTATCTCAAGTGGTAGATTTGTTGGATTCTACTAAAATTGTACCCCTATAGTAAGCCATGCATATAACCCATGGCTGATATAATGAACAATAGGCAGTTGGCTGATATAATGATCTATAAAGTATAAATCTATTAGTGACATGATATAATTTAATGGTAACTATTAGTATTTACCGAAGTCCTTAGATGTAACCTTGTATTGTTATAATGGATGTGGCAGTATAGTAGTGTATATGTTCTTTGTAGTGTTTTGATCAAGTATGAATCTATTGTATATGGCTTGAATAGTCTTGATAGTTAATTTGATTATGAACACTTGCTAAAAGATGTGTAAATCATTGTAGCAATCAAGCTAACAAGAGTGAAATTTATGATATTACATAAAGGGTGAATAAGACCTTGTATTTACTCTAAGACATAAAGTTAGACATTCACTTGATAAAACCGAGTTTAAATACTTTGGGATACAAGATATTGTAACAATAAGATCTTGAATCACCTTTAATGGTCACCAAATATTGGTATTGTTAGTCTAGGAAGTTAACCTTGTCATGAGAACTATGGAGTTGAAAATATCCCTTAAAATACTTTCATCTAAATGGTTTTAAAAACTCATGCCATGGGTTACTACATCTTAAATCAAATGTACATAAATCTAACTTTTGTGAAAGATACACTATTTTTGCAATAGGGGCAAATTGATAAATCATAATTGGATAGGCAGTTGGAAGCAAGGCATGACTTTAAGTGTTGGGGATTTAAGTTTGTTGGATTAATGCTTGAAATAAAGCAAAGACTCCAAGGTTGCATGAAGGATCAAGACATGACCTATAGCAGTTGAACTTCCATAATTGATCAAGTAACACTTGATGTAATACAAAGTAACTACCAATGCATAAAAGACATGGAATGACTTCATACAACAAGATGTTAAATTATGATCAAGTAACAATTGATGCAGTGGAAAGAACATGTGGGTATCAATAAGAAATAACATGTCTTATTACTACTTGAACTTCATACTTATTAACATTCATGTAATGAAGGGATCATGATGACATCAAATGACACTGGATTTATGCATGTTTGATGTACCTAGTCAAGCGACACTTGACACAATGCAAGGTGTTGTGATTAGCCAAACAAACTTGGCTATGCATTGAAAGAGGGTTAGTCAAGTAACACTTGATGCATACATGAATTTCATTTGAACAAGTTACACTTGATAAATGTGTAACTTGGATGCAATAAGTTATTTAACTGGACCTATGCCTCAAGAATGTGTTGAGTCACACAAATCAAGGTCAATTCTAACAATATTCAAGGATACACACAAGCCTCCACAAAAGTAGTATTTGGATGAATATGCTTTCTAACAACAAATAGAGTAAAAATGTAATTGTTTGTCCTAATTATCACTCTATAACCTATTCAAAGATTATTGAAATTCACAAGAAATGAAAATTGACAAGCATCACTCTATAAGCTCATGCAAGGGAGCAAATAATTGGTCACAGATGGGCTCATATTTGGATGAATATTTTTTCTCCCATTTTTCCTATCAATAAACATGGACAAAACAACATGGGATGATCCATGTCCAATTCATCCCCAAAGAATTTATTAGCTGCACAAATAATATAACACAAGTATGTGAAGCTTGATGCTTCATGTGTTTATATGTGAGGCTTGATGCTTCACTCATTTATCCAACTGATCAAGGCATCAATCTGCTACTACTTGTCCACTACCACCACATTTAAACAACAAAAAAACATATTTTCACTTATCTTCAAGTGAACTTGAAAGCATAAATAATTTACCAAAGAAATAAGTGTCCAAATGAGATTATTAAATGGAAAGCATTCAAAGAAGAAGCATTGAAGGAATTCAAAAGGTAAGATCAAGGAAACAAGTTTTCAAACCCAAGCAAACCACTAGTGGAAAAAGTGGAACTAAAGCATCAAGAGATAAATGTGGTGGAATGGCAACAAGAACTCAGGGAGTGTCAAGAAAAGTTATAAGGAGTAATGGTCTAATAGATCTACCATCAACTAGTAGAAGTTTGGATGTTTAGTTGAATCAGCCATACTCTTCATTCACGATGATGCATCCTAATCAATTGGTAACAAAATATTATTCTCGTAGTGTCTTTTTGCATACTATAAGTGATATGGTACAAGATTATGTAAACTTAGTTTCTGATTCCATGCTCTCCAAAACCAACCCTAGTCAATGAAAGGAAGCAAAATTTCACTGAAGAGACAAGAAATTTGATGATTTAAGGTGCGCAAGTCACAAATAAATGTGTTGATATAATTTGGACCTTCTCTCTTCCTAGGTACTTATTTCTCATTGTTCACCTATGTTATGAGATTTTTGTCACATGTGCTATGTAGCATGAACCATCAACAAGAACAATAAGAGGAAAATGGGGGACTAATTATTTTTTCTATGATATCTACATGGAATATAAGGAAAATGATAGGAATTTCCCTTGGAACCGGTTATGCCAATATTGGGATCAAATTAGGGACCATGCCATATTCATGCAAAACCTAGATGTTAATAGGCCTAGTAGACAACTTGAACGAAATAAAATGGAGTTATCACAATTCAAAAGGGAGGTTGGAATGCATGTTTGTAGTATGGTAGCATGGTTTGTAGGACATGATAATGACTTAATAGTAGGGCTTGAACATTTGGTAGTGCTAAAAATGATGTAGAGAATACAAAATGAAAACTCTTTGAGATTTGACTTCACCCATTACTAGAAGAACATATGTATTCATAGTTGGCAGATTTTTTGCCAATAAAAAATTTAGATAATGATCCCTCCTAATATATATGATTTTGCATCAATATTACCACCCGTATCTACACCTGTAACCTAAAATGTGTCAAAATATAGAATGTTATGATCCAATAATTGTGTAGATTCCATACCTTCACAAGGCCTCCTATTATTACATCTTCATTGAAATTTTTTTGCAGCCAACAATCACCTTGCTTACATGAGAATATCTCCTAAGACTTCCAGAGTCTCAAATACTTTTCAAGAATACTAAGGTGATTGGTTCTTTACCCAAGATAGAACAACGATTAGACTATATGGATTCATGGGAACATTATACAATATCCCTAAATATGTTACACCCAAAGTCCTTTCCCTTGAATATTTAAGACAACTAGACATGATTGACACAGGTTATGAGAATGGAAGGGGGAGAGTAGTTTATTAGTCTCTTCCTCAACCATACAAGTATATAGTCTTGAAGAAAATAATTGATTTGGGGGTTTTTGACCAAAAACTAAAAGAAGTATAGTTGGATGTTATAAAAGAATAATGGTTCTTTGACCCAAATCATGCATTTATAGGTTTTTTTGAAAAAAATAAATTTTGATTATAAAAAAATTATGCACGAGCCTTGTCCACTAGTGGAAAGAAATGAAACCTGGAGGAAAATGACCATGCAAAATATTTATATAATTGGACCAGCTTGAAACTATTGCATGTGTTGTCATTGATGTCAACAGGCTGTGATGTAGAAGGCATATTGTTGCATGTGATGTCAAATGAGCATATCAAAGGAGATATGATGGTCAATATCATCATATATAGCACAAAATGTAGAGGGTTGGAACTTAAGGTTATGTAATAGAATTTACACTTGATAGTTAAATTGTATAACAATCTTTTTTATGATCTTTACTAATGTTTATTAGAATTGTTGCATGTTTTACATAATTGGAATGACATATTAGCTGTATTTTCTTTGAAATTTTATTATGGTATGTGCACTTTGATATGATGTAATATGATTATGGTTTCGTTTAACATGTAATATTAGATATATAACAAAAAAAATTATTGCATGAAATGAATAATAACTTTTCGTTTTAAATGTTTTTTTTTTGTAGAACATGGGTCTTCTAGAAGATCAAGATGATCCTCATGATATAGATCCATAATATGTTGGTTCTGGTATAGATCACATGGTAGAGGATGATGATGATGAACATATAGAAGACACCGAGGCTGATGATGATGATGATGATGATGACGTTGATGATCATGATGATGATGACGATGGTGATGATGATGATGATGATGATGATGATGATGATGATGATGATGATGATGATGATGATGATGAGGTAGTTGCTGGTAGTAGCCAGTGGCATTCATGATCATATAGAATGCATCATGGATCATTGATGATATATCATTATGATGCCTCTTCTCATGGTTACTATCATATGTATCATTTTCATAGCTTGCAGTACCATATTATTGAGTTGTATCATTTTGACATGTATCATTTTGAGTTACATAATTTATCATTTTTACTTATATAATTTGTACATGTATCATTTTGACTTATGTCGGCTATTGGACATGTATCATTTTGACATGTTATTGATCTACTAGCATATTTGACTTTCACTTGTTTAAGTTATATATGATGATGATCTTATCAGTATTGACTTGTAAATTTATATATATTGAAAGTGGTTGATGATTTTTGGATGGATATTTATTACATATGATGATTCTAATTTACTACTTAGGATGGATGTTGCCAAATTCAATTAAATTATAGATATTTGACTCACTTGTTTTAATTATAGATGATGATCACGTTATAATAATTATCTTGCTATTTAATCATGAGTTAAATAATTAAATTACTTACTCTATAATCATATGAGTTATTTAAGAGGCATGATATATTTAACTAATTAAATTGAAATAAAATACATTCAATTAATAAATGGAAGAAAAACAAGAAGCATTTTTAGAAGAATAAAAGGAAGCAACAATGGAAGCCAAACTAGAAGCAAACTAGAAGCAATCTTGGAAGAAAAACTTGGTGTTATCTAGGAAGCCAAAACAAAATCAATTTGGGTAGCAAACAAAGAAGTAATAATGGAAGTGATTTTAGAAGCAACAAAAGATGAAATAATAGAAGCTATATTAGAAGCAACAGAAGATGCAAAAATGGATGCAAAGATAGATGCAACAAGTGATATTATATTAGAAGAAAAATTGGAAGCAAAACTAGAAGTAAAGCCGAAAGCAAAATTGAAAGCAAAACTAGAAGCAAAATTGGAAGCAAAATTGGAAGCAAAACCGAAAGAAATCCTAGAAGCAAAACCAGAAGCAAGACTAGAAGAAAACCTAGAAGCAACACAGAAAGCAAAAACATAAGCAAAATCAAAAGCCAAAATAGAAGTAGCAAAATTTGGCACAAAATATAGTGCAAAAGATGATGCCCGAAGTGAAATGTTGTTTGGTGCTAAGTTTTGTGCCAACAAAAGTGTCCAACTCATGAACTCAAATGCACTAAATTTTGACACTATTTTAGGCACCAATTTCTTGTTTTTTTTCCTCTTTATCTCTCTCTCTCTCACTCCTCGTCTCTTTCCCTCTTAGGTCTCTCTCTCTGGTCTCTCCCACTCCATCTCTCCCTCTTAGGTCTCTCTTTGGTCTCTCCTACTCCCTCTCTCTAGTCTCTCCCACTCCCTCTCTCCCTCTCTTCTTCTCTCTCTGTCTCTCTCTCACACACATAGAAACACACAAACTCACACTCTTCATCTCCCTCTTAGGTCTCTCTATCCATTTCTCTACCTCTCTATATTTCACTATGTCTCCCCTTAAGCTCTAGACCTATACATACACTTGTTTCTCCTTCCCTCCCTCCCTCTCTTTTTTACTTCTTTAGACCTCTACCTATCAATCTATTGAACTATAGACTTAACTATCTACTTATCCATCCCTCCCTCCTTCCTTATCTCTTTGTCCCTCTTTAGACCTATCTTTCTCACTCTATCTCTCCTTGAGCTCTATACCTATCTCTCTACCTCTTTATCCATCTTCCTTCCCTTTCTCTTTGTCCCTCTTTATATATCTCTTTATCTCTCTCTCTCTCTCTCTCTCTCTCTCTCAGATCCATCCCACTCCCTCTTGGGCTCTCTCTCTCTCAATATCATCTCCATCTCACTCTCCATATCCCCCCCTCTCTCTGTCCCTCCCTTTGAATTCTCCCTCCCTCTTAAGTCTCTCTCCATCTTAATTCTCTCTCTCCCTCTCTCTCTCTCTCTTGTATCTCCAACTACCTCTCTCTGGTCTCTCCCACTCCCTTCCTCTCTCTTGCACACACACACTCACACTCACACTCAAACTCTCCATCTCCCTCTTAGGTCTCTCTTTCTCTCTCCCATTCTATATCTCCATCTCAAGTCTCTCTCCCCCTCCATCTATCTCTCCCTCTGCTTCTCACTCTCTATCTCCTTCTTAGGTCTCTCTCTCTCTCTCTATCTCCCACTCCCTCTCCATCCATCTCTCTCCCTCTTCATCTCCCTCTCCCTCTCCCTCTCCCTCTCCCTCTCCCTCTCTCTACATCTCCCTTAATTCCTCTCTCTCTCTCTCTCTCTCCCTCTCCCTCTCCCTCTCCCTCTCCCTCTCCATCTCCCTCTCACTCCCCATCTCCCTCTCTCCCTCTAAAGTCTCTCTCCCTCTTAGGTATATCTCTCTCTCTCTCTCTCACACACACACACACACACACACCTGGACCTGAGACACATCTCTCTCTCTCTCTCTCTCTCTGCTCCTCTTGGTCTCTCTCTCCCTCTCTCTCTCTCTCTCCATCCTCTCTCCTCTCCAAGATCTGTCTACCTCCCTCCCTCTATCTCACTCCCTCTGTCCTCCGTGTCTCTTTTCTCTCTCTCCCCTCTCTCAGGTCCCTCACTCCCTGTCCCTTCCTCTCTCTCTATTTTCAAATGCCCTCTCCTCTCCATCCCTCTCTCTCTCTCTCCCTCCCTCTTAAGTCTCTCTCTCTCCCTCTTATATCTCTCTCTCTCAGGTATCTCTCTCTCTGTCACACATGCATACACACACAAACACTCCCCATCTCCTTCTCAAGTCTCTCTCTCTCTCCCATTATCTCTCTCCTCTCTCCATCCCTCTCTCCCTCTCAAGTCTCTCCTCTCCCTCCCCTCTCTCTCACACCTCTCTTTCCTCCCCTCCACTCCTCCTCTCCTTCCTCATTCCTCCTCCTCTCAGGTCTCCCCACTCCCACTCCCTATCTCTCCCTCTCCCTCCTCCATCTCCCCTCTCCGTCTCCTCTCTTTAAGTCTCTCCCCCTCTCTCCATCCCTCTATCTCCCTCTATCTCCCTCTCTCCCTCTCTCTCTCTCTCTTCATATCCCTCTCAGGTCTCTCCTACTATGTCCCTCCCTCTCTCTCCCTCTCAAGTATCTCTCTCTCCCTCTCTCTCTATCTCTCTCTCCCTTATCCCTCTACGAATTGTCTCTCCCAGTCTCTCTCCTCTCTCCCTCCCCTCTCTCCATCCCTCTATCTCCTTTCTCTCCGTATCCCTCTCAAGTCCTCTCTCTCCCACTCTCTCTCCCATAACTCTCTCTCTCTCTCTCTCTCTCTCTCTCTCCCCATCACATCCTCAAGTGTCTCTCTCTCCTTCTCTCTCTCACCCTCCATCTCCTCTCAACTCTCTCTATTAGGTCCTCTCTCTCTCTTTCTCTTAGGTATCTCTCTCTCTCTCTCTCCCTTTGGGCACTCATCTCCCTCCTCTACCTCTGGTCCCTCTCTCCACTCCTCCTCTATCTCTCTGTTTCTCTCCCTCCTCCAGTCTCTCTCTCCTCCTCTCTCTCCCTCTCTCCTCTCCTTATCTCTCTTAGATGTTTCCCCTCCTCCTCCTCCTTCTCTATCTGGTCCTCCGCTCCTCCATCTCCCTCTCCTCTCCTCTCCCTCTCCCTCTCCCTCTCCCTCTCCCTCTCCCTCTCCCTCTCCCTCTCCCTCTCCCTCTCCCTCTCAGGTCCCTCCCACTGCCTCTCTCTCTATGGTCTCTCCCACTCCATCTCTCCCTCTCCCTCTCCCTCTCCGCTTTCTCTCTCAAGTGTATTATTCCCACCCTAACTAGATAAATCTCTCTCTCCCTCCCTCTCTCAAGTTTATTTCTCTCTCCCTCCCTCTATCTCACACTCCCTCTCTCCTTTTCAAGTCTCTCACTCCCTCCCTCCTATCTCTCTCCCTCCCTCTCTCTCCCTTTGAATTATCTCTCCCTCTTAGGTATCTCTCTCTCTCTTAGGTCTCTCCCACTCCCTACCTATCTCTCTAGGTACCCTAGATAGAGAGATAGAGGTAGAAAAAATAAGAGAGATAAAGAGGTAGAGTTAAAGAGGGAGAGATAGAGAGGGGGAAGATAGATGGAGACTGGGAAATATATAGAGAGGGTGTAGATAGAGAGATAGAGGTAGAGAAAAGGAGAGAGATAGGTTGAGAGGTAGAGAGAGAAGAGGGTCATAAATCATGTATATTAATATATAGTAGGAGAGGGAAAGAGGAAGAGATAATGATAGAGGGAGATATAGAGAGATAGAGAGATAGGGAGATAGAGGTATAAAAATATATGGATAGAAAGGGATAAGGAGAGAGAGAACGAATAAGAGAGGTAGAGATAATGAGATATAGATAGATATAAAGAGAAATATAGAGAGATATAGATAGAGGGGGAAAGAGTGAGAAAGAAAGGAGGTGATATAGACTAGTAGAGATAGGGAGACATATGGAGAGAGGGACATAGATAGGGAGATAGATATGGGGAGGTATAAAAATAGGGTGTGTGTGTATATATGAGTCAGAGAGAGATATGTAGATAACTTGATGAAAATGTAGATTATATAAATAGATAGAGGGAGGGAGAAGGAGAGGGAGTGAGAGACATAGATAAAGAGAAGTATCGAGATATAGAAATATGGAGTGACATG
>VDFB02105785.1:433520630-433649894 GCA_007258455.2 Sequoia sempervirens | reverse complement strand
TCTCTAGGTACCCTAGATAGAGAGATAGAGGTAGAAAAAATAAGAGAGATAAAGAGGTAGAGTTAAAGAGGGAGAGATAGAGAGGGGGAAGATAGATGGAGACTGGGAAATATATAGAGAGGGTGTAGATAGAGAGATAGAGGTAGAGAAAAGGAGAGAGATAGGTTGAGAGGTAGAGAGAGAAGAGGGTCATAAATCATGTATATTAATATATAGTAGGAGAGGGAAAGAGGAAGAGATAATGATAGAGGGAGATATAGAGAGATAGAGAGATAGGGAGATAGAGGTATAAAAATATATGGATAGAAAGGGATAAGGAGAGAGAGAACGAATAAGAGAGGTAGAGATAATGAGATATAGATAGATATAAAGAGAAATATAGAGAGATATAGATAGAGGGGGAAAGAGTGAGAAAGAAAGGAGGTGATATAGACTAGTAGAGATAGGGAGACATATGGAGAGAGGGACATAGATAGGGAGATAGATATGGGGAGGTATAAAAATAGGGTGTGTGTGTATATATGAGTCAGAGAGAGATATGTAGATAACTTGATGAAAATGTAGATTATATAAATAGATAGAGGGAGGGAGAAGGAGAGGGAGTGAGAGACATAGATAAAGAGAAGTATCGAGATATAGAAATATGGAGTGACATGGATAGACGAAGATAGGAAGAGATATAGATAGAAAGAGGGAGAGATATGTAGAGATATATATAACCTATGAAAGATAGAGGGAAAGAGAAAGAAAAATATCTAGGTAGAGAGGGAGAGAGAGAGGAGAGATATAAATAAAGAAAGAGTAAGGGAAAAGTGGAGAGATAGGTAGAGAGGCTAAATGAAGGAGAGGGGGAGAGAGGGAGATATATCACAAAGAGTTGAGGAAATTGAACTAAATTTTTATTGAATTAATCATTTAAAGAACTTATGAAACTTATTGTAGTGATTTAGATGTTAATTTAAAATATATTATGATTATATGTACATACAAATAGTCTTACATTCTTGTAATTTCTTATACAAGAAGTTGTAGTTGGGTCATCCATAATGAGTCCTTCTAAGACAATGGAAGATGCCTAATCAATGGTATATATTTATTAACATTAGATATAGGTTTATGTTTAGTAATATAGATTTATAATTTAGACATGACCTCTTTTTATTGTACATATTTCCTTCTTTGTCAACAATTATAAATTAATTTACATCAATTTTATTTTACTTATTGTAGTCTATTCCACAATTTACCTATGTGGCTCCTTGACCATTACAATATTATAGGAATCTTAATCGTCTTAAGAGACCTTCATTTGTAGAACATTTATCAGGAAAGAAATAAAGAGTTGAGGTAATCAAGAATTGAAATTTACTTTAATTGATATCTTAGAGAAATTATAGTTTAGTATAGTGATTTAGATGTTAATTTGAAAGTTCCAAATTATAGTAGATAAGTTTCTATTTAGTAGTCTAACTTATTTATCATTAAGCTAATTAATCTAATTTATGGTTTAAATTGTTATTGTGTAGTCAACTTCACATCCATCAAGGGGCATGAAGAGGCTATATTTTGATGATCCACCACAAGTTTAGGATTTTTTTGAGACATCTAGGGTCAATTGGACAATTAGGATTTGATACATAACTATTTGAAATGTACATTGTATATAGATCTTGAGATGACACATGTCACACTTTATAAAAAATGTTTTGAGTTGAATATATGCCTATAGATTAGTAAATGAATGCGATAATTGAAAAAAAGAAATAAACCAATCACAATCAAATTAAAAATCACTCAATAAAGATTAAGGAAATTGAAATGAAATTACAAACCTATAAATTAAAACTTTACACAATATGCTTACTTAGCACCATTATTTTTTAATTGTGCCTTGAAGAATGGTGTTGTAATTGCTCTTATATTTTTAGCATAAAAGTACTTAATGATAACACATATGAAAATTTCTTGCAAATAGAGAGAGATAATGAGATGAATGAAGGTTGGATTTATGGGATAAAGAGGAATATGTAGATGAAAAAGGAATTTTAAGTTTCTAGATTTCAAGATATCAAATCTCTATCTTGAAAAAGGCATAATAGCTAAATCAATGCATACTGTTCAACATTCTAAATTAAATATTAAAGTGTCTGGAACTGGGACCTGTCTAGTCTATCTTCCATTCTTATTTCCTACAAAAATTAAAAAATGGAAAGAAAAAGGATATTTCCATGTCCATTTTTCTTATGTTGATATCATAGTTCATCCCCATTTCAATTATGATATAGGTACAAAATGTTTTGGTAGTATCATAGATACTAGGTGTCATATATGGGACCAGGCCGTTGTAGCCCAATTCAAAGGAATCTTTACCAAAGCCTCAGATGAACAAAAAGGCAGAGATGGTCACATTTCTATCCACCCAAACTTTACCATTAGTTTAGAAGATAAATATGTCCAGTTGGATTTCTGCCTTCTTTTCCAGGTTAAAGGTGTTGAACTTCAGCCTGATTCTATCTATGATACAATTGGTGGTCGTTGTATCTATAGGTTATTGAACACTGTGTTTCCACCATCCAATTTTCTAGCTAGGATAAGTTACCCAGAAGGAAACTCAAATATCCTTGATTTTGGCTGACACATTAACCATGAAGGACTTGATTTTGGTTTCCCCATTATTGAAAAACTAATTAACCAATCACAACCTAGATTCCAAGAACTTCCTACTCCATCTCATAGGTTGTGGTCTAGTAAACCCCGTGTACAGAGTCAATGTGTTTCCAACATTAATCTTAGATCTTTTCCTGATGAAACTCATTTTGAACAACTTGAAGCCTCCACTAGCAGTAGACCTAGTATGTCTAAAAGATTTTATTCTTTGTCTAGAAATTTTCCCAATACTTCCAATAAGCCATACATAGACTATAATCTTGAAGAAGAACTAGGATCATCCAACCATTTCCCTCTATATAGGAAACCCTCCATCAATCCTTATCCTTCTAGAGCTTCTTTAGCTACCCTCTTTGACTTGAGCAGTAATCCTGAAATGATGGATAGATTAGCTAGTCAGGTCAACAAAAAACTAGCCTTGACACCCAAAGAAGAGGAAAAACAAGATAAAAAAGGAAAAGGAATCAAAATCACCAAGATGGGTGTAAAAGGTTGCATGATGAAAGAAAAGCTTCCTAGAGTAGGAGCTGAAAATAAAAGTATCTATAAAATGGAAACGAAGGGAAACGAGCAAGAAGTCATAGGTTATGAACCTAGTAAATGGCCAACCCTTGAGACTTTTATAGTTGTTAATCCAACTAAACAACTTTGGGGTAGATATGAAGCCAGACTTCATGTGGATCTAGGAGAGAAACAAAAAAAATTGAAGCACAGAAATTGGTTAGCCTAGTGGATGATCTCAACACAAGACAACATTGATGACATGGCTATAGATATCAGAAGTGTTGGAAATAATTGTCTAAAGACACAGATTGAGCATAAAAATGTATCTTCCACCCAAGGAAAAATTAGTTCTTCTATCACAAAGTTTGAGAAACACTCTTCCTCTATTATAAACATCCTTTCTAGCATTAGCTACCAAGTAAGCCATGCACAATAGGATGTTAGACTATAATAAAAAAATAGAATCATCAAGATAGTTATATCACATCCATCCATGAAAATAAGAAGAATTTTGAAAATGCCAAAAAACAAGATTTAGAAGACCAAAAAATACTCATAGATGTTGTAGCTAGAAAGCTAGAAAAAATTTGGCTACTAGCCAAGAAAATTAGGAAAACACAAATTGGCTGAGACAATTCTGAGGAAGAAGAAATAGAAAGTAAAGGAAAAACACAAGAGCAACCAGTCCCAAAGAAAAAAAGAATAATAGTGCAGAGAAGAACAAGAAAAGATAAAAATAAATAAATCATTGAAATGTCTGCTAAAAGAACTTAAGCATTTGCAAAAATGTCCATGCCCAAAGTCAAAGAACACAGTTTAGCTAACAAGGATGAAAAGGGAAAAATATGTGATTGGTTGCAGGAACTAGAAGTAGAAGAAGAACATGTAGAACCTATGTATATGGATGAGCTTGGGTTTTCCAACAAAGAATCTGAAGAAGAGATTTTTTTTGATGTAAATACTTTTGAAGTTTCTGCTAGTGAATCTGAAATGTGTATAAATACTATAGATAATGATAATTTTTTTGATGAATTAGAGTTAGATTTTCTTGATTATAAGAATTTGTGAGAAGTTGAGCCTTGGGAATCCATGAAGAAAATTGCTGATTTTGATATTGAGATAAAGGATGCAGTAACATAAAATTCTAAGCCCGAGCAACTTATTCCATTTGCAGTAAGTGGATATATTCTCAATATTGATAAAATTTTGGATCCCTTTGATTCTATCCGCACTTGGGAAGATACACTTGAAAACATGTTTGACAGAAGTGGTTTCTAGAACGAGCCTACAAATTTTTTGTATGTAGTCAGATTACTATCTGGAAAACTTAGAAACTAGTGGAACAAAATACCAAATAATGGTAAAAGAACCCCCTTAGATGAAAACACTGATTATGTCAGGTAGAAGGACATGGGAAAATATGATATATTCTCTGCTAGTTTTGAAGAGTTTAGGTCTTTACTAATTGATCTTTTCTATGGTGAAACTTCAAATAAAATAACTAAAGCCAATAAGATTCTACAAACCTTAAAGTTAAAAAATTTGGCTAATTTTCACTCATACAATTTAGTCCTTGAAGCCTCCATGATAGAAACCAACAAATTGCATGACCTAACCACAAAAAAATATTATCTGAATTCATTACCTTGTGGTTTAGGAACTTGGGAAAAATACTATATCATAAGGAAAGAGCATAAGATAGTAGAAGAATTCAATTTAATAGAATTGAAAGGAGTTATTGGCTACAAGCTTGAAAAATAATGCTTATTAGGAGATTTGCAAGGAAATAAAGAAGAATATAATTATATATGTAATTTGAAAGAATTCTGTGACTTGCCACCTATCAACCAAATTGCATACTTCCAACAACTCAAGCAATTTAGAAGGAAAAGTTGTGGAAAAAGATGCAAATGCAGAAAGTGCTCCCAAAATAGGTATGGAGGAGAGCATACATTCAAAAGGAATAAATTTGGAAAACATGGTAAAAGAAGATATAGGGTGGTTCCATACAAAAGAAGATAATTTTCTAAACAACCACCACCATACTTATTAAAGAAAAGGAATAGGAAGGTCCCCAATGGAGTCAAATTTTTTTATCTATAAAGGACTTCATTATGCAACAAATTTTCCAAAAAAGTTAAATCTTGGCACAAAAATTTATGCAATGTTTGAATATGAAAACTAGGATTGGGAAATAATAAATAGTAAAGATGTTTCCCTTGATATGGATAATTTGTATGAATTAATTGAGATAGTTCCTGATACTAGCTATATGATGAGATTTAAGGATCTTAATAGGCAACAACATTATGAAAAAAGAAGGTCATCTTCTGAATTAGAATCTCCTTGTGAAGAAGAAGAAGATTATTTGGTCTCTTTTCTCAAACACACCTTAGATGATGTCAAGCTTAAAATTAAAATTGAGAAATACAAAGATCCTTATAAAACCATAGGAACAAAAGAAGAAAGGAAAAATGCTATAAAAAATCATTTGGAAACTTTGAAGAAACTAGAGTTAGAAAGAGAAGAACTCCAGAATCAATTGAAATTGCATAAGAAACCTAATAAAAGATCATCTAAATATATTGACCATGGTTACAAGATTCCACCATGGAAAAAAGATAAACCAACTTCTTCCAAGCATAAAGAAAGATCTGTAGACATTGATATTATTGTTGTTTTTAAGAAAATTGATTTGAAACATGCCATTAAAACCCAACAAAAATAATTGAGAAATATTTCTGCCACTATGGGAGAAATCAAAGATATTTTGTTCAAAGTCGATCAATAGTCAGAACAAAAAAATTATGAACAAGCAGAACTTGAGAAAATAGAGGAAGAAAGCAATAGTAGTAGCAGTAGTTTAATTAAGAAAACAAGGGATAAATCTTCCTCTCTACTTCTATCCAATAATGGCAATTATATCAGGATTAAATTTTGTTTTCCATGTTCAAGAAGATTCCAATGGATGCTTTTGTGGACACTAAATCTTCAAGGTCATTGGCTAAAACAAATGCTATACCTCCAGAATATAGGAAGCCAAGACCATACCTACCACATAGTTATGCCATTAATGGAGAAATGATTCATATTGGCAGATATACATAGGATGTACATGTGGAGATAATAGGTAAAATGTTTGTAACTAATTTTATTGAATATAATGATCTTGAAGATGATATTCTATTAGGGTTTCTATTCCTCACTAAATATGAACTACTTCACTTTTGGAAGCATAAAATATCTTTGAGACATGAAGATGCTCAGGTAGAAATACCTACACTCAAAATAGTCAATCAAGTTTGAAAATAGTGGGAAAAAAGAGTCAGTTAAAGAACTAACAAAATCATCTACAAAATTGTTTGCTGAAATCAAGAATAGATTTGAGAAAGATTGTTACAATATGAAACCATTACAGTTTTGGTCACAAGAACATGAAGAATGTGAAATCCACATCATACCAAAATGCCAATTTGTAATTCCACATGAGCTAGCTTATTTAATGAGCCCTACAAAAGTCAAAGAAATGGATGAACACTTGAACGAGCTTCTTGAAGGACATTTTATCAGACCAAGCAAAAGTCCATTCTCATGGCCAAATTTTTTGGTAAACAAGAGATTTGAACAACAAAGAGGTAAAAAAATATTTTTTATTAATTATAAGCCTCTTAATGAAATCATTCTTCCATTTAATTATCCAATTCTATTTAGTTCAGATTTGATCAAACACACAACAAATAAGAAAGTGTTTTCTAAGTTTGACTACAAATCCAAATTTTTGGAAAATTTAGTTTAAAGAATCAAATAGGTAGAAAACTGCATTTTCAATCCCTCAAGGATTATATGAATGGAATGTTATGCCATTTGGTCTCTATACATCACCAACTTATTTCTAGAGAATAATGGACCAGGCATTAAAACATTTAAAGGATTTTTGTGCAGTTTATATTGATGATATCCTTGTGTTTTCTGATTCAAAAACTGATCATTTGCAACAGTTGTAGGAGCTTTATACTATTGGAATATGGTCAGTGCTCCCCTCGAGAATCATGACATGGAATAACAACCTCCCATGGATTCGTTAACTCTGGTAGTTGTATTGGGCATTAACAGGTCGATCTTTTGGTGCAACAAAAACTATGGGCCAACAATTGGTATTAGAGCCAAGGTGCTAGGTTTGAATCCCCTTGGGTAACGTTGAGGGGGAGTTGATGGCCCATAGTTGTCATTGCACCAAAATATTGACCTATTAATTCCTGATAGAACTCCCAGAGTTAACAGATCCATGGGAGGCAGTTAGTCCATGTCATGAATCTCGAGGCGAGCACTGACCATCTGCCAACATATACAACTATTAGAAAACATGGAATATGTTTGTCTACCAAGAAAATGGTAATTGGTCAATCTCAGGTAGATTTCCTTGGTATTCACCTTAATAGGGGAAAATTCTAGCTACAACCACATATTCTTGAGCGTATCCAAGAATTTCTAGATATATTAGAAGATAGGAAACAAATCCAAAGGTTTCTTGGATGCCTGATTATGTATCCCCTTTTTACAAAGGATTGGTAGAAGATAGGAAAGCCATCCAGGAGCATCTCAAAGAAGGGAAAAATGAAGGATGGTCTTTGAAGGATATTGAAGTAGTACAAAGGATTAAAACCAAGTGCCAAAATTTTCCTTTTGTCCAAATCACAATTCCAAATTTACCATTATTTTTGTATACTGATGCTTTTGATGCAACATGGTCTGTTGTGCTCATATAGGAAGAAGAAGATGGGAAAAGGTGTATCTGTGACTATAGATCTAACACTTTCACTGACACTAAAAGCAGATACCATATTTATGAAAAATAAATACTAGCGGTAAAAAAAGGAATGGAGAAATTCAAAAATTTCCTCAAGCCAACCAAATTTATAGTCCACATAGATAGTCAAGCAATGAGAAGTTTCTTAAAAAAGAAGCCCAATAAAGAAATTGGCCTAGGTAAGAGTAGCAAGATGGTATTTTGAATTTATTAGTTATAAATTTGATATAGAATGGATAAAAGGTGAGAATAATCCATTGGCAGATGCCTTAACCAGAGAGCTTGCAGGATCAATCTATACCAGTCTTGTTTTCAAAAATCCTACATTCTATAGGTCAAATGGAACTCCAATGTTTGTCCATGAAGATAATGAGAACTTAGAAGATGAAGGAAAGAAAAGGGTTCTCCCTTACCTACTAGAGGATATAGTTGTAAAATTACTTGAATCATTTTTTCTCAATAAATGGCTTCGAGAACTTAGAAAAACTATTCAATACTTTCATGGGAAAGGATTAGTTGATTCTAATGAAGAAATATACTTCTTAGCACTTATGGGATTACAAGATGCCCCATTAAGACACTGGTGCAACAAATATGGTTGCATCCATATAAAGATACGAGGATTCTTTGAAATGAATTAGTCCAAGAAAAGCAAGATGAATTTGCTCAAATGTCTTAAGTATGGGTTAATAATCAAGATTACTTTCCACCAGAATTCCTTTGAAGAATACACAGATTTAATTGGTTCAAGGTTCAATGAATGTCTTAAAAATGACTCAGTGCATGGACCAATACTTAACACATTATCCTCACACTGGGTATGATTTTCCTAGAATTGAGTTATATCCACTCGAAGATGAATGTCACCCGAAAGTCAGAATTGAAGACTTGGAGATAAATCTCAAACTTGCAATAATGGATTGAGCCTATTCCCAAGATTATGTTGTACAAAGGGACTATGTGTTTAATGCCTACACTCAATATTGGGAATTAGCCTTTGCACCTTTACCAACAGAATTGATGGACCCAATACCTTTTCCTTGGAGCTAGCACATGGGCTTGTCTGTGCCATGATGTCACCCATGTTAAGATGTGACAATAGGATGCAACCCTATTTTAAAAAGCATGATCCTTGTAGCCACTTATGGGTGTTAAGTGGGCCCTTCTCACTCACGGGTGTCCAAAAAATGATTGTCTTTCTTTTCTCCACTATGTCAGTGTTTACGAAAAACTGCCTAACAATTGTCTATTCCATAGTGCGGTAGGTGGTGGAACACATGTCATTCTCGTATGGACAGATTCCAAAATTAATTGTAAAATTCCTTAAGGTTACAAGCTCTTCCCCTTCTATAAATTGTCGGGGACGCCTCATTCTTGGCATCAAAGTTTTCTAGATTGGAGTCTAGAGTCTAGATTTAAGGTCCCAAGTTCTGCATATCAGACGTATGCTCTCTCATGCGCCTTGAGCGATCTATATGGTCAGAAATCTATATGCATGTTGTTGTAATCAAATTTTGTAATAAAATTATACATGTTAAGTATTCCGCAAAGTTTGAGAGAGAAAGGAGGTGATATAGACAAGTAGTAGAGATAGGGAGAGAGATATGGAGAGACAAACATATATAAGGAGATAGATATAGGGAGGCATAAATAGGGTGTGTGTGTATATATAAGTGAGAGAGAGATATGTAGATAACTTGATGAAAATGTAGATTATATAAATAGATAGAGGGAGGGAGAAGGAGAGGGAGTGACATACATAGATAGAGAGAAGTAGCGAGATATAGAAATATGGAGTGACATAGATAGAGTGAGATATGAAGAGATATAGATAGAAAGATGGAGAGATATGTAGAGATATATATATAACCTATGAAAGATACAGGGAAAGAGAATGGGAGAGAGCTAGGTAGAGAGAGAGAGATAGAGGAGAGATATAGATAAATGAAGAGTAAGGGAAAAGTGAAGAGATAGGTAGAGAGGCTAAATGAAGGAGAGGGGGAGAGAAGGAGAGATATCACAAAGAGTTGAGGCAATTGAACTAAATTTTAATTGAATTATTAGTTTAAAGAACTTATAAAGCTTATTGTAGTGATTTAGATGTTAATTTCAAATATATTATGATTATATGTACATACAAATAGTCTTACATTCTTGTAATTTCTTATATAGGAAGTTGTAGGTGGGTCATCCATAATGAGTGCTTCTAAAACAATGGAAGAAGCTTAATCAATGGTATATATTTATTTGTAGTAGATATAGGTTTATGTTTAGTAATCTAGATTTTTAATTTACAAGTCTAACCTCTTTTTATTGTACATATTTCCTTCTTTGTCAACAATTATAAATTAATTTACATCAATTTTATTTTACTTATTATAGTCTATTCCACAATTTACCTATGTGGCTCCTTGACCATTACAATATTATAGGATTCTTGATCATCTTAAGAGACCCTCATTTGTAGAACATTTATAAGGAAAGAAATAAAGAGTTGAGGTAATTAAGAATTGAAATTTACTTTAATTGATAGCTTAGAGAAATTATAGTTTAGTATAGTGATTTAGATGTTAATTTGAAAGTTCTAAATTATAGTAGATAAGCTTCTATTTAGTAGTCTAACTTATTTATCATTAAGCTAATTAATCTAATTTGTGGTTTAAATTGTTATTGTGTAGTCAACTTCACATCCATCAAGGGGCATGAAGAGGCTATATTTTGATGATCTACCACAAGTTTAGGATTTTTTTGAGACATCTAGGGTCAATTGGACAATTAGGATTTGATACATAGCTATTTGAAATGTACATTGTATATAGATCTTGAGATGACATATGCCACATTTTATAAATTTTTTTTTGAGTTGAATATATGCCTATAGATTAGTAAATGAATGTGATAATTAAAAAAAAGAAATAAACCAATCACAATCAAATAAAAAATCACTCAATAAAGCTTAAGGAAATTAAAAACCTTACACAATATCCTTACTTAGCACCATTATTTTTTAATTGTTCCTTGAAGAATGGTGTTGTAATTGCTCTTATATTTTTAGCATAAAAGTACTTAATGATAACACATGCAAATTTATTGCAAAGAGAGAGATAATGAGATGAATGAAGGTTGGATTTATAGATTGTATGTGATATCAATCAATGGTTGAGTTTGGAGAGAAGATTGAATAGATTAATGGAAAAGAATGCTCGAGACGAATTGATTGAGAGAGATGAGGAGCTGATTGACCATATGGAGTAGTTAAGTAGAATTGATTGATGAGATAAGTACGCATGATTGTTAGAGAGATTGAATAGATTAGATAAAGGACTGAATAGATTGAAGAGTGAACTATAATTAAGTGGAAGTTAACTGATGAGGTGGAGAGTGCATGGATAATTAATAAAAGTAATTAATTAAATAAATTATTTAATTCATGTGCAAAGTGGGATAAAGAAACAAAATAATAATTTTATTTCCTTTTAGAAGAAGATAGTGTATCAAAGAATAATTATTTTAATTAAATAATTATTTAATTATTGAGATTTAAAAATAATAATTAAAGATGAATTAATTAAATAATTAAAATTATTTAATTAATATAGAGGAAAATGATGAAATAATCAAATTAATCAAATAATTGAAAATTATTTAATTAAAATAGAAATGAAGGGAAATTTTGAATTTTAAATAATTAAATAATTTAAATGATTTAATTATCAAAGATAAAGGAGAATTGATGTTAATTTAATTAAATAATAAAATTATTAAATTAAATCTAGTAGATAAATTAAAGGAAATATGACAAAAATTGATGATCTTTTGGAAGAGACAAGTTAGTCATTTTTAGGTGTCTATATTTGCTCCTCTTTGAGATAATACCTTTTTACAACATAGTTTCAAAGAGCGTGTGAAATTTTTTGTGATGTCATGGCCTAGTTTTCCCCAAAAAATGAAGAAATGGAGGTAGAATGCCCCTTGAGAGGTTGATGATTTTTTATTTTTTTACCTAGTCAAACTCTTGAAAAGGTGTGATCAACTTGGTAGGTATGAAGAAAATGGTAAATAATGAGAAGAAACATTAGGTGGATGTAGTGAAGGACTTAGAATGAATGTGGGGGTCAAATGTCTTCATTTTCACTCCTAGTCCTTGAGAGAGGAGCTAAGATGATGGCATATAATCTTATGGGAGATCGCTACACTAAGAGAGTCAAGACTTATGGATGACCAGATGATGCACTAGTAGATGTATGTACCTAACTCGTGACTAGTGAATTTTACATTTCAATCCATTTATTAGGCATAGAATTTAGGTTTTATTATTTGCACATTAAGATTAGTTTGGTGCAAATGATACCACAAATGACACATTTGATGCACTATGGCACAATTGATGCACAATTTTGCATAAGAAAATTTATTTTATGTAATCAATTCAAGATTGCACAATTGATATAGAACTACACATTTGAGTTGCATGGCACAAATGATGTGTAAAATAGTATAATTTATTAGGATTTATGCAATTAACACCAAAAATAGCACAAATAACATACTATGCACAATTGACACTAGAAATGGGGCAATAGTTAATTAGGTCATAAACTCTTGGATAGCTAAAGAATTGTTGGGGGCATCCATCCATGGATAGGAACCTTTGAATTCTTTCTATGAGAACCAATAGAGTTTATCTTTCTTTACTCTAAGATTGATTGTTCTCATCTTCTGAGAACCTAACTGTTTGGGAAGATAAAGGTAGTGAACTCCTTGTCGTTGGACTAAGGGTATGAGAAAGCCTTGGTCAAACTGTGCAATTGAAAAATCAAGTCGTTGGTCAGTGAAAAAACATGCAGTTAGGTTTTTCTATAGCAAGTTGTTGGTAATCTTGACTACTAAAGTGTGCATTATGATTAAAGGATATCCTAGAGTGACTGATGTCTTGGGAGAGGAATCTAGAGGCAATTATATTGAGGTGGAAGCTCATTGATAATGAGCATGCATTTCTTGAAGTGGTGGATTTATTTTATATCACCTATATTCCTAAGATTAGGGCTAATAGAGGGATGATGACTGTATTAGCTAGGATATGCTATAGTGAGTGGAGCACATTATTACTACTGAATGGGGATGCAACAACCACTCTCAAAGACATATGGAGGATTCTAAGGATTCCAATCAATGGTGCTCGAGTTATATATGACATAGATACTAAAGAGGGAACGTTGAGTTGAGTGTTTATGATCATATTGAATGACCTTTTGTTACACCCCATTGTGTTGTTACCTATTTACTATTACCTTGATGGGTTAAAATACTTTAATATATGATTATGTTTTGGATATGAATCTTGATGGAAATTTTGATGAGTGGATGTTCAATTCAATTTTATATTTTAAATTTTTTGAAGATGAAAATATATGATGCATGTTAATGTAATGTTATCAACTAACTACTGTTGTGATGCACTAAGCTGAATGCAAGAACAAATTCGAACCTCTAGAAGAGAGGGTGAGTATAACTCAAGAGAAGAACTTGGGTTGGTAACCCTTGATGAGCCTAATTGAGCATACACACTCACATTCTAGTCTAGGTATAGTTGAATTAAGATAATTCATGAATTGGTAAGTAACCTTATGTCAGGGTTTGAGTATGTTTTTTATTGGTATGTGGATTTAGTCTTTGAATGTTCCTGTTTGGGGTTATGTGACCGAGTCTTTGTGATAAGTATAAGGGGTGTGTGCAAGAACTTGAGTCCATTTTTTGGCCAAAAAGTGGAAGTGTTTTCCTTGATTTTCAAAATTTGTTACATTTGACCTTAAAATTTGAAGCACTTAGAGATGAACTTTTAAAAAAAGTCACTAATCATAAAATGTAGCAGTCAGAGTCTAGTTTCCAAATATGTGATTTATTTTAATACCTAGATGATACAAATTGATTTTCAATAGGCGTTTCTAAAAACCACTATTTAAAAGTCACTTTTTTACCATACCATGCACGTGTATATCATCCATATTTTGAACTAAATAATTAAATTTTTCTGAATCCTTTTGGGAAAAGATTTGTAACACATTAAAGAATGCTCCTGATTTTTTTTGGTAATATTTTTATTAATTTTTTATTGCTCATATTTGTTGTTTTGAAAAATCATCGTGTACGTCACAAATAAGATGACCTAAATTTATCATTTTTTTATTTTTTTCAAATTGAAAATAATTGTTTGAAGTACACTTTTGTACAATTCATTCTTCAAAAAATTATTTAAAAGTTATTAAAATAATAAAAGCCCTGATATTTCAAGTTTATGGACCAATTTCATCAAAAATTAATTAAAAAATAGAAAAAATAATCAATTTTTTTAAAAAATACATATTTGGAATCTATGCTATCTCATCTATAATGGGTTTTAATTTCGTCAAAAAAATCTACAAAAAAATTCTTTAGACATGCCTAAGGTCACTATTTTCTTGTGAGATTGACAAGACCTTCAAGTTGTAGGTCAAAACAGGGCCAAAGCTTAGGTTTGGGTCACCGGGCCTTTTCTCGAACCGAAAAAAAAGCACAAACCTGACCAAAAATTCATATTTAAAAAAATGGGATCTTATTTCATAAAAAATATTTTTTTTATGCTTTTATGAAACGGGATCCTATTTTGAAAAGTTAAAAAAAATGGAAAGTTTTTAGAACAAGATCTCATTTTGAAAAGTTTCCAAAAATGGAAAATTTTCAAAATGGGATCTCGATTTAAAAAAATGGTATATCATTTTAGTTTTAGGCTCAGGACCTTGAAGCAAAATGGGATCCCAATTGCTAAAAAATGGTTTCCCAATTCATTTTTCCTGATTTTAGAATTTTTTTTGAGCCCGAAACTTCCACCTTAAGTGGACTCAACTTTGTACTTTCAACCTAAGTTCTTTCTTGCATTCTGGGTTATATAATAATCGATGGATATATACATGGAATATACATGTATGTATGTATATGTCTCCGATAATAATATATATGTATGTATGTACATATCTCCGATAATTCATACATATGAATATATACATACATGCATATACGTAGATAGATTTACTTATGTATATTCATGTACAAATATATCATGTGCATGTCAGTATCGATTGGACAAGCAAGACATATACACAAAAACACACATTTTGTATATATGCACCAATTGATGAATATGTGAATATGTGTTTAAGTATGGATATTAAAATAATGTTATATATACATAAAATAAATGTATTAATATATATATATATATATACATTAATACAAATGTATATACATATATTAATATATTAATATATGTATGTATATATATAATTATTTTGATATATGTTTATATACATTTAATTGGCAAGTAATGCATTTAATAATCATGTGAATATAATTATATAATATATATATTAAATATATTGTTTGATATATATTAAAAGTGCTTTATAATAAACATAGTGCATTATTAAAGTGTTGCCTTATATATTATAACAACTAAAGCTAAATGTTGCACATATAGTGAATGAAGGTAATAAGTCAAAAGGCTTATGAATAACACATAAAGTAGAAGAAAATGTTGATTCAAAGGTTGTTGAATTTGTCTAAAAACTATGCATGAAATAAGGTGTGTAAAGTATGAAGGTGGGGCCATATTATGGAGAGAGTAGGAACCAAAATAAGTCTATTTTCTACATCATATCCAAGAAAATCCATTTGATAAACATGAGACTCAGTATCAACCATCAACTAGCTGAGATAGTTGACATATATTGCAATAAGGAAACCTGTAGGTTGTTTTTTTTCTAAGTTTAATCTTTGCTATTATCAAGATATGAGTGACTCATTCTTAACTAAGAAGCTAGACTATTTAGGTGTGTAGTAATAGAAAAAGTAAGCCTTTCCCTTTCTTGTTTGGATAACTGACATTAAAGCTGAATTAATGGTTTCTTGAGCGATGTTGTAATGTGTTGTACACATTCACACAGTTCTAGGGCTTTTATCTAACTAAAACATGCCTTAATTGATCCTTTGCAAAGGTGTTGTAAAGTGTTGTAACACACTTTCACACTTTACTAGGATATATCTACTTAATTAAGCCTAATGGGCCCCTTTCTAAATAAAAATATACAAAATGTGTAACTTGTTTGAGTGTTGCAAAGTGTTTTAAAGCACTTTCACATTTATCTCGATGGTCTTAATTAATTGTGATTAATTGGAGTTATTAACCACATTTTTAGGCCTTAATTTTGACACCTCCCAAAGATCTATCCCGACAATCATAAATTAAATATCAAATTATTTCATTGGGAAAAGTATGGTTCTGGTAAGTTGAGCTAGGACTAATTCATCCTTGATGGTGAATGGGTCCTCCCATAATAGGACCCCCCTTTCTTAGTTGATCTAGAATGGGTTTTTAGCCTTCTTTCAGTCCCCTAAAGCTTGGTCTTGGAAACTTAGCCAAGACCCATTCGCCCATGATGGCGAATGGGTCCTCCCTTAATGAGACCCTAATTTTTTAATTTCATTCTAGTAGGAACTTAATTATGTTTCTTTCTAGATCTTGTGTTGGACTTAGTTCTTTGAATTTTGAGGTTAATCTCCTAATTTAGTATAAATAAGGGGTTAATTCACATTGTTTCACCTAATATTTTCAAGAGAGCATCTTAATAATTCACAACAACATTATAGAGCATTTTAAGAGCATTCACAAGGCATTTTCAAGGAAGATCTCAAAGGTTTATTGCAACAATTCAAATTCATATCATCATGTCAAGGGTTTAATGCATTCATGTGTGTTGAGATAAGAAGTTAATGTTGCATTGAGGATATATCTACAAGCATCATCTTACATCCTAGATCTACATTCTTCATGGTCACTCCATGATAGTTTGCAGATTTTCTTCACAAGACATAATCCAAGGTGACATCATTTGCATATTTCATATTCCATGCTTCATTTCATTCATTTCATCACTTGGTTTAATACCTAAAAGGGGTTTGACCGAGGAAAACCACCATTCACTAAAAAATAAATAATTTTTTATTTCCCTTGAGTGTGTAATTGCAAATTTATAGGTTGAAGATCAAGTTGAGCAAGATTTGGAGAAAAATTGTCAAAGTTGCAAAGTTGCAAAAGTTGTCATTCAAAGTGCAAGATAATAAAAAGATCTCTACAAAATTACATACAGGCTTCTAGAACTTGACAACCAGGAATTCAAGAGTACATAAATCAAGGAATAGGATCTTGAAATTAGTTTTTTGAAACCCTAAAATGACCCATTTACCATTGAAGGCGAATGAGTCCTCCATAGCTCAAAAATAACAACTTTCTGGCCAAGTACATAACTTTTTATGCCCTAAAAACATTTGCCATAATTGCTATAAAATTTGGGTTGCATTTTTGGTTATTATTAGCATATTATTTTACATAACTCGAGGTGTTTAGGGCCTAGAAAAACAAGTGGTCCATCACTTTGTTGATTCATTTGGCGGAACCTATTTTCACCCCCAATCAAGGTGTTTGAAAACTAATTTTTTGATCAACCACCTCTCACCTCTTGAGCCTATTTGATGCATTTAGAATAGGAAGGTGGTAGATTTGGTAGCTTATTAATATGCTCAAATTTTAGTATATATAGAGGTATCCTCTCTACCCTTTGGTACAATTATTCATTCTGACTTTCTTATCTGTCATTTTGTTGTAGTTTTCTATGCAAACATAATTTGAGAGTTTTTGGTGAGAAAGAGAGTTGTCTTTGTGAGTTTGCAATTGTTGAAAGTTTTGTAAAGAGGCTATAATTTGGAGGTAGGTTGGGATTATAAGGAGTATCTATCATGATTGTGAAGGCTGAATTTGGAAAACAACATTATTAGTTGGTACTATAAATCCAGGCATGCTGATTTCTATTCCTCTATTTTTTTATGATTAAAAATTTATTTGTTTATAAATTCCTTTGTTTGGGAAATATTGGTTTTGAATGCATGATAAGTTTATTTTTATGAACTTTATTTATTTCCTAGTTTGGGATAATCCTGTGTGATTCATGGTTGAGTCTTGAATTGGTGAAACCCTTGTATTTGGGAATACATATATATACTATATTAGAATTTTCATGGCTTTAATGCAACTAGATCTATTCATAGTTTGTCAAGACTATATGGATGTTGCATGAAAAGTGAAATGTGGAATATGTTGGGTATCTTATATTAATTTTATGAAAATTTCATTTTTGAACATGGGTGGGTACCTTGGTTATTCCTAGGGTTAGATAATCCATGGGAAAGGGAGTAAACAACTTGGTCACTTAATATGTGTGCATGTATGGTTAGCATGGTTATACTTGGGGTTTGATAATCTATGGGAAAGGGTGTAGCCTAGTTAGTTAGTTTGTTATAATATGGTTATTCTCGAGGTTATAATAATCCATAGGAAAGGGAGTAACCTAGTAATTTAGTTTTTCAAGTCTTGGTTATTCCTAGGGTTAGGATAATCCATGGTAAAGGGAATAACCTTGTTAGATAGTTTGTTATGTTATCACCTTAGGTTGAATGTGTGTTATTATTGTGAATGGTGATTAAAAACTTGAGCTAAAGGGTGGGTGGATAGATGAATTGCACTTGAATTACTGGGTGTTGAATTCTTTGGCCAAAGTAGTGTAAGTAGCCACTGTTTACACTGTCAGTTCATCGTGATCTAGGATTGCATACTAGGAAAGAAATCATACATGTAGGTTGTAGCCAATGTATGGTAGCTCTAGATATATAATACACAACACTATTCTTAGGAAGGCCAATATTATGGGGTTTCCAAACCAATCTCTTTGTCAAAGGGTAGGGCCATCTTACTAGTTAGGTAGATGTGCGGGGGACCGTAGTAAGTCCATGGTTGACAGAAAAGTTCTTGAGTGATGCTCTACCTCATACAGTTGTAGTGCTAGTTTTGGGACACCTAGAATGTATGCAATAGTGATAGGGGCATCTAGGAGGTATGATCCAACATTGGGGACATCTAGATCATTGCATTCTATTTGTATATCTATATCATTGAGCTCATGGAAGCTATGAATGTAAGCATGTATCTCTATTCTTATTGAGAAATTGTAAATGGAAAATATCATCATGAAATTATGTAATGTGAAATCGTTACTTGAAATATTTTAATATTTATTTGTTATGCAATGGGAAATTTTAAAATGGTTATGTTTCAAATGTGCATCTTGTTTATTCAAATGGAAAAGAAATTTTTTATTGCCATAATGTTAGCAGTACAATTTTTTTGCTTGTGGGTAAAACATAGTAAAAAAAATAGGTAGAACAATGAGCATGTTACATGTGGTATCAGAGCTACTAGGTTCAACACTATAACCTATGTGCTCACTATGATTTCATCCAACATTATATGAGTCTATTTTTTGGAAATCTTGTGCCAGGATGGTGTGTCTCAAGATGATGGCAAGGAAGTTAGTAATTTGTAATGAGCACTACCTAAAGGAAAAGAAAGAAAGGGAAGCCATTGTTCAAACCATAGAGGGGACCAATTACAAAAATGATATTTGGTTGAGTGGCACTAAGAATTTTAGTCATCTTCTATCTCACTTCAGTAAAGAAAGGAGGATGTGTGAGGTTGTTAACATTGTACTTCCTATCTCTCCTGCCAAGTCAGATTCTTTACCACTTTCTAGGGATATGCCCTTGGAATGTAGTGTTGGTTCTACTATGATCTTTAGGGACCCTTGTGTTCTTCCAATGTCAAAATTTACTGTGATGGAATCAAGTGGAAACTTAGAGGGATATACCCCCAAAACTATGCATCTTAGGATAAGTCTAAAGGTTATTTTCCTTTTGACAATGTATGGGAACAAAAATTTGATGGGTATACCCCAATTAGCTATGTATCAGAGAGTTAATCCAAGGTATACTATACCTAGACTATTTGAATAGTCATTCCATGTAAATGCAATGATATTGAAATCCTATTGATCTAAATGAAAATTATGTTTTGGGGAAAAAATTGTGTATGAGTTCTTCTTTTAAACTTATTTATATGAATGTTTTTGGGAAATGTTTTAAATGCTATGTAAACCTTCTTTGAATCTATTTGAAAATGAAACCTCCAAGTATAGACCTTATTGTCAAAAATGGTTAGAACTAGAACCAACCTTGGGGGAATCCAAAAAGTAGGCCAAGGAGCAAAAAATTCAAGGGATAAATTGGATCATATTCTAGCCATGATGGATGAGACAAGAGAAAGAATGGGAAACCTCAAGCAAGAGGTAAGGGGGAAAGAAAAGAAAGAACACGAAGTTCCTAGTAATGATGAATAAGAAAAAAATTCCCATGATCATACTCAGTCTAGTGAACGTGAGGATGATGAATCAAAATATTGATTAGAGGGTAGCAAAGGGAAATGACTTTCTAGTGAGCTATCTCAAGATATGAGAAAGATCACTCCTTCAAAGTTTGAAGCTAGTAATAGTGGGGATGTGGCTGAGGCATGAATCATAGAAATGGAAAAGTATTTTGAAATCAAGAATTACTTTGAGATAACTAAATTCATTTGGGGATCTTTCCAATTGGTTGAAGAAGCATCCAACTAGAGGATAAATGAAAAGACAGAGCTTGGGATAAGTTCCTTAAATCATACTTGGAGTGAATTCATTGAATTTTTTTGAAAGTAGTGGCTACCTCAACTCTTCTATGATAAAAAGGGTATGGACTTTCAAAACTTGAGGCAAGGATATTCATCGGTTAACTAATATTGGAAGAAATTCACTCTTCTCCTGAGGTATGTACCCATGTACCAAAAGGAAGAGAAATTTTACATAAGGAATTTCATCATGGGCCTCAATGCCCAAATCAGTGGAGAGGTAGACGTGCATGGTCCTATCACCATGGAATTGGTGTACAAGAAAGTCATTAAGCAAGAAAAAAGGTTTAAATCTATCTTGAAATATCGTGAAAAGAATTGTAATAAGTTTAATTGGTCATAAACCAATCGAGCTTCAAAAGCCTATTGAAGGGTTATATTTTCAAAAGAAAGGAGATAAAGGATTCCATAATAGTTGGAATAATTCAAGAAGGGATCATAGGGGGAAGAACAACAACAATAAAAAAAATGTTGGTAGGAATGAAGGTAGTTTTAGAAGGCTTGCAAGGATTGGACCATTGAGAGGATGATATAATTATGGTTGAGATCACTTTGTAAATTAGTGCCCCAAAAAACCACTAGGGATGTAGCCACAAGGGAATCAACTACCTTATCAACAAGAAAAATTCTAGCAGGGGATTCATGTGGCATTAGATAACTAGAAAGAGGAGTACCGGATCACTCCTATGGAAATATCAAGTACTTTTTTTGGTACACCTATTTCCATTCTTATTGATACTGGTGCCATTAATTTTTTTTCTCCTAGTATAGCTAGTAAAAATTATAGAAAATATAGCTATATGGAAAAGTCTTGGATGGTTGAATATGCTAACTAGACAAGAGCTAAGATGGAACGATGTCTATTCGAAGAAAGGGTTGAACTTTAAATTTTCTCTTTAGAAGTGAATTAGTATGTAGCACCCCTAGGTTCCTATGATGTCATTTTAAGGATGAATTGGATGTGGAAGCATAGATCCAAAGTAGATTGTCATGCAAAAATAGTGGAATGTTTAGATGATCTTGGAAATTTGGTGTTCTTGCAAGGAATGCCTAGAGAAGTTAAGCTGTGGTAGATTTTTTCCATGTACAAATGTATAGGGAAAAGAAGAAAGGTTGTCAACTCTTCACTCTGAAAATGGAGAAACTTGAGGAGTGCAACAAGTTCATTTCCCAAGATGATGTAGTATATTATGAACCTCAAGACCCCAAGAAGTTGAAGAAGGTGAGGTGGTGGAATTGGGAAAATTGGATATGGATAAATATCCTATCCTACAAATTTTTTTGGATGTATTTCTAGATGAATTACCTAGATTTCCTCCCAAGAGAGTGTTTGATTTCTCTATTGACATAGTTCTAGGGGTGGAGCCTATATACAAAGTTCCATATAGGATGACCACGATAAAATTAATGGAGTTAAAAGCTCAATTGGAGGAATTGTTGTCCAAGGGACTGACTAGACCTAGTGTTTCACCTTGGGGAGTACTAGTGATCTTTGTGAAGAAGGATGACACATTGCACTTGTGCACTGATTATTTTTTTCTTAATAAGGAAATAATAAAGAATAAGTATCCATTTCCATGTATCAATGATCTCTTTGATCAGATGCAAGGAGTGATAGTATTTTCAAAAATTGATCTACGATCAGGTTATCATCAACTAAGGATCAAGGATGAAGATATTTTCAAAACAACTTTTAGGACTAGGTATGGTCATTATGAGTTCACGATCCTACCTTTTGGTCTAACGAATGCACCTGCAACATTCATGAACTTCACAAATAATATATTTAGAGACTTCTTGGAAAAGTTTGTGTTGGTATTTTTGGATGATATTCTCACCTAATCCAAGAATGAAGAGGAACATCTATAACATCTAGATATTGTTCTCCAATGATTTTGAGAGAATAAGTTGTATTGAAAACTCTCTAAGTGTAATTTATTTCAAAAGGAAGTGTAGTATCTGGGTCATGTGATTTTAGTTGATGGGATTACAATTGATCCAATAAAAATAAAAGTAGTGCTTGAATGGTTAGTTCCTAAGAATATACCAAAAGTTAGAAGTTTTATGGGTCTCTAGGGCTAGTTACTATCAAAATTTTGTTGCAAAATTTTCCAGAATATATTTTCCAATTACCTCCTTAAAAAGAAAAGGGAAGAAGCTTAAATGGAAAGAGAAATGTCAAGGGAAATTTGATCAATTAAAGAAGTTTAAAACAACTTTGATACTAAAAGTAGTAGATATAGATGGTGATTTTATAGTCATCATAGATGCTTCAAGAGAAGGTTTGGGTGGAGTTTTGAAGTACAATGGGTGAGTCATATCATATGAGTTGAGGAAGCTAAAGCCTTATGGAAAAAAATATGCTTCACATGATTTGGAATTAGCAAAAGTTGTTCATGAATTATAGATGTGGAGACATTATCTATTGGAAAAACCTTTTGAATTGAAGATTGATCAGATGCATGGTCTAACATATTTATTTACTATATTGAATTTGAATGTACAACAAAGAAGGTAGTTAGAATTGATAGTTGACTATGATTTCAATATCAACTATGTCAAGGGGAAGGATAATCAAATTGTAAATTCCCTAAGTCATTGGGGGCATATCTCCTCAATGATATCCATTCAAACCAATTTCAAGGGTCAAGTGTTGTAGAAGTCCAACAGTGACAAATACTATAAATAAGTCAAACAAGCACTCTTAGATAATCCACAAGATCCAAGGTATGAAGGATTTCACTTTGAACTTGTGACCAATGACATAGTATAGGTTAACTACACTTGATCCATATGGATTTGAGGCATATTTAATCCACTAAGTATCAATCCCAATAAGATATTCAATGTAAACAAATCAAAGAATCCATTGATCTAACATGATAAAAACATGAAAGCTTGAAAAAATCCTATTATAAGACATTGAAACTTATCCTATTAGGGGAGTGGTGTCACATTGATGTGGAATGGTGACCCTTTCCCAATCCCTTGGATAATATGAGCCCTTCCAATCAATTTTGTTGATAAAAATTGATGGAAACTGATAAAAAAGATGAATGAAAGGATGATAAAAGCTAAATTAACATGATGAAAACTAAGATGTTTGATGTAAGTATATGCAAATATATTCTAAATGTATGCAATATTTAAAGATACAAGCCCTAATTCTAAAATATGCTAAATGGATGCAACTAAGTTACCATGGAACATTAATGGATGCTTTAAGCTACTATGATCAATATTTTAAACTAAAATTATAAATGTATGCTAGATGAGTGTGATTTTCAACAACATAAGTTTACTATCAAAAGGTGGATCCCTATTCAATAGATGCAAGGTCTATTTATAGAATAGGTAAAAAGAAACAAATGGTCAAGATTGAAATAATCAATCAATGGTCAGGATGGAAAGAAGATGGCACATGGATCATGGATTCCCATCAAGGGTTGAGAATGCAAGTTGACATTTAATCAAGGGCTCACAATCATGCAAAGAAGCACACTTTCAAAGCTTGCTCAAGAATTTTGTTGAAAGTTTGTTACAAGAAGAATATTCCATTTTTTGAATGTGTGAAAGGGGAGAATATTCTTAAAGAATATTATCATGCAAGTGGATGAGGAAAATTAGCATTTTAGAAATTAAAACAAAGTTTTAATGTAAAAAGGGGAGGGATATTCTGTAGGAATAAATTCCCTTTTGGAGGAATTTAAGATTTTAGCATTAAATAATTAATTAATTTAATGGAAGAGGTGAGATTAGGATATTTAATTAAATAACTAGGACAAATAAGATTTATTTAATTAAATAAGAAGATAAAAGAAGGATAATTAAATAATTTGCATTATTTGATTAGATAGGATGAAAGGTGAATATGATCGAAAGTGAATTAACATAATTAGATTAATTAGATTAATAGGCAAAAATGAAGCCTTTGATAAATTAACTAGGTTAATTTAATCAAATAATTGAAAAGAGGATGGATTTTAAGAAAAAATGATGTTAGTATATTAGATTCGAGTGTTTAGTATCATTTAGGACATTTTTAAGTGTCTGCATTTTGCCCCTCCTTGAAGTGAGGTACTTGTTATGTTGGTTCAAAGACTGACACTTTTTTAGATAAAAACTTTGCTTAGATCAAAAAATTAAAAAGAAACTGATTTTTGGATGCCTCGTTGTTTCCCTAGTGGAAGGAATAAGCTAGTACCTTGCCCCCTCGAGATATTGGGCAAAATTTTTGAATTTTGGGTTGATCTCTTGATAAAGGTAAAATACTAATTCAGGTGCGAAAACATGCCCTAGGATGCAAAAAAAGGCCTTAGAAATGCAAAAAATGGCTCAAAATAGGTTGCGAAGCATGGAAATAGGTAAAACATGCCAAAACCCTAGATTTTGGCTCAAATTAAGGAAAAAAACCCTAAGTTTTAGGGTTAAATAGGTGAGAAGGGTACACTTCCAATTCATTTGTGCATTCACACTCTAGCAAATTGCTACCATTTGAGCTCTAACACCTTGATGAGGTGGCTCACCATGTGCTTCCACTTTGCCTTTTTGAGTGGGTTTGAGAGTACCAGCACCGAGTAGACGTAGGACCATGGGTATTTGACTTGAAACTTTCCTTGGTTTTTGTATTTAAAGCATTTATTAGCACGTCCAAAATTAGGTTTTCTAGGGTGTCGCTATATAGCAACATGCAAAAGGCATCAAAAGCGTCGCTATTGATTTTGTATCGATGCACTAGCTGTATAGTGGTGTGCTAGGGATTTTTTATTCTTGTGAAAATTTATTAGGCTATCGCGTGGTTAGAATAGCAACACATAGGGTTTTTGGTTTAGCATTGTGCATTTACGGTGGGTGACACACTTGTCAAATAGTGATGCACCCTCATTTTTAAATATAGCGATGCACCTCAATACCGATACACAATTGAGTATTGTAGCGCATATCACCAAATTGGTGATACACCCCCTGAATTGATACAATGAAACACCCTAAAATAGTGATGCTATTGATTTCAATGACATAATTGATGTTTTAGGATGCAGACCCTCAAATTTTGATTAGTTTTTTAGATTTGTAGGAAAATTGACACCGAGAGCATCATTCTAAGATTTTGGTAGTGGCACAAGACTTTGATGACTTGGAGGTGGATTGACTAGGGATGCTTGGATTAGGTTTCATTGTGTTTATGCCAGAGGTCTGTACCCATTTGGCCATGATGATTGCAGTCATCAAGAGGTGGCACAGTGAGACATCTTCTTTTCATTTACCCACCAACGAGGCCATTGTCACACTCGAGGATGTATGGTGGATCCCACGACTTCCCATTCATGGGGAGCTCAGGTTATCTATGATACCGATGCTGAGAGAGATGTGTTCTATTCACTTTTTTAGACTGACAACATTATTTTGGTTATTTTGTAGATAGATTTGGATTTGTACAAAGCTCAAGTACAAATCTTCAAATTATTTGTTTCTGCACTCATTGCTAGTTTCATTTCCCTCAATTGATGGGGCAGAGGTTTCAGTCCAGGTTGGGGGGTGGCATGGCACATGAGAGATGATCTGTTAGACCACTATGTATCCATTGGGGCTAGTTCTACTTGTTTCTTTATATCATGACATGCATCGGGCCATGTATTTCTAGGGTTGGAGCATTGGAGTAGGTGTGACACTCCTACATATATGGGCTTATGGGAACATTGTAGTTTTGGGGCCTCTTGTTGTTTTAGTAGATGTTCATGAGGAAAATCCCATCGTGTTCAAATACAGAGTCCCTACGACATTACAACACACTGAAGCAATAGGTATTCCCTATCAGTGTCATGTTATAGATGACATGTCTATCTTTAGATGGAGGCCATGGCTACATGTTCCTGCGTGGTATGACAACCAACAATAGTTGTATTTTTCTCAATAGACCTACCATATGTAGGGGTAGGAGCACACCATTATTGAACGGTACCTTCCAGACCATGTGGCTAGACAATTTAGGGAGGTATAAGATGTCCTCCCACAGGATTATACACCATTTTTTGCAAGATCTTAGGGAGAGATCAAGTGGGGAGCTAAAATTTATCTCATTGTGTTGATCAATGAGTTTCGGCAACTATTTCCATAGTCCTGGGCATATGACTAGGGCTTACTAGATGTAGGGACTACCCTTGGTTGTGATGCATGGTTCAAACCACCTATTCTCCTGACAAACCCATTGGGGGGATACCCTAGTGGGAGAGGTAGAGGCAGAGGTTGAGGCTAAGATGGCGGTAGGGATGAAGGTAGGAATGGAGGTAGGTAGTAGCCTGAACAGTAGAGGGGATAGGTGCTAAGGGATGGAGAGTTTCCTTGGCAAGATTAGGGTCACCAGGACCCAAGGCATCAACTTGATCAACAAGATGGATAGGTTTCAAGGGCACCACTGCCACCTCCACCGCCTCTATAGCCAGATCCATGGGATGCATAGATTTTGGCCCTCATAGTAGAGAGGGATTAGTTGTGTTAGTAGCTCTAGGTGATGCCAACAAAGAGAGACAAAGAGGTTCAATTGTGGTAGCAACTGGACCTACTGTTGGCCTAGGAGATTGGGTGCATGAAGTATCTTGAAGCTATCATAGTGGCATCTCAAGGATAGATGGTGTCAGATTGCATGTATAGGGAGGTAGTCATAGAGGCAGCATAATATAGGATGCACTACCATTGTGATGTCCCCAAAGAGATGCAATAGCCTGACTATTCATAGGAGTGGGGCACCACCTAGGGTTGAGGATCAACCATCAGTTCGATAGCTTGAAGAGTCAAGAAGCCACCAAGGATAAACACTTTTTTGGATTCCCTACCTAATTAGTTATAGAAATACACATTCGTAAGATCATTTTTGATAGCCTCCTGTACATTATACATTTGATGATATTTATACACATTGATTTAGATATTGTACCATGACAATAATTTTTTAATATATATGAGATGATTTGGATTCATGATGTGATGTGCTTTTATTTCATGTTTTATGGATGTATGGATGCATATGATATGATGTGTATGCATTATGATTATGTATGGATGCAATGTGATTGATGCACTTGTTTATTTATGTTTATGTGATATGCAATGATGATCTATGATGTAATGTTGTATGATATGTGATATTTATGACAATATCTTTCTATGATATGATATGACATGATATGATATGCAAATGATATGATATGTGTATTTTAGGATGTATGGATGGATGAATTTTTGTTTTGTGTACCTTTCTCATGCGATCTATGATGTTATGATGTATGTATGCATATGGATGTATATGTACAAGATGAATATGTTTATGCTCATGATATGGATGTTATGAATGATAATGCAATGTATTAAGATGCTTAGAATAACAAATCTATATTATCTGAAACAACTTAAATGATAATGATGATGTAGTGGATTATGTTGTCCATTATTATAATATGTTGCGATAATGAAAAATGTATGTATGTTGACAATTTTTTGGATGCAAGATGGATGCAAGATGATGCTTTTGTCGACTATCATGATACTAGGTTAGTGTGGAAAGAAGATAGAAGAATAAAATTATTTTACCATTGATTTTGAGATTGATTCAAAAGTCCAACAAGTCCATGATCCATCAAAACTTTGTTAGATATGGTGATGAGATGGATAATTTTCTCATATCTGGAATTGGGATTTTTCATCATTCCTTATGTTTGATATAACACATAGACATGATGCATTATGATATTGATAAATAGGATGGTGTTGTATCTACTGTAATGGAATTTGACTCTACAAACATATAGGATAGTCCTTGTCCACACCTTGAAATATGGAAACCTCGTTGGAATGTAGTTTAGTAGTTTAGAATATATTGGACCAAAGCATATGCAATAATCAACAATCTACTCCAAACAACCTCCCTACACACAACTAAGAAAGTATGCACCAAGATTATTTTACAAGAATACCCACAAGCACAACAAACGAAAGATAATGATCGATTCCCCACTCCTTTCTCTCTAAATCATTTAGAAATCATTGAGAGGTCCTAAAAATGGGCCAATAAGATAAATCATATGAAAATATCAAAGAAAAATAGTCAGTGTTATCTACATCTCTTGCCAGTTTAACATAGCTAAGGTGGTTTTTGATGTTGATGCCCATTGTTAGAAGGATACATCCTAGGACAATTTACCAATTTTTTTGATTAGGACTAGGTGTGTGATAGGCCATTGATACAAACGTTATGGACTATTTTACCTTTGATCTAGACTTCAAATTTTGACACGTAATGCTTTCACTTTTCAATTTGCGATACTTGTTTTCTATTTTTTTTACCAAAGGTTGAAGATGATGATTGATTTATTATGGGTGAAGGTTTATTGAGGGTGAAAGTGAAATGGGATGGATGTTTTTGGGATTTTCTGAAATATTTCAATGTTTTTGGTATTTTTGAAATGTTTTGAGGCTGTTTTGATCTTTTTGGAAGTTTATGTGAATGTTTTGGTTTTTTTGAAATTTAAGTTTGTTTAGGGTTTTCCAAGGTTTTCTAATGTTTTGGGTTTTCAATTTTCAAATGTTTTTGGATTTTTCTAAGTTTTCAAATTTTTTGGGGTTTTCTAAGATTTCAACCAAGAACCTAACCTAAAAGACTATCCTAGGGGCCTCGGGGGCTTATCAAAGATGAGCCTTGCATACGTTATACATGCAGAGACCATGCAGTTCGATTGACTTGACTTATTGTTGATGGGATATGAACAATTGAAAAATTTCTAGTTTATTATGACGGAATCCTAAAGGATTGACCTAGGGAGTCTCGGGGGCACATCAATGATGGCCTTGCCTACGTTCAAGCTCAGAGAAAATGTAGTTCGACTTGGTTTTGTTTTTGAATTTTTTATGTTTTGACCCTTTTAGGGATTTTGATGTGTTTTCGATGTTTTGGATTTTGACTTTAGATTTTTCCTAATGTTTTTGGATTTTAGCTATATAGGATTTTGATGTTTTTGGATTTTCAGCTATACAAGATTTGGATGTTTTTTGATTTTCTAATTTTGCACGTGTTTTTGGATTTTGATGAATGTTTTTGGATTTTGATGAATGTTTTTAGGATTTTTTATGAGACTTTGAGATAACCTTAGATATACAAGAACCCAATCCAATCCATAATGAATTCCCCCTATTGGGATGTGATAGAATACGTCGATATATGTAGGAAAAAATAACCTTCAAAATATGCCAAGTAGTACTAAAGGGGAATATGATACTTCACAATATCAAGCTATGACTCAGACATGGATGGGTGATGGAATAAATAAGATGAATGATGTGATGGATGAATGTGATGCAAAGAATGATAGGATAAAAAGCCAAAGATAGATGAAGGTGCTTATTTATGCAAGATGCATGTTTGTCAAGTTTTCACCAAGGTACTTTCTCAAAGCATCACCAAAGTGGTTTTCACTAGAGGATTTTTTTTCTTTACTGTTTTCAATCCTTTTTCTTTTTTTTTAGATTTTTGACCATTTTTTGATATTTTTTGTATTTTCAAATTTACACCCCTTAGGCCTAGGCATAAAACTTTTTAATATGTAGAATATTGGTTGGTTCCTTCAAGGGTTCACCTTCAAGAATTGATAATTGATATGCTCTTGATCCATAGCTTGCTATGATGGCAAATGGACCTAAACAGTTAGGCTCAAACCTTCCTTTATTATCCTAATCTGGAAGATTTTTTTGATTCTGATTGAGAACAAGATCCCCTACCTAGAAAGACCAACTCTTGATCTTCTTGTTATAGCTCCATTTTAGTCAGTTTTGGTATGCTTGCAAATGATTAAGGGCATCAAGATGACACTCATCCAAGAATTCTAACTCATTTAGCCAAGATAATATGTACTCTTCATCAATGATTAGATGCTGTAGTGACACTCGTAGTGAAGGAAGCTCAACCCTAATAGGTAGAATGGCTTCTAATCCATAGACCAAGGAGAAAGGGGTTTCACCTATAGGTGTGTAGATAGTAGTTCGATAGGCCCATAGGGTGGGATTTAACAACATATGCCAATCATGACTAGCTTCATTGACCATTTTCTTTAGGATCTTTAGAATGTTCTTATTTGTAGCCTTAGCTTAAAAATTTACTTGGGGCTAATACGAGGTAGATAATTGATGATGGATGTTAAATTATTTACATAGCTCTTTCACATCTTGATTCTTGAAGGGTGTTCCATTATCTGAAATAAGGGCTTGTAGAACACCATAATGACAGATAAGGTAATTCAAGATCAATTTGGGAATTTTATTCCCCATTATGTAGGACATAGGGATGGCTTTAACCCACTTGGTAAAGTATTCAGTGGTTGTTATGATGAACTTGTGGTCATTAGATGAATTTGGAGTAATTTTTCTAATGAGGTCAAGCCACCACTAAGAGAAAGGCCAAGGTGTGACTATTGGTTGTAACTCTTGAGCTGGAGCATGAATAAGATCTTCATGTTGTTGAAACTAGACACACTTTTTCACATACTGATGGGCTTCTCTTTCCATGGTTGGCTAGTAATACCTCATCCTCAATAGTTTCTTAGCTAAATTCATACCACTAGAATGGGAACCACATATGCCATTGTGTACTTTTGTTAAGGTAGTCAAGGATTTCTCTTTGTTAAGACATTGTAGTAATGTCCCCTCGATGCTTCAGTGGTATAAGGTATCACCTAGGATCATAAATCAAGATGCCTTTTTAACAAAGGTCTTTTTAAGATTAGAGGTGATATCAGATGGGAGGGTTCCTCTACTAAGGTAGGTGAATATATCATGATACCACGGAGAACTAGGACCAACAATGACACACGTAAATTCATATTCTAGGATTTCGAAACCCAGTATAAGAATTTTTTCTACCAATAATTCACATTGAAGGATGTTGTGTGGAAAGTCTTACAATGATCCAATTGTTGCCATGACATCTACTACTTGGTTGTTCATGCAAGGAATTTTATCAAAAGTTATATCAATGAAAAGGTCCTTGAGATTTTCTACCATATTCTTGTAAGGAGTGAGTTTATCATTCTTAGTTTGGTAGTCATCATTGACTTGGTTGATAACCAACTATGAGTCCCCATAGACTTTCAACTCTTATATTTTCCATTGAATTGCTATCCTTAGACCCGTGATTAATGCTTCATACTCAAAAATATTATTAGTATAGGGAAATGATAGCCGATATGACTTTGGAATGTAATCACCTTGAGGGGTGATAAAGAGAATACCCACCCCTGATCCATGTTGGGTAAATGATCCATAAAATTACCATTGATATGCTATATTGACAAGGAACACTGATTCATCAAGGAATTCAAATATCAAAGAATTTTCTACATATATAGGTTTGTCTACCAGTTGGAACATGATTACTCATCCTTTGATTGCCTTGTGTTCCATATGATCTATGTAAAATTAAGTTAAGATCATTACCCTTTTGGCCATTCTCTCAATGAGAGTTGCTTTGGATAATGAGTATTTCAAGGGGTCAATCTTTGCAATAAGCTTGATTTGATGTGACATGTAATGTTTGAACTTTTGGGAGGAAAAGAACGCTATTGAGCATGCTTTCTTGATGGATGAATAATTCATTTCATATCCTACCAAGGTCCTACTGATGTAATAAATGGCTCTTTCTTTTCCATTTTCATCATGTTGTGCTAAAAGAGTAACTAGTGCTACTAATGCTACTGAGATATATAGGATCAATGGCTTGTTTGATATCGACAACATGAGAATTGGAGGTGTCAATAGATATTCCTTGATCTACTAGAAGGATTTATCACACTTCTCATCCCACTTATAAGTTATTCCTTTATGGAGAACATGCGAGAAAGGATGGATTTTGTCTGATAATTGTGCTATGAACCTTCTAATGGATTCCAACCTTCCATGTAACCCTCTCATCTATTTCAATGTTTGTGGTGGTTCCATTTCTAGGATGGATTTTAACTTTTCTAGATCATTATATATCCCTCTTTGTGACACGATGTATCCGAGAAGCTTCCTTGATGTAACCCCAAAGACACTTTTTTGGGTTTAGCCATACCTTATACTCTTTGAGCCTGTCGAAGATGGGTCCCAATACCTCTATGTGCTCACTCCTTTTCTTTGATTTTGCAAAAATATCATCCACATAGTCTTTGACTATTTTGTGGATCATGTCATGAAAGATGAGGGCCATTTCTCTTTGATAAGTTGCTCCTACGTTCTTCAGCCCAAATGGCATCATGTTCCAAAAATATGTTCCCCATGGACAGGTGAATGTAGTTTTTTGTTGATCCTCCTTGGTGATCATGATTTGATTATATCCTAAAAAAATATTCATGAGTTATGGCATTTCATGTCCAACTGTTAAATCAATGATGATGTCGATGTTAGGTAGATGGAAATCATCCTTCAAACATTTTTTGTTCAAGTCTCTAAAATTCATGCATATTCTGATGCCCCTAGTGGGTTTGGAGACTGGTGCTAGGTTGGAAACCCACTCAGTATAATCAATCATTTAGATAAATCTGATATCAAGAAGCTTTTGTAACTTAAGTTTCACCAAGAGTGCTATTTGAGGGTGCATTTTTCTTAATTTCTGCTTCATTGGTTAAGCCTCAGGATAGATGACAAAGTGATGCACAACCACTTCTGGATCAAGCTCTAGCATATCTATGTATGACCATGCAAAGTTGGTTCTTCACTCTTTTAGGAACATTGGGCATAAAAAGTTATCTTTGACACCTTTTCTATTCCCACATTCATGGGGGTGGCCCTTTCTGCTAGCACTGCTGAATTTTTTGGATGCATTGCACTTGGAGGGAGATTGAATCCCTCATCCTTGGGAACCTCAAAGAGTTTTTCACCCTCAAATGTATCCTTTATTTTTACTATTTTAGGATTAGAAATTACCACAGTGTGGTTTTCACTTAAAGATCTACATGTTATTTTCATGTCGTTAATTTTGCGACTGAAGGATTCAATCGTCTCCCCATAGTACGCCTATGTTTATAGCTCTATATCAAAACCAACTTTGTGATTTTCACATGGTAATTTGTCATAGAGTCCCATGAATTTTGAGATTAATTCATCATTTTTCAAATAAATCCAAAATCAGTGGTCCTTGTTGGTCCTAGTTGATGAGTTGAGGATATACTAGGCTTATTTTAGTGGTTTGATTGTTTGGGGTAAAAGATGTTGTGGACATCATGAAAATAAAGTTATTCTCAAATAGATCATCAATGTCAAGGGGGAAGCCATCTAGGGTAGTATCATGCAATGTCGATAACCAAGAGGAATCCTCAACCCATTTAGTGAAAGTACCTTTGCCAATAAGGGTAACCTTGCTAGTAGTGCATCCTAGGACAATATTCTTTAGACGTTTCTCAGGAATGATGGGTTCATGCAAGCCATTATAATTTTGACCTAGTTTCTCATTTTTTTGTATCCACATCCCTTCATTAGTTGAAAATATTTATTGTTATCTTCCATAGGTAGAATGGGTATGGGTCAGTCATCTTGATAAAGTAGTTTAGAGATATCCTCCTCATTGACATCTTCTTTGTTCAAATCCCCCCACTTGGTGAAGGTGGTAGATTCCATCTTTAATGTTTTAGAAACTTTGTTGATAGGTGCAGGTTTCCAATGAGATTTGGGAGAAAGAGGTAGCTCTCCCAACACAAAAGTGTCCTTTGTTAGCTTATAATCTCCAAAACCATCATCCTGGATCATTGCTTTGATGTTGGAAAAGTTATGTACAATAGGTGTTTTTGTTTTTGAGGTAGATGCAAGGGATGATGGGTCAAAAAATGAGGAGGGTGCAGTCCCTTCATCATTTTTAGGGATTTGGGGTATTTTGTAAAACTTGGCCTCAAGGTTCTTACAATAGTAAAAAGGCTTAGGATCACCATGGATGGTAACTTCTTTGTCCTCAAAAGGAAAATTTACACATTGATGATAGGTTGAAGCTAAAACTTTTGGGGCATGAATCCATGGTCGAACAAGCAAGATGTTGTAGGGGAGATCGAGGTCTAACACTTGGCATGTTGTCTTAGCAATGACAGGTCCCACTTGGATGGGTAGTGTGATGATTCCTTGTGATACCCACTCTTGATTATCATATGCTCTGATGGTGGTACTCTTTGCTTTCTCAATAGCATCCTTTGAATATCCCAAGTTCTTGACCAAATGAAGGGTGCAAATGTTCAAACCAACACCTCCATCTAATAAGACTCTTTTATCTTTGTTCTTATGAATAATGACCTCAAGGTGTAAACCACAATTATGAGATGGTAGGTATTGTTCCGAGAAGGTGAGAAGATGAGGGATAGTGATATGTCCTACCATAGCTTAAAACTGCTCTGTATCCATATCCTTAGGGATAGATGACATGGATAAAGCTTTCTATAGGATTTCCCTACGTGCAGGGGATAGAATCAATAGCTATAGAATATAAATCTACACGGGGGTCTTCTTGAGGTGATCTAGGAGACTGTATAAATTGCTAGGGTTTAATGTTGGAAAAGTAGGTTGTGCCCTAGGTTGGGATGAAACTCCTTGGATGGTAATCTTGCCACATCATGTGGTGACTCCACACTCTGCACTAGGTCCTTTGATGGTGACAACTATTACAACATTATCACAAGAGGTGAGCACATTGGAGTAGACATGTTGCACATTTATGTAATCCTTACCTTTTCCATTATTGTTTCCTTTTGTCATGATTTGGTATTGAGTTTTTGTATATTTTAAGATCTTTGTTAGCCACTGGTACCTCAATAGATATGTCTCCATTGTTGATAAGATCTTGGATGAAATTATTTAATCACATGCAATTTGTTGTTTTGTGTCCTTTGATTTTGTAAATGTCACAAAAATCATTCTCGTTGTACCAAGGTGGTTTATCTTGTGGTTCTTGGTAGTTTTGGAAATTAGGAAGCGTAATCAAGCTCAACTCTACCAATTTCTGCATGATTGTTTCAATACATTTTTACAACTGTGTGTATTTCCATTTGGATAGTTATTCCTATTAGGGATTCATTGTTGTTGCATTTTAGTGTTATTGGATTGATTATTTTGAGATGATGGTGTATTTTTTTGTACAATTGTTTGAGTGTTGGTCATTTGATTGGTGTTTGGCCTTTGAGCACTTAGGACCACCTTAGCATCTACCACGCCATCATTTTTCATGTTCTTGTTCTTAGCCCAGACTCAAGGTGTGTCATTTGAACTAGTTGATGGACGGTTGTCTTTGTATGCTTGCACATTTCCCTATCAGATTAGAGCATACTCAATGTTGAGGGCTCTAGGGAAAAACTCATCATAAGTGGTAATGCACTGTATCTTCAAGTGGAAGGATAGATTGGGATCAACATTCGCTATGGTAATCCCCACTTGTTGCTAGTTAGGAATGGGCCACTTGATTTTATTAGCCCTTTGCCTCCATCGTTGTAAGAAATTAGTGAAATATTCTCCTTTTTTTTGTTTGAGAGTGTATAATTATTCTAGGTTGACATCCATCTCAAGGTTTAAGGAGAAGTTATCTACGAATTTATTAGTGATTTCTTGGAAGGTTTTTATACTCAGAGGCAACTGGAAAACTAGTTGATGGTTGGGCCTATCAAGCTTCATGGAAAGAGGCACACCAAATAAGAATCATTGTAGGCCACCTCCATACACATGACCTTGAATTCATTAATGTGATCCACATGATTTCCTCTCCCTTTGTATTTATCAAATTTAGGGACCTCAAAACCAAGAGGGAAAGGTACCATTGCAATGTTTTTATTGAATGGATATGGACATAGATTTTGTTGTGTATGGAGCTTCTTTATTTTTCCCATTTGGATGTATTGCATTTGTTGTGTTAACGTCTTGAGTTGTGATGCTACATTGTCTTGTGAGGTTGGTGGAGGAACATATGTTGCATATTGTGGGATGGTGGATGGGTTTTATGTGGGGTTTTGATATGATGGGGTGTTGTATGGTGTGTATGGTGATGTAGGATACTGTGAAGGTGATGGTGGTGGAGGCATATATGTTCCTAACATGTTTGCATTGACGATGTTCTATGGAGGGTTATAGTATAAACCCTATTGTTTTTGTTGCACGAGCATTTATTGTTGTTGGGAATACTATTGGGCTTGTTTTTGTTGGGCCACTAGGGATGCTTGTTGCGTTTTCTACTATTGTTGTGCTACTAAGGCTGATTTAGGTTGTTGTTGGGCTATTAGGGCTTGTTGTTGGGCCTGTTGTTGTTTTTGTGCCACTAGGGCTTGCTTTTCTGCTTGCTATTGTTGTTGTGATGTTAATGCTACTTGTTGGGCTTGTTATGGTTGTTGTACTACTAAGGCTACTTTTTATTATTGTTGTATTGCTAAGGATGCTTGTTGGGCTAGCTATTGTTGTTGTGCTACTAAGGTTGCTTACTATTGTTGTTGTTGTGCTGCTAGGGCTACTTGCTATTGTTGTTGGAAAAATTGTTGGTATGCCTACTATGCTTGTTGTAAAGCTAGAGCATGTGCTTGAAATGTAGGATTATTTGGTTGTTGGGACATCTGTGATGAGTTTTGGGTGTTTATGGTTTGAGTGGGTTGTAGGTTGTTGATGAGTAGTTGGGGGTTGTATTGGTTTAACATTCCTTGAAATATGGTGGATTGGGATAGAGGAATGTAAGTTTGAGGTCTCATTTGATTTTTCATGATGTGAGGGACTAAGGGAAAAGATGATGATGGTTCCATTTGGTATTGTTATGGCCATGGCACCTTCAGACCTTGAAATTGATCGAAAGGGTTCCCTTGATCAATGGGTAGAGGGTTCCCTTGTTGTATTTGAGGTGGGACCAAGGTATTACCTTGGTTTATGGGGTTCATGACCTAGGGGTTGTTTTGATTTGGGTTGGTGATGGATGGGATGGATGTATTTTGTGTAATTGAAGGATTTGATGAACTCATTAGGGGGTAAGATGAAGATTTCCCTTGTTGCTTTAAGGATTGATTTTAAGTTAGGGTATTAAATTTTTCCTATTGTTCTATAAGAGATAATTGGTCCACACTACCTTGCATGATGTTGGGCACACTTGTGGTATTTGTGGGGATGGATGAAGATGGTTGTGATTGATATGTTGAGGTATTTGTAGAGTGATGTATTATAAGTGGCTTATGTGGATGCAGGGGATGTTCATGAATGGGAGGAGTACCAAAGGTTAGTGTTAAAAGTACCCACTAGTGTGTTTCTTTTCAAAGGAGTGTGGCCAAAGTCCTTAGTAAGATAGTTGCAAGAGTAGAAGTTTGTGTTTGAATTTTATCCCTAGAGATGGAGTTTATTGAATGGTGGATGAAGTCAAGCCTTGTGTTGAAGTTTGCATAACAAAATATGGGGGAATTGGAGCTAATTTTTCTAAGGCTCGACGTTCTTGTTTGTACTCAAGGATTTCTTCTTTAGTAAGTACAAATGGGTTGTTCATGACATATTCTACCTCATATGGTTGTGATGGAGTATGGGGTTGTTGCGAGGGGGTAGAATGAATTCTTGGATCAAATTCTTGGAGATTGGTATTGAATCATGGGAAAAATGTGCTAGAAAAATGGGGTGGAAAAGGGGACTCACAATACAAGAAAGGAATCCCTAATCTTGGATTTTCCTTTAGTGGGAGATGGTTCATTCAAGGAAACATAGAATCCAAATTGGATTAGCTATCAATGCAAAGGTGAATCAATTTTCAACAAGGGAGACCTAGGAAGATTCCTTAGGATTTGAAGGATTCACCTCCAAGAAAAATATTGGAAAAAACAACTTGATATTCAACTCACAAAACCTAGTAATGCAAGCCAAATAATGAGTGAAAATGAAAAAATTAAATAACAAGTTAGGATGTATGTACCTAGGAAGTCTAGAAATGTGATAAGGATTATGGAAATGAAAAATGTTTTCAAAATATGCTAGGGAGGACTAAGACACCCTTACTGTCTTCTTCTAGTCTTGCTGCTGTTTTTCATGGAAAATACAAAATCTTTAGATGTCAGAACCGGATCTGAAGGAATCTCTAAAAAATACCTCTATGAGGACTAAGATGCCCTTATTATCTTCTTAGTCCCGATCTAAATTTCTACAATTTCAGAAGATGATCTTGGGGATCAATGTTTGCAACTTCTTCTCAGATCTTAGGTCCTGAAACTTCCAAATCTGGCATGTAGATGAGTTTCTATGAAGATGACAACTTTTCAATGCAACTTTGCAACTTTGAAATTTTGCACTTCAAATTATCTTCTACCTAAATCTACAAACACAAACACACAAGGGAATAATTTTTTTTGATTGCTAGTGAATAGGGGTTTTCCTTGGTCAAACCCCTTGTTGGTAATTAAACCTTGGAATGAAATGAGATAATGGAGGGAAATGATAAATGAACAAAGTACTATATTGTAACTCACCAAACCCTTGTTATGAAATTTTCAAACTTGTGTGAAGTAGCTAGCTTGAATATAGATCTTGAATTGAATGAATGCTTGATAGATCTTGACTTGAATTTCTTTCTTGAATCAAAACCCTACATCACAAATGTTAGCTCAAAAACACACATGATGCAAGAATATATTTCACATGATGCTTGAATCTTGATGATGGTTCCAAATGCTTGATGGATTTCTCTTGAATTCTCTCTTTATCACAAACTTGCTATAATGCATGAATAATCAAGTTGCTAGGATGAAAATGAATGAAAGAGCCTTGTATTTATACTTATCCATGCTTAATATCCTAAAATTACATCACACCAAGCTGACATATGAACTCATTAATTAAAGGAGGCTAAATCCCACCAAGATTTGAAATTAAATCCTGAAAATAACTTGAGGTGGATTAAGATGCCCTAGGTGGTGTCTTAGTTTCGAGGCTTGAAACTCGAGGCACATACTCCAAAAAGGGGCCTTAAAAATCAGGGTCCCAAGACCTTTGGAAGATAGTGACACCCTAGGTGGAATTTTAGTCCCAGTCCAAAAATCAAGGACACAACCAAAATCATTAAATTATCATTTATCCTGTGATGTTTGTCAGTATTAGCCATAAAAAGATATAATTTATTAGGATTGTGGATGTAAAATAGGACCAATTAAGACATAAATATAGATAAATAAAGCAAGGCGGGCCCAAACAAGTGTGAAAATACAAGGGTATGCATTTTCCTACACTATAAGTATCACTTGTGGTGAATGTTACTTTGGCTTGTTCCATGATTTTCTTGTGTTGTGATATTGTCGTTACCATAAATTGTGGGTCACCCATGGGAGAGTGATGTTGAGATTTGTAATGTTTAAACTCTCTAGTTGAATCAAATTTTGGTAAAAGGGACGCTCTAAGTCATTTTGGAGCAATGGTGAGAATGGGAGATGAAAAAGATGAATAATGTGGGTAGTGATCTTTGCAAACTTTTGGGACAACACTTTTGACTTAAAGGTTTGATTGTTTTGGTGAAAGGTGTTAATGAGCTTGTAAATCTTGAAGGTAGACTTGTGAATTTCAAGATAAATTTTTCCACAAAATGTGATAACCAACTCAACTAAGTGCATGGAAAAGGATCCATTTCACACACAACATAGCTAAGTTAGGGGATTGGTTTGATGATGTCTAAGTCAAAAGAGTGTCGATGTGTCCAAAAGTTTATAAAGTTTGGTGAAGTGTGAAATATGATAAGGGGTGGATGAAATGTTTTGACTCAATTATGTTAACCTAGAGTGGACCTTTGTTTTGCAAGACCAAGGTAGTGAGAAACATGTTATACCTCTAAAGTGATCAAACCCCAATAACCCAATGTTTTTAAATGAGAAGATCTTGTAAAATATGTAGATCTGATTGTTCATTTATTAAAGAATGCAGATAAAATATCCTTATTGATCGGTCTCAATTGCAGTGATTCTTTAAGATACAATTATTGATAAAATTTGAACTATGATGCTTACGTTTGAAATGATGACCTTCATTTAGGGACTTTTATTTTATGGGAGATCATGAAGATAAGCACACAAAGATGATATCTATTGCCACACAAGAGGTGGTAATATAGGCATTTCAACCAAAATATTGGATTTTCACTCTTGTTTGTCTAGGACGTTTGTTGCATTTCTCCACTAGCTTGGTGTTTCTTTTGTCTCAAATGTAAAGCTCCTCAAACTATTGATTATGTCTATTTTTTCTCCTTGAATTAGTTCAAAGTTTGGTTATATGATAGCTGATGTAAGGTTGGGTTATTCAATTGGAGCGATTAGATGCCAAATGGTCATTATAAAGATGAGCACATGTGTGGGGTTCAATTATGAGTTTATCTTGCTTAATGAGTTTCTTTTACCACAAACACTTGTCTTGATTAAGTTTCAAACTAAATGTCTATGTCAAAAACATCATTCATTTCAAAAGGTTCATTATGTGAAAATCATGAAGTTAGAGCCATAGCTTCCTATTTTAACTTTGGGAAGTATGGATTGTGATATAAGCCAAAATATTTAGAAGTCTCTAAGGATAAAAATCCTTAGCACAAGCATAAATATCAAGACTTTTTAAAGGGTATCCATTCTTAGACCAAAGGGTTTGAAATTTTGAGAGAACTGGTTGATGTTTTTTTGCAATGCTTTGGAACCAAGCAAAGTATTTAACTATCTCACAAACATTTTCAATCCTAGTTCAAGTGGGTACATATTTATTAGTAGGCTTACCAATCATCCCCATAAGATATGACTAATTCGTGAAGATGGAATGGACAAATAGGCTATGTCAAGGAAATCTACCGTCTTAACACACCAAGCAAAAGAGTCCCTTCCCTATTTTATTTATTGCCTCAACCAAAAATAAAACATGGTAAGTAACTTGTTGGAACGGTGCTATTCCAATGCACTACCTTAAAATACGATTTGAAAATGGACTTGGTTAGCCACTACAAACAAGGTTTTAATGATGATATTCAGGATAAACGGGTGCTATACATGCGGTGATTCACTCAATTAGGAGGCCTCCTAGCCCATAGAAATATCTAATGGTTTTGACGTATCACATTGATACTAAGGGAGATATTCGTCGATATAAGACAACAACACCAACTTGGTTAATGAATTTAGTCACAAAAAAATATTTATATAGTAGACCAAAATGAAAGCACCACTTGGGTTGTTCCCTCTCACAAGTTGGGAGGAAAGCCATCTAAAGGTAACTTAAATTGTGAAGCTTAAAATGCTTTTTGTCACCCAAGATTTCCAAAAGGTGCAAGGGGAGAGGATAGGTGCTTCCAAGAAGAAAATTATACTTGTGTGTTTCTCTTCACCCAGATTGCACGAAGCGCAAGGGGAGAGGATACAAAAAAAAAACACACACAAGGAAATCAAACATGCATTCATTTTAACCTTTACAAGAATAGTGAGTTTGTTTTAAGCACCAAATTGAAGTGTTGAGATTATGTTGTTCAATTTTAAACCAACATTGCAAAATAAGGATATTTGGGTTCAGTTTTAACCAACTTTGAACATTTATTTTAAACCCAAAAGGAAATTTAGTTGGTCCTAAAATGTGAAATAAAGCATCATAAAATGGGTTATAATTGCCCCATAAGTGTAAAAACAATTGTTACAATATATAATCAAATGATGATATGCTTCTTCACTTCAAATTTAATTTCCCAAACCCGCAAAGCTAGTTAGCCTTGAAAAAAAAAAAAGAAGTCAGTGACATGTTAGAAATTAGATGAAATAAAAAATTTAAAACACGTGTCAAAATCTAGTTTTTGTTTAGTTTACTAGTAAAAAGCAATGCTAAAATCAATTGCGTCACTAAATTTTTATAAGATGCATTGCTATATTGAATGTGCATTGCTATATTGAGATGCATCACTTTGCAATAAACAGTGACATCAATAGCGCCACCAAATCAAATGCGTAGCTAAATCAAAATTCATGATGCGATTAAAAATAAGTTTAGTGTTGTTATTTTAATACACGGTGACAAAATTTAATAGCGTGTCGCTAAAATAAAACCCAAGTGTGTCGCTTTATAGTGATGCGTATCAAGTGCATTGTTGATTTTGATGAAGTGTGTCACTGAACCTGAAAATAGAAGAAAACAAGAATCTAAAGAGAATTTCATCAAATTCGATTAGTACTGCCCTCCTTCTAGCACCAAAAATGTGACCAATGACATAGTATAGGTTAACTACTCCTGATCTATATAGATTTGAGGCATATTTAATCCACTAAGCATCAATCCCAATAAGATATTCAATGTAAACAAAAAACACGAAAGCTTGAGAAACATTTATTCTAAAATATTGAAACTTATCCTATTGGGGGAGTGGTGTCACATTGATGGAATGGTGACCCTTTCCCAATCCCTTGGATAATATGAGCCTTTTGAATTAACTTTATTGATTAAAATCGATGGAAATTGATGAAAAAGATGAATGAAAGCATGCTAAAAGCTAAATTAACATGATGGAAACTAATATGTTTGATGTAAGTGTATGCAAATCTATTCTAAATTTATGCAATATTTAAAGATGCAAGTCCTAATTCAAAAATATGCTAAATGGATGCAACTAAGTTACCATGAAAGCCATTAATGGATGCTTTAAGCTACTATGATCAAGATTTAAAACTGAAAAGCTAAATGTATGCAAGATGAGTGTTATTTTCAATAGCATAAGTTTACTATCAAAAGGTGGATCCCTATTCAATAGATGCAAGGTCTATTTATAGAATAGGTAAAAAGAAACCGATGGTCAAGATTGAAAGAATCAATCAATGGTCAAGATGGAAAGAAGATGGAGGCATGGATCATGGATTCCCATCAAGGGTTGAGAATATAAGTTGATATTTAGTCAAGGGATCACAATCATGCAAAGAAGCACACTTTCAAAGCTTGCTCAAGAAGTTTGTTGAAAGTTTGCTACAGGGAAGAATATTCCCTTTTTTGAATGAGTGAAAGGGGAGAATATGCAAGTGGATGAGGAAAATTATCATTTTAGCAAATTAAAACAAAGTTTTAATGTGCAAAGGGGAGGGATACTCCATAGGAATATTCCATTTTGGAGGAATTTATGATTTTAGCATTAAATAATTAATTTATTTAATGAAAGGGGTGAGATTAGGACATTTAATTAAATAACTAGGACAATTAAGATTTATTTAATTAAATAAGAAGATAAAAGAAAGCTAATTAAATAATTTTCATTATTTGATTGGATAGGATGAAAGGTGAATATGAGAGAAAGTGAATTAACCTTTAATTAGATAAATTAGATTAATAGGTGAAAATGAATTCTTTCATAAATTAAGTTGGTTAATTTAATCAAATAAGTGAAAAGAGGATGAATTTTAAGACAAAACGATGTTAGTATATCAGATTCAAGTGTGTAGTATCATTTAAGACATTTTTAAGTGTCTACAAAACCTGATGGTTTGCTAAGGTTTAAGGGAAGAATCTACATACCTAACTCTGTGGAATTATTGAATTTAATGTAGAAAGAAGTTAATATCGCACCATATTTTGGAAATCTTAGCGAATAAGATGTTGACTGATGTTAAGCCATTAATTTATGGAAAGGAATAAAAAGGGATGCTACAAGATTTGTGGCAAGTTGTTTAGAATTTTAGATGGTTAAGGAAAACCATCATCACCCTACAAGTATTTTGTATCCTCATGAAGTTCCAAAAAGTAAATGGAAAGTCATTAGCATGGATTTTATGTAAGGTCTTCCAATGTCAAGGAATAAGCACAATGCCATTCTAGTAGTTGTGGATAAGCATATGAACGTGGCTCTTTTTGTACTAGAGAATCTAACTGATGGAGCTCTTATTATAGCTCGTAAGTTTATTCAAGAGGTATTTAGGTTGCATGAAATTCCTAAGAAGATTATTTCTAACAGGGATGCTTGTGTGACATCTAGGTTTTGAAAAACCATGTTTTCTTTGCTTGGGACTCAATTGAACATAATTTTAGCATAGTATCAGGAAATTGATGGTCAAACTAAAAGAGTGAACCAAGTGTTAGAGGATCTACTGAGAATGTATTGCATGTATCAATAATACAAGTGGGAGGATTATTTACCTTTGGTTGAATTTTCACATAACTCTTATCATTCTGAATTCAAGAACTCCTATAAGAAAGGATAAGCTAGAGGATAGGATAAGCCTTTTGCAAGAAATATTCAAAGAAATGGAGGAGAAAGTGGGTATTATTAAGCAAAGGCCCTAACACAAGCTAATGATAGATAGAAGAGTTATGCAGATTTCAAGTGGGTATTGAGACATTTATTAGTAGTGGAGGAAGTTTTGTCAAGAGTTAAACCTCACAAGAGTCCTATAAAGTTTGGAAATTCATCCAAACTATCTCATTGTTATGTAGGTCCTTTTGAGGTTCTCGAGGAAGTTAACCCTGTTGCATATAGAATTGCTTTGCCACCAACTCTTGCTAGGATGCACAATGTCTTTCATGTGTCATACCTTAAGAAGTACATGCCAGGGGATAACCATGCTATTGATTGGAATGCTTTATAGGTACAGGACCAAGGAGTGGTAACAATCGAGCCTCTCAAGGTGCTCAAAAAATCTTCACTTACATAATGGAGAGGTTATACAATGCAAGGTGTGGGATTAGTATGCAAAATATTATGCCACTTGGGAGGACTATGGTGAGATGAAGCAAAAGTTCCCTCAAGTCTTGCTAGATTATGATTTTTTTTGAAAAACAATGGTTTACATTTTATGTTTTGTGTTCAAGTTTTATACTTAAAAAAAACATCAGGGATGATGATTCACAAGGGAGGAATATGTTACACACTGTTGTGTAGTTACCTATTTACTATTACCTTGATGGGTTAAAATGATTTAATATATGATTGTGTTTTGAATATGAATCTTGATGGAAAATTTGATGAATGGATTTTCAATTCAATTTGATAATTTAATTGTTCCGACTTGATGAAAATATATGATGCATGCAAATGTAATGTTTTAAGATAACTACTATTGTGATGCACTAAGCTAAATGTAGGAATAGATTCAAATCTTTGAAAGAGAGGGGGGAGTATCACTCAAGAGAAGAACTTGGTTTGGTAACCCTTGATGAGCCTAATTAAGCATACACACACTCACATCCTAGTTGGTCTAGTTGAATTGAGATAGTTCTGGAATTGGTGAGTAACCTTCTATCAAGGTTTGAGTATGTTCTGTATTGGTATGTGGTTTTAGTCTTTGAATGTTCCTATTTGGGGATATGTGATTGAGTCTGTGATAAGTATAAGCTCTTAATTATATTTTGGTTTATATAATAATCAATGGATAAATACATGGAATGTATATATGTATGTATGTACATGTCTCCAATAAATCATATATATGAATATATACCTACATGCATATATGTAGGTAGATGTAATTACATATATTCATGTACAAATATATCATGTGCATGAGAATATCGATTGTAAAAGCAAGACATATATATGGCTCTAGGAAAATTCACCGCCATGACAAATTAACCTCATGGAAAATTCACCACCAAAAATTCATGACGGTGAATTTTCCATGTAGTGAATTTTTCATGGTGGTGAATTTTCCTGTGGTGAATTGTTGGAGGTGAATTTTCTGATGGTCAATTGCTAGCTGTGAATTTTCTTGATTCCCATATATATACACACACACATTTTGTATATATGCACAAATCGATGAATATGTGAATATATGTGTTTAAGTATGGATATAAAAATAAATTTATATATACATAATATATATATATATATATATATATATATTAATATATGTGTATAGAATTATGTTAATGTAAATGTATATACATATATATTAATATGTACATATATATATTATAATTATTTTGATATATGTTTATATATATATTTAATTGGCGAGCAATGCATTTAATAATCATGTGAATATAATTATATATATATATTAATATATAATAAAAGATATAAGAAATATATATATATATATATATATATATATATTATATTGTTTGATATATATTAAAAGTGCTTTGTAATAAACATAGCACATTATTAAAGTGTTTCCTTATATATAATAATAGTTAAAGTTAAATTATGCACATATAGCGCATGAAGGGAATAAGCCAAAAGGTTTATGAACAACACATAAAGTAGAAGCAAATGTTGATTCAAATGTTGCTCACTTTTTCTAAAAACTACACATGAAATAAGACATGTAAATTATGAAGGTGGTTCTTGTAGACACTTAAAATTTTCTTAAATGATATTCCACACTTGAATCTGGTCACTAACATCATTTCGTCCTAAAATTCACCTTATTTTTGACCGTTCAATTGAATAATCTTCATTGTTTAATTGAATGCACCAATTTCTTCTGTTAATAAAATGATCACTATTATTTGGATAATTCACCCTTTCACACTAAATTTTATCCTCTCTAATTGAATCATGCAAATTATTTAAATCAAACACCTTATGTCCTCTCATTTAATTGAATAATCCCAAATTATTGAATTAAATGTCATTTGCATCCCCTTTTCATTAAATAAATTATTTAATGGGTATCTTAATTTTACTCAACTTACACAATTAAAAATTTGTTTTAATTAACTAATTACTAATTTTTCCTCACCCATCCACTTACATGGGAATATTCCCTTGGAATATTCTCCCATTTGAGCTCCAAAAAATGAGTATTCTTTTGTAACAAACTTTGAAATTGTGTTTCCTTTGATCATTGTGAGCCATTGATTAACTCTTTGATCCATATGATCTTACATTCTCATCCATTGATGAGAATCCTTGATCCATGCCTTCACCTCACTTTTCATCTCAACCATTGATTGATTCTCTATTTTCTCCTATAAATACCTCACATTTTGGAGAAATATGGGTCCACTTCCATCAAAGAAAAGTTATGTTGTACATTTGAATACTATCTTTATTCATCTTGCACTATTATTAAGCTTTTTAATCCATCTTTAGCATAGTTTCATCAATATTAGCTTAGTTTTCATCAATGGAGTTCAATTAGATGAGGTTTGGAGTTTTAGATTAGGTTTCTTTTGTGCTTTCATGGTTTCTTTCATGCTTAGTTTAATGGTTGCTTGGTTTGAAGCTTTCAAAAATTTCATTGGGATCATGGCTTAGTTAGTTAAATATAACTTAAATTCATTTGGATATGGTGTATTTATCTCATACTATGACTATGATAATATTTTGGCGCTAGAAGGAGGGATTTACTAACCAAATTTGATTAGTTTCTCTTGAAATTCCTATGTATTACAATTTATAGCTAGAGGGACACCTTTGATAGCTATAGTGACGCTTTTGAATATGGTGATACCTTTGACGTAGCTACAATGAATCTTTTGAATATGGTGATGCCTTTGACTCAGCTACAACAATGCTTTTGAAATATTGTGACTTTGAAAATTGCAATGCTATTATGTTTTTGATTAATAATGTGATTTTGAATATTGTGATATTATTGATATAGCGATGTTATTGACGTCACTAGTTTTTGTAGGTTGATGCTATCACATTTCACCAAAGCAACACATTTGACTTTCAACGATGTATTTGACAGGTTTAAAGCGATGCTATTGTAGAACAATGAAGCTTTTGTAGGTAAAATCAAGAGTTAACTTTTCATATGTGCTTTAAATTTTTAGTTTCATATCCCTCTAATATTTTACTAACATCTGGTTTTGTTTTTTTGAGGTTAACTAATTTTGGAGATTTGGAAAGGGGTGAAAAATGAAATTATTTACCCCAACTTGTTGGGGTCATAAATTTCTACTCGGTGATTGTCAAACCCATTTATTGGTGGGCTATATAAATCTTATGAATGAGCCAAAAGGCAAGTAACTTGTATCCATGACTAGCTACCACTCATGCCTACTCTCATGTGAATGAATGGGTCACTTAGGGGGAGCTAGAGACTTTAGTGTCTTAGTGTGTTGTATATCACATGATGTTCACGATGTAATTAAACACCTTTTCTTAGTAACCTATCATTTTTTTCCAAAGAATTCTTTGAAAGTGGGCATTGGAATTTTACTTCCAAGAAGTTACATACCAAATACGATTTATGGTTGAGGCATAGATTTCAAGATTTCAATATCTTGTACAAAAGCTTGAGGTGGTGATATACCTATATTTGTTCCCTCCATAAGTTGCATGTAAAATCACCCCTTTGGGGCATGAGGTAGGCCCACCTCAAAGAATGTACCTACTTGAGCTAGGATTGTTATTGCTTGTTCTTGTTGAGTTAGCTTGACGCATTGCTTGGTTCCAAAATAATTTAAACAAACATCAACATGTTTTTCAAATTTCAAACCCTTTCAACTTAGCATGAATACCTTTGAAAATTCCTATATTGCTTCTTGTCCCTAAGGATTTTATCTTTAGAGTCTTCTAAATATTTGGACTTATATATATTATTTCACACTTTCCAAAGTCAACTTAGAGACTATAGCCTTAGTTTTTTTATTTTCACATATTGGATTTTGTGGAATGAAAATTGAGTAATTCATATACATTTTAGTTTGAACTTAATTAGGACATCTTGATGTGGTAATAAAGAAATTTCACTAAATAAAATCTTAAAACCAAATGAACATACCACATGTATTGGGCTTATTTTCAAAAAACATTGACTCCCAAGCAACAAAGTGAAACAAGGAAAGTATTGCCAAAAATTGAATCCAAGTTCTATTATCAAAACATTGAGTTCTTAGGTTTATCACTCTTAGGGTAAAGAATTTTTTTCACTACCTTAGTCTTGTAAACTAAGTTCCCTCTCTAAACATTAGGATCAAACATCTCATCCATCTCACAACACCTTTATCATCTCACTTCACAAAACAACTTTAGAAAATTTGGACACATCAACATTATAGACTTAGGCTATCATCAAATCAATCCACTAACTTAGCTATATTTGTGTAAATGAATCCTTTTCCATACACTTAGTTAAGTTAGTCATCATCCTTTTGAACTAGTCTATCTTAAAGGTCACAAGTCTACCTTTATATTCACAAATTCATTAGCATCTTTTATCCAAAACATAAAAAATCAAACCTTTAGTCCAAAGTGTTGTCCAAATTTTAGAAAGTTCATCATCCATATCACTCACCTCTTTCATCATCCAATTCCATCAAAGAAAAGTTATGCTGCACATTTGAATACTATCTTTATTCATCTTGCACCATTATTAAGATTTTTCATCCATCTTTGGCATAGTTTCATCAATATTAGCTTAGTTTTCATCAATGGAGTTCAATTATATGCTCATTTTATCAAAGGGATTGGGAAGGGGTCATCATTCCATATCAATACAACACCAATCTCCCAATGGGATGAGGTTTGGAGTTTTAGATTAGGTTTATTTTGTGCTTTCATGGTTCATTTCATGCTTAGTTTAATGGTTTCTTGGTTTGAAGCTTTCAAACATTTCATTGGAATTGTGGCTTAGTTAAAATATAGCTTAAATTCATTTGGATCTGGTGTATTTAGCTCATACTATGACTATGATCACAGTTCCATATTTTGTAGAGAGTGGGAAATAAAATAAGTCTATTTCCTACACCATACCCAAGCAAAGCCATCTAATAAACATGAGACTCAGTCTCAACCATGAGCTGGTTGAGGTAGTCAACTTATATTGCAATAAGGAAAGTTTTAGGTTGCTTTTTTCTAAGTTTAATATTTTTTGTCATCAATATATAGACGGCTCATTCTTAACTAAGAAGCTGGACTATTTAGGTGTTTGCAAAATAATGTTTTGATCAACCATCTCTGACCTCTTGAGCCTAGTTGATGCATTTAGAATAGGAAGGTGGTATATTTGGTAGCTTATTTGTAGCATTAATATGATCATATTTTAGTATATAAAGAGGTATCCTCTCTACCCTTTGTTACAATTATTCATTTTGATTTCCTTATCCATCATTTTGTTGTAGTTTTCTGTGCAAGAATAATTTGAGAGTTTTTGGTGAGAAAGAGAGCTATCTTTGTGAGCTTGCAATTGTTGAAAGCTTTGTGAAGAGGCTATAATTTGGAGATAGGTTGGGCTTAGAAGGAGTAGCTATTGTGATTATGAAGGCTGAATTTGGAAACGAGTATTATTAGTTGGAACTATAATCCAGGCATATTGATTTTTATTCCTCTATTATTTTATGATTGAAAGGTTATTTGTTTATAAATTCCTTTGTTTGGGAAAGATTGATTTTGAATGCATGATAAGTTTTTTTTATGAACTTGATTTATTTCCTAGTTTGGGAAAATCTTGTGTGATTCATGGTTGAGTCTTGAATTGGTGAAACCCTTGTATTTGGGAATACATATACATACTATATTAGAATTTGCATGGATTTAATGCTGCTAGAACTATTCATAGTTTGTCAAGACTATACGAATGTTGCATGAAAGTGAAATGTGGAATATGTTTCTATCTTATAGTAATTTTATGAAAATGTCATTTTTGATCATGGGTGGGTAGCTTGGTTATTCTTGGGGTTAGATAATTGATGGGAAATCCTGAGTAGCCTAGTTGGTTACTTAATATGTGTGCATATATGGTTAGCGTGGTTATACTTGGGGTTAGATAATCCATGGGAAAGGGTGTAACCTAGTTAGTCATCTTTTTATAATCTATTTATTCTTGGGGTTAGAATAATCCATGGGAAAGGGAGTAACCTAGTTATTTAGTTTGTCAAGTCTTGGTTATTCCTAGGGTTAGGATAATCCATAGGAAAGAGAATAACCTTGTTGTACAGTTTGTTATGTAATCACCTTATATTGAATGTGTGTTATTATTGTGAATGGTTATTACCACATTGAGCTAAAGGGTGGGTGGAAAAATGACTTGCACTCGATGTACTTGGTGTTGAATTATTTTTCCAAAGTAGTGTAAGTAGCCACTGTTTACATTGTCAGTTCACTGTGATCCAAGATTGCATTCTAGGAAGGAAATCATACATGTAGGTTGTAGCTAATATATGGTAGCTCTAGATATATAGGACATAACACTATGCTTAGGAAGGAAATGATTATGGGGTTACCAAACCAATCTCTTCATCGAAGGGTAGGGCCATCCTACTAGTTAGGTAGATGTGCGAGGGACCGCAGTAAGTCCATGGTTGGTAGAAAAGTGCTTGAGGGATGCTCTCCCTCACATAATTGGTGACCAATATTTGAGGATGTAGTGCCAATTTGGGGACACCTAGAATATATGCACCAGTGATGTGGACATCTGGGAGGTATGCACCAACATTGGGGATATCTAGATCATTGTAATCTATTTGTGTATCTATATATTTGAGCTCATGGAAGCTATGAAAGTAAAAATGTATCTCTATTCTTATTGAGAAATTGTAAATGGAAAATATCATCATGAAATTATGTAATGTGAAATTGTTACTTGAAATATTTTAATGTTTCTTTGTTATGCAATGGGAAAGTTTGAAATGATTATGTCTCAAATGTGCATCTTGTTATTCAAATGGAAAATAAAATTTTTATTTCCATAATGATAGTAGTACAAATTTTCCACTTGTGGGTAAAACATAGTAAAAACAATGGGTAGAGAAATGGGCATGTTACACCTTTCATGTTTTCCATGCTTTAGGCCCCATTTTTTGCATTTATATAAGATGTTTTTTGTAGTTATCTTCATTTAAATCACCATTAATGGTAACCAATAAAATTATTTTAGGATATTTCAATATAACTACAAAGGTTATCCCTTAGCCCATTCACTTTATGTACTAGTTTTTGAAGGATTTGGTTATCTTTGACCCATATGATCTCTCATATGATAATCAAGGGTAATTCCTTGCCTAATTAATCTAACTAGCCTGTCAATGGTCACATTGCATATAAATTATTTCTATATTAAATAAGAGGATAATGACAGATGATCCCTTTATTTGCTTGATATTTTTAACAAGGCTTGAGGCTCAGGTATACAATGATAAAAGAGACAATTCTATAGATACTATTTCCTTTCTAATCCTAGCTAGTTCAATTTGTTTAGTTAAAAATGGATTGGTCATGAGGAGTCATTCATTTTTTGGGATCTCCTTTACCTTCTAGGCTTCTTTTACTACCTTATAGTAAGTTGATATATCCATAATTAAGAAAAAGATGACCTATTCAATCATTAAACCTTTCTCTTTGGTTGGTAAGTTTTAGGTGTGCTCTAAAATTTTGATTGATACTTGTGTTTAATATTCATCTTGTTAGGTTCCCTCTAAATATCTTGATGTAAGGACTTCCCAAAGTCATAAATTTTGACTCGGTTGTCTGTTTGGACTAAAATTTTACATGGAGAAGCATCTCAAAGAGTTCTAAAAGATGCTAAATGAATATATTTGATTGGATCAAATCTCGATATGTTTTTGGAGCCAAATTCCTTCATCTAAGGTAGTGATAACTTTAAGAAACCCCCCTCAAAAAAGATATAAAATCTTGATGAATCTTTCAATTTTTTAGGGAGAAATATTAATTTCTATTGGAAATTCTTTCCTTTTTTTCAAAAAAAAATAAATTTATTGACAATTTTTTTACATCACTAAAATTTTGTAGAAAATTTTGGTGAATCTTGAAAAATAATGGGAAAATGCATAAATTATGATGACAAATCCATCCAATCTAAAAGTAATTCTCATGGAAATGTGGGGGCTTGAGGGTGGAAATTATTGATGGGTTTAAGGGGTAGACTATAATATTTACTTGTCACCATCATTTTAAAATATAATATAGTGTCCCTCATTGTATTTCACAAATTAAAATGTACCACAATCTGTAATTCTCATGGGGCTCAAAAATTGCTTTTAGATAATTGATCTAATGACCCCATTGTTCTCTATGAGATAAATGTACCCACAATCTATAATGCTCATGAGACCCAAAATTGTGGGACCCATGAACATTACAAATTGTGGGTACATTTTACCTCATGGAATACAACAAAGGCCATTAGATTATATTATAAATCAATGGTGGAAATTAAAGATTAGAAACATGGTCCTAAAGAAACTAATAATTATGATATACTATTGGTGAATTAATATAGATTTCTACTATAATTTATAAAATTGAGGAAAATATGATCTAATCATGTATCTCGAATATTGTGACAAATTTTTGAGTTATTTTTTTTAATAAAATAAATCCTTTGGCAATTTAAATAAGACTATAATAAAATTTTGTAAAAATGTGGCGATTCAAGTAATCTTATAGCTTAAACTGTTAGCTAACTTTAGATTCCCAAATTTCAACTATTAACCAATTGGTGAATATTAGCCACTGAAAAAATCATTGAACTAAGGCCTCAAAATGAGCTTTTAGTTTTTTTCTGGTTTTCCTAGTTTTTTATTTTTAAATAATTTTTCATTTATGCATGTAATCTACGTAGTGAGTTGATGGACAGAGTCACTTGAGTTATCTTTCAATAATTAGCAAGTTTTGTAGTCATCTAGATAGATATGCAAATTACCAAAAATGGAAAATTTTGAATCTTGTAAAAAATTGCCAAAAAAGGTAATTTCAAATGGTAGTTGAAATAGGAGAATTTTCTCATTGTAGTAGTAGGATGGAGGTAGAGGAATAAAAGATAATTAATCCAAATTCTCATGTTTTATGTGTTTTGTTACTTCTGTTATTAATGGTGAACATATTACAGTAAGTTGGATACATCATCTACTATTAGAGCAGGAAGATGGCTGGGAGAGGAAGAGGAAGAGGTCTTGCTCAAATGCATAGAGATATGCATAATCTCAAAATAAACGTAGGATATCCTGTAAACATGATGCAAAATTAGTGAATGAGACAAAGAGGAGATGAATTTGATGAGGAGATAGACCATAGAGGTGTAGATCAACATGCAAAACTTGAAGAAGAAGAGCACTCAGAGAACATGACTTTTGAAGAAAGGATGTTCAGGGATCTAGAAGGAAAAATGATGGAATCAAAATAGAAGTTTTAGAGTATGCAAGTAGTCTTAAACCAGAGGAGTTAATAGATTGGTTGAATGACCTGGTAAATTTTTTTGAATGGAAGCCTATGATAGAGGAAAATAATGTAAAATTTGCATGCACCAAGTTAAAGGGTCATGCTATGATTTGGTGGGATCATTTGTAGAAAGAAAGAACTAGAAAAGGAAAGGATAAAATTAGGACCTGGAATAAGATGGAGAAGTTGAGAGACAAATTTCTTCCTTTGGACTATACACAAAGCCTTTCCCATAGATTTTAGAACTTGAAGCAAAATCTGTCTACTACAGAGGATTATACAAATGATTTTTATAAATTTTCAATTCGTGTGGAGCACCAAGAAATTGATGAGAAGATGGCTGCAAGTTATGTGAATGGTCTTAAATTTTCTATCCAAGTTTAATTAAGCATGCATAAGGTTAGTAGCATGGAAGAGACATACCAATTAGCCTTAAAGGAAGAGGAAAAAAAACTAACAATGCTTTAAAAGGAAAATAGGAGCAAGGAGGGGTGCATTATCTCCATCAAGAGGTGGTTTGAACTACAATAGAGGAGAATCATCCCAAGGAACAAAGAAAGTATAAGATACCTGACAAAATAACCCAAATCAACAAAGAGGAAGAGGATTTTAGAGGGGTATAGGTTACCATGGTGGTAGAGGATGAGAAAACCAACAAATACCTTTTATTTGTTTTAGGTGTGGTGAAGAGGGTCATAGAGCATTTTAATTCTCAAACTATAACATGCAACAATAGAAACAAGAAGAGAAACCTAGATTGAAATTGACCCAAATTGAGAATGCAGAAGGAGTTGAATCTCAAGTTCCACTAGATGTGGGGGAAAATATTATAATGAGGAGAGAAATGGTGATCCCAGAGAAAGATAAGAATTAAGTCAAGGTCATGAAGGTTTTTTGTTATAGACAAATATCTTTCAAACCAGATGCACTTAAGGGGGAAAGGTATGCCAAGTTATTGTTGATAGTGGTAGTTGTGAGAATATGGTTTCTTGAGAGATGGTAGATAAATTGAACCTACAATATGAGAAACATCCCCATCCCTACCGTATTGCATGGTTTAAAAAGGGGAATGAAGTCATTTTTGAGAAAAGGTGTTTGATCAAGTTTTCTATAAGCAAGAATTACAAAGATGAAATATGGTGTGATGTCATCCCAATGGATGCATGTCATGTGTTACTAGGGAGGCCATGGAAATATGATAAAAAATTAATGCATGATGGGGAGAAAAATACATACATATTTTGGAAGGATGGATCTAAAGTCATCTTATTTCCCCTTAAAGATGAAGGGACAACTAAGAATATGTTGACAAAAAGAGAGCTTGTTAAGGAAAGGAAGGTGACAAGATTCTGCTATGCATTAATGGTACAAAGAGGAGAAGGAGAAGGGGAAGAAATAAAAAATACCCACTGAAGCAACAAGGGTACTAGAAGAGTATGTTGATATTATACCAAATGAGTTACCTAATGGTATTCCACCAAAGAGGGATATTTAGCACCACAATGATCTAATCCTAGGATCATCTTTACCTCATCAAGTAACATATAGAATGAGTTCTACACAACATGTAGAGCTCAGTAAGCAAGTGACAGAGCTTATAAATAAATTCATGGTGAGAGAAAGCATGAGTCTATTGGATGTTGTGGTTGTGTTTCTGATATGTGGTTGTCATTGATGTCAACACTATTAGCATTAATGCATTAGAAGCTGGATATGTCGAGGATATTGAGAAAATTGTAATGGAATGAGTTGTAGGTTGTCAGTGGTGAAGTGAAGTTCAGTCTGTTGATGAGTTTTTTACATTGATGATTAGAGGTTGTGGGATAAAGGGTTTTTTTTCGAGTCTATCTAGTTTATCCACGTTGAGTTTCAAAGATCCGCGTGAAGTTTTGATCGAGTTATGAAGATTTGTATTGTGGCAATTTTTTTGTTGCTTTAGTTGGTGTTCCTAATTGAAGATGTTGCAATTCTAGTTAGTTCAGTTGTTGTGGATGCTTCTCTGGTGATTCATGATGTTTTTGGATGTTTCTAGATCATGTTATATCTTTTTTGCACATCCACATTGATCATTGTGCTCGTGATTGGTGATCTTCTCTTGCGTGTTCATGTTTTTCATGTTTTTGGCCGACAAGGTGTTTGTAGCATGTTGTGGATCCTCAAACCGAAATTGTTTGGAGTATTTTCATGTTGGAGATGTTGATTTGGGTCTTCATTATGTTGTGTCGGACCTTGGTTGTTTCACATTAATAATTGTTATTAAATTGGGCCGACAGTTTATATTCATTTTATTATTTTGTTGAAGCTAACATGTAGCAATGTAATCTCTTGTTGCGGATATATATAAGCAATTGTTTATTCAAATTGAAGTGTGCTTCTGTATGGTGTGTGTGAATAATGTTCTAAATCATTTGAAGGTAGAGCAAATAGTGAAGAAGAGTGAAGAAGAGTGAAGAAGTGTTCATGTGCTTAACCAGAGTGATCAAGCATTAGAAGATGTTATTTTATCAGTTCAAATCCCTGCAGTTGTAATCCAAATCTTTCTGTAAGATAGTGTCTTCCTTTGGGATGTGAGCCTTGTTGTAATTGAGCAATGAGCTCTAGGAAGTGTGCCTGAATGCATGTGCATTCCCCATTTTCATTCTTTATACTTTTAACAGGGTATAATCTTGTGGACTAACCTCCACCACGGTTTTTCCCCTATAGGGTTTCCACATAAAAAATCTTGGTGTTATGCGTGTTTCTAATGTGTTGTTGATTTGTGTTTTCATGGTTAATAATCAAATATGAGATTAAAGGTTAATAAGTTGAATAAGTTTTAAATTTCTATGACAACTGATTCACCCCCCTCTCTCATTTGTTTTAAATTGTGTTGCCAACAATTGGTATCATAGCAGGTTCCTTGGAAGAAGTTTAACAACTTAAGGTGATTCAGGATGGTGACTTATAAGAAGGATAGTCCAAGATTTGATGGAATAAATTATTCTCTGTGGAAGACTCGAATGGAGTGTCATTTGAGATACATTGGTGAACCCTTTTGGAACATTACAAGTAATAGGTATGTTATTCCACCGAATGGTCCTACTACTACTGCTAAGATTAGAGATGTTGAGTATAATATCAAGGCTAAGGAAGCATTGTTGAGTGCTTTGAATGATACTAAGATGCAAATTTTGATGGAACTAAAGATTGCTTATGAGACCTAGAAAAAATTAGAAACCTTGTATGAAGCTGATGCTAATGTGAAGATTGCTAAGTTGTAGAGTCTGAAAGGGAAGTATGAAATTTTGAGAATGGGTGATGATGAGAATATTAGTACTTTCATGCAAAGGGTGAATGAGCTTATGTGTGGTATCAGATGTGCTGGTGGACAATTGGACGAATAAGAGATTATTGCTAAAGTGCTTAGATCCTTGCCTACTTCATATAAAGTCAAAGCTAGTGCTATTCAATAGCTCCAGACTGTAACAAATGTGGAGAAAGCCCTAGTTGCTCAAGTTGAAGAGAAAGACGAATGGATGATTGACAGTGGATGTTCACATCATATGATAGGAGACAAAAGTAAGTTTGTGAGCCTGGAAAGGTATGATGGTGGTATTGTGAGATTTGGTGATAATACAGCTGGTGTGATCCGTGGCAGAGGATGTATTTCTCTTGATGGTAAGCATAATACTAATGATGTCCTATATGTGGAAGGATTGAACCATAATATTTTAAGTGTTGGTTAGATGGTTGATAAGGGATACAATCTTCAGTTCAAGGATGGAAAGTGCAGAATATTGACTTCCAAAAATGTGATTGCATTAGGTACAAAAACAAAAGGTAATATCTTTCACTTGAGTGCTACTAGTAAACGTTGTTTGCTTGCTCAAGTTGATGAAAGTTGGTTGTGGCATAGGAGAATGTGTCATGTTAACTTTTATAATATTCTCAAGATGAGTTCTACTAAGGCTATGAGAGATCTACCTAAGTTGATGAAATCTACTAATGCCATATGCAAGGAATGTCAATTAGGAAAGCAAACTAGAATTTCATTTTAGAGTAAACAACATTGTTCAAATGAGTTGTTGGAGCTTATGCATACTGATCTATGTGGTCTTGCTAAAGTCAAAAGTTTACAAGGTTATAGGTATTTCATGTTACTCATTGATGATTATTCTAGAATGATGTGGGTTACTTTCTTAAGGGAGAAATTTGAAGCTCTAGAGAAATTCAAGATCTTTAAGGCTATGGTTGAGATAGAGACAGGTTTGAAGATTAAATGTCTGAGATTAGATAGAGGCAATGAATTCACATCCGGAAAGTTTAATTATTTTTTTGAAGAACATGGAATAAGGAGATAATTATCTGCATTGTGGACCCCTCAACAAAATGGAGTTGTGGAGAGGAAGAACAGGACAATTGAAGAAGCTGCTAGAACTATGATGCTGGAAGGAAATGCCTCTCATATCTACTAGAGAGAAGTTGTGAGTATTGTTGTGTATAAACTCAACTAGGTACAAATCAAAAGTGATACTGGTAAGACCCCTTATGAGTTGTGGTATGGTCATAAACCTACTGTTAGATATTTCAAAATCTTTGGAAGCAAATGTTATATCAAAAGAGATGGAGATATAGGAAAGTTTGATGCTAGGAGTGATGAAGGTATCTTTTTGGGTTATTCTACTAAAATCAAGGCCTATTGGTGTTACAATAAGAGGTTGAGGAAAATGGTTGAAAGTGCAAATGTCAAGGTTGATGAAGACATAGGTATACCATCCAAAACCTGTGGATATGATTCTAATGATCAGAATGACAGTACAAATAAAGGGAAGAAAGTTCAAACTACAAATCAAGTGTAGATCAATCCAGTGAATCAGGAAAATCAAGAAGTAGAAACTAGTGGAAGTGCAGAAGAAAGAACACAAGATCCTAAAGTTGAAGAACATCCTAAGAAGACTCTGAGGTGGGTGAAGCCACAATAGTGGTTTACAATTCAAGTGAGGAAGGAAAACTCACAAAAAATGACCCCAAAGCAAAAAAAGTGATTTTGGGGGTTCGTACGAACCTACTGGTTCGATCGAACGAATTATGGGTTCGCTCGAACTAGTGTTCGAGTGAACCCCTTTAAATTTTGGCCGCCAAAAAATAAAACAAATGCATAGAAAAGGGGGTTTGATCGAACCCCCTTGAAGAGGTTCACTCAAACCATGGTTCAGCCGAGCCCTTGTTCGAGCGAACCTCTTCAAGGGGGTTTGGTTGAACCCCTAGGGGTTCATTCGAACCCCTTGCCCCTCATCCCCCTCTTGAGACACAAAAAAATTCTATTTTTTACACTTCAGAGCTCATGTTGAGGATGAAAATGAAGAAGTCTTCAGAAACCATTCAAGAATCAGATAGTCCTTGGAACGAGCTATCCAACGAATATAATTTTTATATGTTTTGATTTTATTATGTATTTGTTTTTTTAGTTTTATTAAACATAGGTTCTTCACCAAAAATGAAGGTCTTTGTTCTGCACATGTGGAAAAATAGTAGATTATTGAAATTTTTTTTAAAAAAAATATGAGTGCACTAGATATTGAAGTCCTTTATCCAAAAAAATAAAAAAATTAAATTTTGATATATACAAAAAAAGTGAAGCGTTACACGGTCATGCTATGTCTGAATTACAATTGGTTTGACTTTGAAACTTGATTAAAGAAAAAATATTCAATAAAAAACTATCTAACCAAGTGGAAGCACTAGATATCGGAGTTACAAATCTAAATTTGAAAGAATTAGAATTTTATCCTTCGTGGAAAAAAGGTTATGTGTTATACGGTGTGCGTCACTTTTTAAAAATGTTGTTTTTTGAAAAAAACTAGTTTTCATGGGAGATGGAAAAAGAAGTGCAATCTGATTCCAAAATTTTTGAAAAAAATATTTTTAGAATCTATAGGAAAAATGTGATGAGACTCTTGTTTGCATCATCTTTAAATTCCTCACGGTTTAGTCACTATAGGTGCCCGAATGTGAAGATTTAGTTAAAAATAATAATTTCCGTGTTCAGTTTGGCCAAAAATTGTAAACCACTATTGTAGGATCATCAAGGTATGTAAGATTAAATCATTCAGAAGATCAGATCATAGGTGATAAGAACAAAGGTGTCCAGACTAGGAGAAATATTGCAGAAGAATAATGTTTAATTTTAAAGATTGAGCCTACTAGTGTGAATGAAGCTTCTAAAGATGAGCATTGAGTTGAAGCAATGGAAGAGGAGCTAAAGAAAATTGAAAAGAATGATACATGGATTCTTGTTCCTAGACCTAAGGATAAAAATGTAATTGGAACTAAATGGGTCTTTAGAAACAAACTGAATGAGAAAGGTGGAGTGGTTAGAAACAAAGCAGTATTGGTATTTAAAGGATATTCTCAAATGGAAGGAATTGATTTTGAAGAAACTTTTTCCCTTATTGCTAGAATTGAAGCTGTGAGATTGTTTCTTGCTTATGCTGCTTACACTTGAACTACAAGGTTTATTAGATGGATGTCAAGTCAACATTTCTAAATGGAGAATTGGAAGAAGAAGTGTATGTTAAGCAACCTGATGGATTTTAGTTGATTGATAAGGGAGATATGGTGTGTCGATTGAAGAAATATTTGTATGGAATCAAGCAAGCCCCTAGAGCATGGTATTCCAGATTGGACAAGTACTTGTTGAAGCTTGGATTTAACAAAGGTACTACTAATAGTAATTTGTATTTCAAGATTGATGATAATAAAGATTTTATTGTTGAGGTATTTTTTGATGATATCATTTTTGGAGGAGATGATAGTTTTTGCATGAATTTTTCTAATGAGATGAAGAGTGAATTTGAGATGTCTATGATTGGAGAGATGAAGTTCTTTTTGGGATTGCAAATTATTCAGTTAGATAAAGGATCTTTATTTCTCAGTCCAAGTATGTGAAAGAATTGCTAAAGAAATTCGGTATGGAAGATTCAAAGCCAGTTAGTACACCCATGGTGATTGGATGCAAGCTAACACAAGATGATGATTCTCCAAAGGAAAATCAGACTAGATACAGATCAATGATTTGTGGATTGCCTTATCTGACTCAAACTAGGTCTGATATCATGAATGTTGTATGTATTGTTGCAAGATTTCAAATTGATCCTAAGGAATCTCATGTGACTTTTGTGAAGAGAATTTTTAGATACTTGAAGGGAACAGTTGGTTTTGGCTTGTGGTATCCTAAAGATGATGATCTTACTTTGAGTACCTTTACTGATGCTGATTGGGCAGGAGATGTGAATGAAAGAAAAAGTACTAGTGGCAGAGCATTTTTCTTAGGAAAGAAGCTGATTTCATGGTTAAGTAAAAAGTAGAATACCATTTCTTTATCTATAACTGAGGAAAAATACATTGCTACTGCTAACAATTATACTCAATTATAGTGGATGAAGCAGATGTTGAAGGATATTAGAGTTGTGTATGATGATCCTATTGCTATATTATGTGATAATTAAAGTGCTATTAACATTTCTAAGAATTCAGTGCTGCATTCAAAGACAAGCATATATCTATCAAGTTTCACTTATTGAGGGAGAAGGTGAGTGAAAAGGAAGTTAGATTGGAGTATGTACCTACTAAGGAGAAAATTGCAGACATCTTTACCAAGCCATTTCCTAAGGATGCTTTTGAGTATCTCAGAGGAAAGTTAGGGGTGATTACCCCTCCTAATCAAAACTAAGGATGCATTGCTTTGCATCAGTCTGTGCATTTCATAGTCATATCTTAAATCAGATTGATGTTGTGGTGGTTGCTACTCAGCGAGAGTAGTCAAATGTTCAAATGTTTAGATATGTGGTTTAGAGTTTGTGTGTAGAAAAAAGATCTTTGTCATTGATGTCAAAGGGGGAGAAGATCATGCGAAAAACTATGAGTTATCTAGGGAGAAGAACCTTGTGGGGAGAAGAGAGTCATGTGAAATAATTGAGAAGAGAAGAGTCAAAACCTAAGGGGGAGTAACTATCAAGAGATAGTTGGTTGCGTTGATGGTTTTTTTCACATCATTTGTTGCCATCAATACCAAGGGGGATATTGTTGGATGTTGTGGTTGTGTTGCTTATATGTGGTTGTCATTGATGTCAACACTATTAGCATTAATGCATGAGAAGCTGTATATGTCAAGGATATTGAGAAAATTGTAATGGAATGAGTTGTAGGTTGTCAGTGGTGAAGTGAATTTTAGCTTGTTGGTGAGTTCTATACGTTGATGATAAGAGGTTGTGGACTAAAGGGTTTGTTTTTGAGTCTATCTAGTTTATCCATGTTGAGTTTTAGAGATCTGCGTGAAGTTTTGATCGAGTTATGAAGATTTGTATTCTGACAATGTTTCTATTGCTTCAGTTGGTGTTCCTAATTGAAGATGATGTGATTCTAGTTAGTTCAGTTGTTGCAGATGCTTCTCTAGTGATTCATGTTGTTTTTTTATGTTTCTAAATCGTGCTCTATCTTTGTTGCATGTCTACATTGATCGTTGTGCTCATGATTGGTGATATTCTCTTGTTGGTTCATGTTTTTCATGTTCTTTCCCAACAAGGTGTTTGTAGCATGTTGTGGATCCTTGAACCAAAATTGTTTGGAGTATTTTCGTGTTGGAGATGTTGATTTGGGTCTTCATTATGTTGTGGATGACCTTGGTTGATTCACATTAATAATTGTTATTAAATTGGGCCGACAGTTTATATTCATTTTATTATTTTGTTGAAGCCGACATGTAGCAATGTAATCTCTTGTTGCGGATATATAAGTGATTGTTTATTCAAATTGAAGTGTGCTTCTATATGGTGTGTGTAGATAATGTTCTAAATCATTTGAAGGAAGATAAGAGAGTGAAGAAGTGTTCATGCGCATAACTGGAACTGTGACAAGGCATTAGAAGATGCTATTTTATTAGTTCAAATCCTTGCAGATGTAATCTGAATCTTTCTGTAAGATATTGTTTCTTCCTTTGGGCTGTGAGCCTTGTTGTAATTGAGTAGTGAGCTCTAGGCAGTGTGCCTAAATGCATGTGCATTCCCCATTTTCATTTTTTATACTTTTAATAACAGGGTATAATCTTATGGACTAACCTCCATTGTGGTTTTTCCCCTAATAGGGTTTCCATGTAAAAAATCTTGGTGTTATGTGTGTTTTTGATGTGTCGTTGATTTATGCTTTCATGGTTAATAATAAAATATGATATTAAAGGTTAATAAGTTGAATAAATTTTAAATTTCTGTGACAATTGATTCACCCCCCCTCTCAGTTGTTTTCCCTTGTGTTGCCAACAAAGTCCATGTGCTGTACCAACATTGTTGAATCCAAAGAAGGATGGTACATGGAGGATGTGTACAAATAGTAGATAAATCAATAAAATTACTATCAAATATCAATTTCCAATAGCTTGTTTGGATGACATGATGGATGTGCTTGCAAGGGCTAAATATTTTAGTAAAATTAATTTACAAAGTGGATACCACCATATTTGGATTCAAGAAGGGGATGGATGTAAAAATACCTTCAAGACTAGAGATGGACTATATGATTGGATGGTGATACCATTTGGGTTGTCTAATGCACCTAGTACTTTCATGATCTACTGATGAATAGTGTGTTGTGATCTTACACTGGTAATTTTGTTGTTGTTTATTTTGATGACATTCTAATTTTCAATAAAAGTAAAGAGGAACATTTGAAACATTTGAGGATCATATTAGATGTGTTGAGAAAAGGGAATCTTTATGCAAACTTGAAGAAGTGTAAGTTTATGTAAGAAAATTTTCTATTCTTTGGAATTTTCATCTCTGTAGAAGGTGTCAAGATGGATTTAGAAAAGATTAGAATTTTTTTGGAGTGGCCTAGTCCTACGAGCATAACATAGGTAAGAAGTTTTCATGGATTGGCCACATTCTATCAAAAATTTATTCATAATTTTAGTAGCATTGTAGCACCCATAAAAAATTACACCAAAGGAAAGGAATACATGTGGACCAATGAAGTCGAGGAAAGTTTTAAGTTTCTAAAGAAGAAGGTAATTGAAGCTCCCATACTAGCATTACCATATTTTTATAAAGTGTTTGAAGTAGATTGTGACACCTCACATGTAGGCATTGGAGCTATCCTTAGCCAAGAAGGAAGGCCAATAACCTTTTTTAGTGAGAAGATGAATGAGGTAAGGAATAAATATTCCACATATGATGTAGAGTTATATGCAATTGTGCAAGCATTGTGACATTGGAGGCATTATTTAGTGTCGAAGGAGTTTGTGTTACTTACATATCTTATTGCATTAAAATACCTAAATACTCAAAAGAGATTGAATAGTAGACATGCAAAATGGGTAGATATTTCTTACAAGGCTACAAATTTTTTTTGAAGCATAAGTCAGGAAGGCATAATCAAGTTGTAGATGCTTTGAGTAGGCGTACTATTCTTTTGAAAACAATGGAAAATGAGGTAATTGGGTTTGATGCAATCCAAGATCTATATGCCTCTAACAATGATTTTGGAAGATTGTGGAAAATTTGAAGAATCTAGTTTCTAGAAACACGGATCTTATTCATCACTAAATATCTTATGTAGGATGGCTACCTCTTCAAAGGAAAACAATTATGCATTCTAGTTGGCTCTATGAGAGAAAGTATTATCAAAGAGTTTCATAATGGTGGCTTGGATATGAATTTTGGAAAGATAAGACAATAGCCTTATTAGAAGATAAATACTATTGGCCTAAGATGAAAAGAGACATAACCCAGTATGCAACAAGGTTCAGGATTTGTCAAGTGGCTAAAAGACACTCACAAAATGCAGGGTTGTATAAGCCATTACCAGTACCCACAAAACCATGGATAGATTTAAGCATGGAATTTTTGTTGGGGCTTACAAACACACAAATAGTTAATGATTCCATTTTTGTAGTTGTTGATAGGTTCTCTAAGATGGCTCATTCCATTGCTTGCAAGAAAACTAGTGATGCAACAAAGGTGGCATAGTTATTTTTTATAGAAATTGTTAGATTGCATGGTGTTCCAAAAGCCATTACCTCTGATAGGGATACCAAGTTTTTGAGCCACTTTTGGAGAACTTCATGGAAGAAGATGAGGACTAAGTTAGAGTTTTGTAGTGCCTATCACCCCCAAATAGATGGGAAAATAGAGGTCGTCAACCAAAGTTTGGGAAACTTGTTGAGGTGCATTGTTGGAGAGAATCCCAAACAGTGGGATTTGGCATTACTTGAAGCTGAATTTGTCTACAATAGTTCCATGAATAGATCAATAGGTAAATCACAATTTAAAGTTGTTTATGGTAGGAATCCTAAGGGTGTTTTAGATTTGGTGTAGCTACCACTTGGAGATAGAACCAGTGCTGACAAGGAAGCATTTGTAGAATTCCTTCAATAGTTGCACACAAAGAAAAATTTGGAAGCAAGTAATGAGAGGTGCAAAACTATGTCAGATGCTAGTTGGTGATTTCAAGTCTTTAATGAAGGTTATCTAATGATGGTTTATTTGTGAAGAGAGTAGTTTCTTATAGGAAATATGACAACAAAAAAAGTATCCCTTCTTGCTTGTTTGGGCCCTCCTTCTTAACTAAGCTTAATGGTTCCTTAGTTTAGTATTGTAATGTGTTTGAAAAATTCATATTAGGTCTTGGGCCCTTGTGAATTAATGAACATAAATAGTACCTTGCTAAAGTGTTGTGAAGTGTTGTAACACACTTTCACACTTTTCTAAGGTTTTATTAATTAACTAAACCCAATAAATCTATTTTTAATCTTAATCATGCCTTATTTGAAGTGTTGTAACACACTTTCACACTTTTCTAAGGTTATCATTAATAATTGGGCTTCTTTATGCTTTAATTGGCCTTATTTTGCATCCACAAACCTCATTTAATACATCTTTTCGAGGATAATCCCGACACAAGTCAACATCCAATCATAATTCAAGTGTTTTTAGGTTGTGTGGCCTAGATTTAGTGATATGGGACTCATTCGCCACCTTGGTTGAATGAGTCCCACCTAGGTTTTTAGGTCCTAAACCTCGTTTCACACCTTTCGAAGCATTTTTTTAAAAATGGTATCATAAATTATTCCTAATGGGCTCACTCACCACCTTGGGTGAATGAGTATTGTGTGAACCACAATCAAAATTAATTCAAAATTTTGGTAGGATTTTATCCTCCTAGATCTTATGTCAGCTTGTAGTGTTGTAATTTCAGGAATTCTTGCATAATTAAGTATAAATACAAGATTCTTTCACTCATTTTACACCTAGCAAATTGAATGAGAATTGATAATAGAAAATTAGAGTTCATAAGAGAATTCAAGTGTTTACAAGAGCATTCAAGAGTGTTCAAGGGTAGATTCTTCATCATTTGTTGCAGCAATTCAAGATCCATCATCATGTCAAGGATATCAAGCATTAAGCATGTTATTGAGCTAGTGTTGTGATGTTGCATTCAAGATCCAAGATCAAGCATTGTTCTACACCTATTGTCAAGATCAAGATCTACATCCTTCATGGCCATTTCATGCTAGATTGCTGATTTGCATTACAAGACATCATTCAAGGTATCATTTTTCATGTTTCATGTCCTATGTTGCATGTTTCATGTTCATATTTCATTATTTCATCATTTGGTTTAATTACCTAAATAGGGTTTGACCAAGGCAAACCCTTATTCACTAACAATCAACAAGTTTTTCTCCTCTTTACATGTGTGATTACAGGTTTATAGATTGAAGAAAAGTTGATTTAAAGCCTTCAAAATTACCAAAATGACTAAGTTGCAAATGCCATCAAAGTTGTCATGAAAAGTTGTCAAGACTCATGAAAACTCAAATCTAGGGAAAAATATCCAATTTGCATGAAATCAGTGGGAAAGTGCTTATTTGATCCATCTTCAAAGGCTTGAAAAGTTTCAGTTCAAGATTCTTCTCCTAGGAAACTTCACAAAAAAATAGGACTGATCCCCCAGAAGTGGCGAATGAGTCTCACTATAGGCAGTTTTTCCAGATTTCTATAGTTTCAGATACCTTTTTTTTAGAAACTTGTTCTCGCACAAAAACCCATATCTGGGATTAATTCACCCATACTGGTGAATGAGTCTCAATAGGCCTAAATTTTAGGTTATTGAACATTTCAAGCTTCCATTCAAGCTCTCTCAGGTTTCCAAGTGCTCCTTTGTACTTTTCCAATTTACTGTCTAATTTATTTGCATTTATAGTTCATTTAGTGAAGTTTTATGCATCATTGAGTTCAATCATTATATCTTGCATTCCATACATTTTTCCAAGCCCTATCTTGGTGGTGAACCCCCCTTGTAATCTAAAATCATACCCTAGGATGCCCTTCTAGTAGATCTCTTGCCTCTATTCCACTCTTGAGGTGAGATCTCCAGGGTTTCCTTGAGTTCAAAACTTGAGAGAAATAGGTCTAGGTCTCTAAACACCTAGTTTTTGTTCCACCTTCGAAGAGGTGGAACACCTATTTCCATTGTTTTAGGAACATACCACAAGTTGAAGTATACAAAAATTGGACCTTGTAAGGTTCTCAAGAAAATTAATAACGATGCTTATGGGGTAGATTTTCCAAATGATCTAGATATTTCTCCTATGTTTAATGTTTTTGATTTGTATACCTGTCATGGTGAAGATCATGATGATGATAGTGAAAAGGAATTGGATTGGAAACAAACAATTTCGAGTAGGAAACAAGACAAGATTGCCTAGATTTTAGATAAGAAGACCACTCATACTCGACAAGGAGAATATAAAAAATAATTGGTCCAGTGGGAAGGATTAGCACCAGTAGAGAACACATGGAGTATAGAATGGGATTTAAAGAATTTGGAACCAATAAAGTGGCAATAGTTTGAGAACAGGAACTTGCAGGAGCTGCATTCTTTTCAACTACAGGAGAATGATGCAGGGACATCTTGAGGTCATAACTTTTGACTCAATTGTTCGTTTGGGATAAAATTTTATGTGAAAAAAATTATTGAAGATTTATAAAAGATTCAAATTGAATATATTTGATTAAACCAAATCTCAACACATTTTTGGGGCCAAATTCCTTCATCCAAGGCCTTAAAATGGGCTTTCAGTACTTTTTTGAGTTTTCCTAGTTTTTATTTTTCAAATAATTTTTCATTTATGCATGTAATTTGTGTAGTGAGTTGATAGATAGAGTCAATTGAGTTAGATTTCAATAATTAGCAAGTTTTGTACTCATCCAAATAGATATGTAAATTACCAAAAATGGAAATTTTTTAATCTTGTAAAAAATTGCCAAAAAAGGTAATTTCAGATGGTAGTTGAAATAGGAGTTTTTTCTCATTGTAGCAACAAGATGAAGGCGAAGGAATAAAAAATAGTTAATCCAAATTCTTATGTGTTTCTATGTTTTGTTACTTTTGTTATTAATGGTGAACATATTACAGTAAATTGGCTACATCAGATTCCCATTTGAAAATTTAAAAGCATCATAGGGATTGTCTTAGGGCTTCTTATAATAGTAGTAAAGTATTTCACCATGTGGATTGAGAATATTGTTGTCTCCCTTATGATTCCTAGGTTTAGGCTTACTTTAAATCTACCTTCAAGGAATATCACTTTGTGTTAAATGGATTATCAAGGCATTAGAAGGAAATTATTCCTAGAAATTCCTTATTCAACATTATATTTCATTTAGAGTTTCCTTTACATGTTCAACTCAAAAAATGCTTAGGCTTCATACTCTTCTCACTACCAGGTAACCCATTTAAATACAACAAATTTTTTTTCTTTAATAATAAAAATTATTTGTATGGCTTTGAGATTCATCAAGCATTAGCTTTTGTGGGATGACAATGACTATTGGAATGGTATTTCTTTTAATCAATAGTTTATTTGGTGATATGTAGCTCTTTTTAAGATAGACCTCTAGCTAAAGCCCCTGAGGTTTGATCTTTGAGGTTTAATAATAGAGGAATCAAAACATTGTCATATATGTCAATAAACTCACCAAAAATTGCTTAATTTGGCCTAAGGCTAGATTGAGATTCTAGTTTTTCATCCAAGATCATGAGACTGACCCATTCATCAATGATGCCATTCCTTCTAACATGGCTCACAAAATCATGGTTGGGACTTTCAAGTGTTGGTGGAAGGATTGGAAATAGTATCTTGATACACCATTTTACATTTATAGAATCGACAAAGGATATTTGTGGTTCACACCTAATCTCCCCATGGTGGTCTAAATAAAATTTGGTTGGAACCTACAATCCTCTCTAGGCACTTAGTACTACATATTCTAGACTATTTGGTCAAGTATTCTTGAACTCCATATTATAAATTCAAAATCAAATAAAGAGAAATTTTTAGCCCTATTATGTGGGGAGAAAAAAAAAAAAATATATATATATATATATATAAATTATGAAAAGAAAAAACTCCCTTAAAAACAAAAAAATGAAGAGACCAAACTTTACTTGCTATACATATTTAAAAAATTACAAAACTTTTACGAAATATTACTTGGCTTAAAATTAATTTTTACATCTTATCTTATTTTCTTAAATATAAAAATAATTAGTTTATGAACCTAAATATTTAATATAAGATATACTTATGTAGATACAATTCCCCATTCGAAAGTGTAAAGGAAAGAAAAAATCAAAGTAAAATTTCATCCCATAGAGGCATTAAGAACTTAATTATCTTGAAAACCACATAAAAAAAGGAAAGCACATTAATAAAGAAAAGTAAAACTTGGTGATGATAAAATAAAAGAACAAAACATGATCTTATTCATATGTCGTTAAAGCAACACTTTACTTTTTTTTTTTTAACTAGACCGCCTGATTAAACAATATGCGTAGAACAAAGAAAAGCTTATATTTAGTCCTAATGTTTTTAATTACAATTGGAATTGATTTTTAAGCTCTAAATTAATTGTAAAATTAATCAAAATAATTAATTTATGAACCTAAATATCTAATATAAGGTATACGTACAATTCCCCATTCCAAAGTGTAAAGAAAAGAATAAAATCAAAGTAAATTTTCATCCCACATAGGCATTAAGAACTTAAATCATCTTGAATACCGCATAAAGAAAAAGTGAAAGCACATTAATAAAGAAAAGTAAAACTTGGTGATGATAAAATAAAAGAAAAAACACAAAACATGTTTTTTTTTTTGTTTGTCCTTAAAGCAACAACACTTTATTTTTTTACTAGACCTCAAATTTAACAATATGTATAAAACAAATAAAAGGCTATATTTTGTCATAATGTTTTTAATTATGATTTGCATAAAATTTATATTTTTAATTATCTCTTTAATAATTATATGATTTATTTTTAAGTAATAATATTTATCATTAATTTAGATTAATAAATTAATAATAATTATGAGATCTAAATTAATATAAATAGAAAAAAAAAAGTAAATTACTATTAAAATATTGTTTGATTTTTTGTTGGTTTGTAAAAGATAAGAAAGTATATTTTAATTTAGAAGGTATTGTAGTGGATATAATTCTATCTATTTTTTGTCCCATTTAAGATATAAGAAAGATAGTAGTAATAGCTTCTTTATAATATTGAAGATTAAAATAAAAAGATGTATAATATTTATTAAAATTATGTTATCTAATTTAAAAAATATATCAAATTATCTTTTATGATAGTATATTATGGATAAAAATAGATCAGTATAAAATAATAATAAGAGGACATACACTTTAAAAAGTAAATAAAAGAATAAATATTAAAGTAGTATGAAGAATAATGCAGGAGCTTTAGTCACGTACATCAATTTCAAATTTGCTTTAGCTGGCCCCGCCATCACTTTAATTTCAGGCGTGAAGATGATAAGATTCTTGTTACAATGCATTTAAATAGTATTCCAGTTTAGTGCAAACTAAGCTCAGGGCGGGTGATAGCATTCCATGATCTATCATTATTATACCCATTTCACAATATTCTTCTTCAGCCGTCTCAGCAAACATTTGGGAGTCTCCAGTTGTGGGCGCACCAGGCATCCGGGTACACTTTCACTACTACATTATATTATATTAGTCATTTCATTCTGCTTTCACTCCTTTTTATATTTGTCAATACAGAGTTAGTGGGGATTGTCTGTATGCCAGAATTATTTTTACTCTGCGTCTAACAGTTTAATCAGAAAGTAGATGGAGGTCCAGATAGTTGGTTAAAATATTCTATGTTTATCTCGCCTCTTCTCTGCGAGACAAGGCTAACATTAGATGTCCTGCCCATGGCTGCCTTCTTCCCGCAGCTCTGTCTGCCAATGTATATTCTCAACTTCATTATGACATTGGATTTGTTTATTGTTGAAAACCCATTGATATTGAATTTGTCTTGTAACTCAATCTGGTATGGTATATTGACTGCCAAGAATTATAGAGCGAGCTTGATTGAGAGGAGTTTGTACATTTAATTTATTTTATATTTTTGGGTTGGTACTAGTAGTATTGCTTTAAGATCTTGCGTTCATGTTATCCACAGTTTTTCCTTCTTGAAAATCACTATCAATCATTAGACTTAGAATTAACACTATTCTTATTCTTAGAGTTTTATTTTTTAGATTTCCTATTTTCATAAAGGCTGTCGTCTCCCTCACTAGAAAGAACCACATGAATCTCATCTTAACTTGGGGTTTTCCTTCATCAAAAGTCTAATATATCTCTTATTAGGTTGGACTGGACCACTTCCTTCCCTTTCACACCGATCTCATCTTTGTTCTTGGTCTTACATAAGAATGGTTGGAGGCTTGGGGACCACTAACCTTATTGATTGGCCTCTTAGCCATACCCCTCATCTTAGCTTGGTCTTTTTGATAGGAGATGGGGGGAAACTTTAGTGGTTTTCCTAGGTTTGGGGGTAGGAATTTTGAACACTTGCAAAGGAGAGTTAGCCATAATAGGAAAGTTGTTAAGGTAATGAAAATATAAGTAGAAAATGAGCCCCTAATGTAGGAGTATGGTGGGTTTGCTACATAAAACCTACTTCATGGTGTTCTCATGATATGACAGTAGGTAATACATGAAGTATATGAGAAAATTATGCCAAAGATGACTCAATAGAGAAAAATGATACATAAATACACATTAAAATTCTCCTTCTAATATAAAGTATCTTATAATTTAAGGTTTACCTCACTCCAAGGGCTTGGGAGGTTCTGTCTCTTATATTTATTCTAAAATTTCATGAGCTTATTGTCTCCCACATGGAAGTAACTAATGCAATATTTGTCTCTACTATTCAAGTGTTTAGCTTTCCCACCCTTTGTGGAGATGCCAATAATTGAACTAATTAGATCTTTAGTCATCTTGAAATATATACCTCTAATATTGAGCTTTTTTTCATTATGTGATCGATAAAAAATACAAAGAGGGAGAGGTCAAAGCCTCTCATGGCTTCAAAATATGACTCAACACCACCTTTTTATGAATATTCTATTATTCCTTTCTTTTCAAACCCCCAAATAAAGATGTGAGGGGGAAATTTTTCACATCTCCATAACAACATGATGGCTAAAGTAGACATACCAAATTTCAATGAAAGTTTCTATAGGATAGGGCATAACCCAATTTACTTTAATTTTTTAATATGATTTCCTACAATGTTTTAGTATAATTACAATAGAAGAAAAGGTGGTCCATTGTTTCTTTGTTGGAATAACCTAAAACATGTCTATTGGGAAGTGATAACCCCATTCTTAAAAAAATTATATTGTTGATGAATTTATCATGTGCCATAGTCCACCAAAAGTAGTTAACTTTTAGGATTAGTTTCCTATTTTAGTTCTTATTCTATCTCTTTCCATTATTTGGATTGTCAAGCTAGATCTAGTGTATCTAGATTTTAATATGTACCTTCCCTTGTGGTCCTTACCTCAAATGGTATTGTCCCATGATAAAAAAAAAATAGGGAGCCTAACAATTTTTAATTTGGGTTGTATTTGAGAGACAAAAATTAAAAAACACTAACAACTAACTACTATAGGTCTATCCACCTAGCTTATAAGCTTTCTTTTACATTATAACCTTCTACTAAACCACCAAATTTCTAGGTAAGAATTTCTTGAAGCTGCATCATCTAACGTGATTAAGAAAGGGGACCCATTTCTAACCAATTGTACTTCCAAAACTATATTTAATTGTCCCTCTTGACTTTCCATTTCATTCCCATTGCTAACAAGCTTCTAGCTTTACTATCATTATTCTAGACTAGGGAACCTTTAGAAATGCTCTTAGTAGATTAAAAAAGTATTAATGTCTCTTCCTTGAAAATAATTAGGTTTCATGATATCCATCCAATCTTTGTTGTCCTTAGTGAGTCCCATCCAAATTTTGCTATAAGAATTCTACTTAACTTTTGGATTTTTCTTAAACCAAGCCCCCACTAGCCTTGGTTTTGTAAAACATGTCCTAATGGACAACACCCAATCCTTTCTTCTCCACCTTTCTAGTTCAAATAAATCTTTTCTATTTTTCTCAATTTTATATTCCATGAACTTAGGGATCTTGTAAAGAAAAAGGAAGTACATTGGTATGCTTTGAAGATATGCCTTAAGTAGTTAAAACTTTCCAACTTGACCAAGAAGTTTAACCTTCCGCCATGAAAGTTTCTTCTAAATTATTTCCACCACCTCATTCCAATATGAGGTTTAAAGTTTCTTAACCATGAGGGGGAGTACCAAATAAGTGACAATAATTTGGCTAAGCTATTGTTCAAATAAACAACAATTTTATGTTGTAAGGACAAAGTGTATTGAAGAAATAAAGGAGACTCTTTATCATAGCTTATTTTCTATCCAAAAGCTACAACATGATTCATTTATAACTTCTTTCACCCCAAACTGTTGCTAATATGAGGAGGGAGAAGAAGGGGCTGGTTTAATACAAAAAAGAGAATAATTATCAACCAAGTTAGATATTTTCATACCTAACACTGTAACCAAGATTATGAATAAGTAAGGAGAGTGAGGGTCCCCTTGTCTAAGCCCTTTTCTATTACTAAAATTCTATTTAAAAAACATAACATAAAACCTAGGAGTGGTAACACAAGGTTGGATCATTTTCGATAAATTTCCCTTAAACCCAAATTTTATAAAAAAGAAGAGTAAATTCTAAGAGACCCTATTATAGGATTTTATAATATCAAGTTTGAACATCACACCTTCTCTCCTTCTCTTCTCCAAAGAGTGTAGTACCTCATGACTAGAGATGATGATATCAAGGATCTAATATCCAAGAAAAAATCATTTTTAGTTAGTACTTATCTCATCTTCCATAGTAGTAACCCCATCATAAAAAAAGGATCTAATTTATTTATTTTGCAAGTAAGTAATAAATCATTAAAAACTATTTTAATTTGGTGCATTAAGTCAAATTTAAGGTTGTATTTTTATTTTAAGGTCTTGTTTGTTTTTTTAATAATATTTATATATATAATAATAAAGTTTTCTATTTTCTTATTATAAAATTATTATTAACAAGTTATATATTATAAGTAAATATTATATTATAAATAATTAATTGTAAAGAATTTTTTTTGAAAGGGTGCAAACCCTTTTGATAATAACAAAGCTACACATATATCAATTAAAATCCTTTTTGGTTAGTACTTATCTCATCTTCTATATTGGATCTTCCTCTCTTTGACTCCACTCCAATATTAGCCTTCTTCTTTGTATTTCATATAGTTTGGAAACATGGTTCACCAAAAATGTAATCTTTGTTAAAAAGAGAATTTTTATTACTATCAAAGGATTGGACAAGTGAACAAGGCAAACCTCAACTTTAATATTATCTTTGACTAGATTCACTCAAGAAATCTACATAGGTGCTTAAATATCACCAAATTCACTAGTCAAAGGTTAACTTTGGCTATAAAAATATAAAAAATATTTACCACTTTTTTGTGCGAATGAAATATAAAATTATAATTAGTTTTTGACCATTACTCATTAATGTTTAAATAGACTGCATTACATATTCGTACAAACTTGACCAAAATATTTGCATAGCTTTATTTTAACTCATGATGAGGGTGAGAATCTATCTACTTCTCTTATGGCACTAAACCTTAGCCATAATTCTTATGGGGGTTGGTTTATTTTTATCCATCCAAGTCCTTGCTTGCTAGATGTGCCTTGGTGGTCTAAAGGACTTATCTAGGCTATGGTGTTGAGGAAGCAAAAAAAGGGGAAGCAGGCAATGTAGGGGACAAGCTTAAAAATCAAGGTTTTTTTTAAATTTTTGATATAATACCAATTTGACCAAGTATTGTGTAAGGCCATAGATCCTCAATGTAACAACCACAGTGTATTGCTCAGAAAAATTTCAAATTTTTCACCTCAAGAGTAAAATACGTGATGTCGTAACATAGCAATAAATTTTTTTCTTTCCATAATGTAATTACATGCACATTTGAAATATAACATTATTTCCAAACTTCCATTACATTCCATTGTAATTTCATAAAAAATTCCATAACATGGATATCATATTGAATGAACTTAAGTTTATCATTCATGATTACATCCTTCCATATAGATGGGTACATGATACATACATAGCTCTTTTGAGCTTCATCTGACAATAGATATACAACTAGTCTTGATGTCATCACATCAGTGCATACATTTTGGATGTCCTTGCTCTCTGGTGTATACATTCTAGTTGTCCCCAATATTGACACAAACATCCACAAACCTTGGCCATCAACTGATCAGGAGAAGCATCACTCAAATTCTTTTCCACCAACCACGGACTCAAATGCAGTCCCCCGCACATCTGTCGCATATGACAAGATGGCTCTACCCTTTGATGAAGAGATTGGTTGGTAAACCTCATAACAATTGCTTATCTGAGCTTAGTGTTGTTTCCTATAAACCAAAACCTATTCATACCTAGTTGTAATTCCTACGAGTATGAAAATCTTGAACTAGATTGCATAAAAGGAATACAGTGAATTGACAGTGTAAATAGTAGCTACTTACACTACTTTGGCCAAAGTATTCTTGAACCCAGTGCTTCGAGTGATAGTCATTCTATTCACATACACTTCTATAGCTTGGTTTGGATTATGACTGTTCATATACTATGCTTAGGTTATTTCCTTCCATAGATAGTCCCCAACCTTAGAAATAACCTATTCCCTTTTTCCCAAAATACAATGGTAATTCTACTAATAAATCCTAAGCATAAGTTACCCCTTCAATGGATATTCCTATCCTAGGTATAACATATGAGCTTTTCTAGTCTAAAAATTAACTTTGCATAGACAAGCTATCCACTCAAAAACAACCCATTCCCAAGTATAACTTTATAATCTAGAGTATAGCTACATAAGCTTTATCTAATCATAGATTAAAATATTCATAAATAACTGACTCAATTCAATAATATATCACATTAGTAAGTGGTTCTCATCAAGAGTATAGCCACATCAATGAATGACCTCAATCGAAGAATAATCATACCATAGATGATTCCATTCGAGAGTGTAATCTCCTTAGTAAAATGAGTCATTCAAAGGAAGTAGAATCTTGTCAATATTATGACTTCATATCAAGAGTATTAAGAAACTAAACAAATATCAGCTCTAACTCAATAGGTAATTCCACCTATAAAACATAAAGCATCTCATAAACTCAAATGATCTACTTAATCTCATAAGTGAGTCTCAACCTTAGTATACCCTAATCCTAGGATAAAGACATCATCTAATGACTAGTTTGTTCATATTGGTTAATCTAAACCTATATGTTCCAAATAGGACCAATTAATCCACCTAAACATGTAAATTAATCCCAACCTATAGGTTTCAATGGTAGTCAAGTACTTTTCTCAACCTAGTAGGTAAATCTTAACCTAGGGTTTCCTCAAATAAACTTCTTGACTCATTAGGTTATTCCAAACCTAGGATTTCATTCGAGAGTGACATATGATCAGTGATCATTTCAGTAAAGATAATTGATGGGGTTTACATAATGTCACATCATATCTTGGATACCTTTACTTTTGTAATGCTAACCCTATCATTTCAAGGTTCCCTAGTATAATAAGCTATAGTGTCAAGTCGCTTCATGACGTTGATACATTCCACATTATACACTTGTCTAAACTATCTATGTATATAAAACATCAATATCTAATTCCTGTATAGGGTATATAGGAGTATTAAGAAAATTCCTTTAAGCTAATAATATTTTGTCATTTTTGGCAAGTAATACCAATGAAAAACAAACACTCCTATTATGGAGAATATACAAACACTTTAATAGAATTTAAGCATAAAATAAATTTTTTTCCTTTCCAAAGAAAATGTTATGATTTCCTAATGCATGTATTCTCAAGTAGTTCAAACAAAACATTCAAATCTCATTCTTTCATAAATAAAGACAAATAAAAGAAGACTAGATCCTCATGCTTGTAATACGCTTAACCCAATTGACTAACTTGTTGCACAACCTACCAAAGACAACTTGCTAGCCTTCACTTTTCCACTTAAAGTGACACTTCACTATGTCCTCTTTCACAAGATATCTCAATGCTCTCATAAAGTAACTCTAAGCTCTCACAAAATATAGCTTCTCAAAATATTTGCAGCATAATAGGTTTTCAGAATAATGCATCCCAAATGAACAATCAAATCCTCTATTTATAGTAAAAGATGAGTCTATGATGCCTACAAAATGGGTGAGTAATTCGACACCATGCACCATGCAAATCGACTTAGCTGTCATGGAGTAAAGGTTGCAGAATTCTATAAACTTACTCAGCTTGGTATTCTATAGATCGACCCCTTTAGCTTGACAACAACTCAAGGCCAATTCAAATATGCTCATGCCTAAAAGATGAGAATCAACTTGCAACCAAAATAGACTTCTATAGAAAGAGAGTTTCCATATATTGGTTCCATGTATCTGCCAACTTTCCTATCTTTTTGGCGTGGTTTACCTCATTGAAATAGTCTTCTATATTTGCGGGCAACACAAATGTTAAGTTAACTTGGTCATAGTCTATTCTATTGACAGAGAAAAGATGAGTCGACTCCCCTATTTCAACGTTCAAGCTTGTGCTTGACCAAGAACATTACTTGCTAGGTTTACATCCTCATTTCATGCACTTTAAATACTTCAAACAATAGACTTTAATAAACATCAAAATCCTTTTTATTCTATCATATGCATTGTTAATACATTGAATTGGTATGTGTCCATGCTAATTTCACCTGTTCACATGCATTAAAATCACTTGCACAACAAACATGTTTATTTAATGTTTCTGTCGCTTCTATCTTTTGATAAATGTGCCCCAATCTTAATGTATATTGCTGCTATAAAACAACGATGCAATTTAAGTGATATCAACTATTTTACTTCTCCATATCGGCCTTTAATATTGCACATTACTTGCATATAGATCGGCCTTTTATCTTAAGTCAAACATATGTATTAATTGGCCTATAATACTTGCATAGCATATATATAAATCGACATCTATTAATTACCATATATATATATATATATATATGTCAACGGATAGCATCAACACTATGTATTATATATATGCATATATATATATATATATACTAATATATATGTATATGTTTATATATATATATATATGTATATGTTTATATATATATATTCCATGTCAATCAAGCATGTATACATTTGATATACAAATAAATATGATTAAGCTAACATTCATATAATAATATTGACTATATATGTATATACATATTCCTCTATGTACATGTATACGTACATGCACATATATTGATATATCTGTATAGACATTTCCATTTGTCCCTCATACGTAAATATCAACACATGTATGTACATATGTATATATGTATATATCATATACATACATTTGATTACACAATCAAGCACATACACAATTACTATATTCAAATACGTGTTGTATTGTCCGCTCAATAACACCATACTCATAAGCAAGTCGTTCATAATTGTGCATAGGTACATCTACCTATGTACTCTCATGTACATGCCCCTCCATATGTATGGCATATCATTGACACACATATTCATACATATAAATACACTCAATGTATGTTCACCTCATCAATCAGGCATAGTACAACATAAGAAAGAACTCATAAGCTCCAAACATATAAACATCATCCAAGAATGCACTCAATAGTAATCAAGACCCTTACTAATGCAAACACGTCATACTTAAGGATGACTTACCAATTCCCAATACTATGACTTGACTCAACCATTCTATTGTGAGTGCGTGTGTAAGCTCAGATAGGTTTCATAAAGGTTACCCAACCAAACACTTCTCCTGAGTGATAATTCACCTCCCTTCCAGAGGATTGAACCTGTCCCTGCAACTAGCTTAACACATTTGCAATGGTACTTACACATTCATAATAAATCCATATGCATCATAAAACTTTAGCATATTCATATAGCAATACATGTTCATTATCAATGTAAACATAATTACTCTTCCAAGGCAGTAATACCTTAATACCTATTTTAGTACTCCATTTATTTTATAAACATATCAAAATCATGATTGCATTTACCATCCTATTTAGCTGTGAAGGTAAAAGTAAATTAGTAACAACAAGACGGGGCGTGACGTAAATCACTAATTGATCTCAATTCGTTTCAATAATTTAAGATATTAATGCAATATAATTAAAGATGCTTGTGACTCAAATCAAACAACTAATTCTCACTTGTGTTTGCTAAGAAATGATAAAGGAGATCTATCCTTATTAGAAACCTCAACCTCTAAAACCATCCCCAAATTAGGCTCATGAATCTTAGTAGTTATATGAAGATCCCTTACTATAGTAAAAATCTCATTATAGATGACACTATAAAATGAAATTAGTTTCTATCATTTCTACATCCCTCCATGATCTACAACTAGATGCAAAATTCCACCCTTGATCTTGGCATTCTTTAATAGAAATGCAAGCAAAACTAGGAGAAGTGGAGGACAATATATTTATGAGAAGCTCATAACCTCGAGCATTCGAGAAATCAATATTCCTAAGAGCAATTGAAGGTATTTAAAAGAGAATAAATAAATTATGATGATTGGAAAATAATCTTGAACTAGCAAACAAACAATGTAAAATGATGAAAGATTGTAAATTTATCCATTGATTTCTCATAATAAAATGTTTTCTATTAGTTAATTGGGAAAACCAAGGTCTTGACCCTTAACAAATGCTACTCAAAGGCTAGTAAAAAAAGGCCCAAGCTATCCATATAAAGACCCAAAAATAAAGTGGAATGAAAAATTTGAAATATACAACTACCACAAACAAATGACTAATCATAGAAAAATATTTAATTATTAATGTTCATTACCTTAATTTCTTCCCCATAATGAATATTGAAAAAAAATGGTCATTATTTTATCGTTTCTCCCCCACAATGAACATTTTGAAAATCTCTAAGAAAAGATCAAAGTGTTTGAAATAGATCATTGGCAAGGGGTTTAATGAAGATATTAGCAAGTTGTGTCTCGATAGGACAATAAACAAGTTCAACCAAGCCTTTTTGAACCAACTCATGGATGTAGTGGTATTGAATGCCAACATACTTAGTCTTTTTGTGAAACATTGGGTTCTTACCCATTTGAATAGTACTTTGAGTATCACAATACAACACTACGGAACTCTTCTAGATTTGCTACATATCCTATAACAATCTCCTCAACCAAATTGTTTGAAAAGTAGCAAAGGTAGTAGGTTTGTATCTAGCCTCTACAATAGAAAGAGATACAATGGGTTTGTTTCTTGGACTTGCAATAACTTATTATAGAACCAAGACTAAAAGTATCCACATCCTCTTCACTCTTAGTGACATCCAGTACTTTTTCATCCTCTTTCTTTTGCTTTGTTCATTTGAGACCTTTCCTAATTCTTATCCTATTCTTCTCAATCTTTCATGTACTCAACATTTCTAAAATCCTAACATAACATCTTCTAAAATCTATTATTATATAATTTTAATTTTACAAATAGAAAATATTGTCATAAATTTTAATTTTAAAGTTAAATTTAACCAATATTTTTTTCTAGATTTGATTGTGTAGATTATGGGAACAAAAAATTATATAATCAAATCCATAAAAATATTGACTAAATCATTATATGAACTGTGTGGAAATTTCCTAAATTTAAAATTAACTTTTAAATTTATTATTATTTTTAAAATTTTAACTTTTAAATATGAAAAAAATAAAATTGAAACACCACTTCGATTATATATTTTATTTCAAATCCATTTTTATATAATTAAAAAATTATTTTATCGTATATAAATTATATCATACTTTCGTATATTTTATTCTATTATGAGGATGCTTCGTAAGATCAATTGGATATATATATTTTTGGTTTGTTTTTCCTATTTGTCTTAAAATATTTAATATACTAAAGAACTCACTTCTCGAAAGGAAAATAATTGTTTCATTATTAAGTCAAGAGGCTTCTACAATGAAAGCAATGTACATTTTTTGAAGCTATGTTTATTTTGATGTTCTCCTACCTAAATAAAAGCAATAAAAGAAATGTAACAGACATGCAAATTCATTTTCTATATATATTATAAAAGAAAGGATATTAAAAGAAATGTAACCAACATGCAAATAAAGGAAATGTAACTAACATGCAAATTGATTAAAAAATAGATACCTCAAAAAAGATATCTCTCGACTTTTTTATAAATATTATTAATAAAAAAAATATATATATACTAGTTTATAAGTAGTTTTATCTTCACCGAATGCTAAGAACCCTAAAACGTTTCGTTTGTTGACACGTATGTTTATTTGTAAACTAGTAGATTTGAGATTGCATGATGAGGTGGTTAATGGGCCGAGCTTAACCGACACACTCTAAGCGTACATTGCTTAGGTGGTCGGGCCCACAACCCCTTTAATCTAGGCATTTCTCGTGATGTTTCCCGTTTCCGGTCACATTTTCCTTCGCCGTTTTTGTTTCATTTGTGTCCACTTCAGCATTCTTGTTCCATTTGCGTCCACAGTTCAGAACCATTTTAGTTTTCATTTCCAACATCATACTCTACTGTGGAAACTATAAAACCTGTAGGATCGACCACTGTCTGAAAATTTAATCAGCGATTAAGCAAACGAGCATGTCTTGTAATGTCTGGATCAAATCTTTTCGTTTCTATTTGTTGCCTTGAAGAGTATATTTATTTGATCTTTTAATCCCAAATGCAGTATGTTAGGAAATCCAATGGAGAAGGGGACTATAAAATTTGAGTATCCATCATACAATGTATGAAACAACAATAAAAACATTAAAAAGAGTTTTAATATATTTAAGAAAAAAACCTTACAAGCATTTTGTCTTTGTGACCTCAATGTCGAGAGCATTACTTTTAGTTTTTGAATTTAAGATTTTAAATAATTAATAAATGTATTAATATTAAAATTATAAATTATTCGTATTTGTTAAATTATTAATATTTAATATTATTATAAATAAATAAATGAAACTTTTCAATTTTGTTTTTTAAATAAATTTATTAATAAGATCAAATTAATTGAAGAAAATAGACAATCAAAATAATAATAAACAATCAATAATTATTATAATTAAATTTTTTAATTAAAAATAATTATTATTAATTAAAAATTAATTTCGAATATCAATTTTAATTAAATCATTAAATTATAATAAATAATTGATTATTGATTATTAATTATTTAAAATTAAAATTGATAAATAAATTACAAACAATCTACAATTCAACATTGTACATTTTATCCACATGATCTATGATTTTATTAAAAATTGATCCCACATAAATTGATCTATGATTTTATTAGAAATAAACAATAAATATTTTTTCTCCATAGGAACTAGGTTGAGTATATAGAACAAACTAATGAGCCCATGATAACATTCATTTTGATGTATTTTAGTTTGGTCTACCTTCTCTCCCTCATCTTGTTTGATTATTTTGAAGAGACCAAGGGTCATAAATATATTGTAGTTCATTCAACCTATTGACTGGCCTGGTTGATGAGGCTTGACAAAAGCAGTGAAGTGATTGTTGCATTTAGGATCATGCATGTGGGATGGTGTGGTGGCAATAGCCTAACCTATAGTTGAATAAAACACTAAATTTTTAGAATCAATTTTTAGAAGGCTTGATATTAGAAAGAGGTTTTATTTTTAGAATTTTTACATGAGCTTCCTAGGGCCACCCATTTGTTATAAATTACGTATACTACTAAATTTCCTCATGTATGAAGCATGTAGTTAAGATCATATTTCATAAATGAAGAGCACATCTTGTTGAAAGTATCCATGTGTAAAATAGAACCAAAATCATGAATTACTAAAAACCTTCATGGTCTAAACGAGGACTCAACCATATCGTTATATCATTACCTACCACATGGATACTTTGAGCCATCTACTCTTATTGACTTTGCATATATTTGTTTTTGTAGCTATCTTATATTTAAGTGGCGAAGAGATTTATTTGTACAAATTAAAGAGAGGGCTAGTAGTCATAGCACACTATATGGTATAACCTATAGAGAATAAAGATGAAACTACAAGAAAACTAAATGTAGTTCACAATTAGCCATTTCAACCATATATTGATTTCCATATAGTTGTAAATTTTTTTTATGTTAGATATGCCCACAATAATAAAAGTAGGTGATAATATCCAAATTATATTAATTAATTTATAAATTGATCAATTGAACAAGTTTTTCATTTAAATTGAGTAATCATTTATGGCTTAGACACATTTTTTAGAATAATGTGCATGGTTCACTCAATTAATTTGTTGTCGAAATTGTCATAGATTCTACATAACAATTTTATAGAGAAATTTCTATAATAATTTGAAAACTTGAATTGAGATATCTATCACAACTATAATTTTTAATTATATAGACATCTTTGATACTAAAATGTTCCTTATCCATTTATTTATATTTTGATTAAAGTTTGATCTAACATCTAATACCATACAACAATTCCTTCAAGAAAATGCAATTGGCAAGTACAAAGCTAAATTCCATAACCTTCATTAACATCCATGTTGGTTGTGTTAATATGGGAACTTTGGAATGGGGTATGGACATCTATCAAAGCATAATGCATAGAGGGATTTTTCAAATTTTGTGGTTACAGTTCTACCTTAGTAGTATCATCTACTTTTATTGTTGTGGGCATATCTAATATGATAAAAATCCAAAACTCTATGGAAATCAATATATGGTGGAAATAACTAATCGTGAATGACATTTATTTTTCTTGTCCTTTCATCTTTGTTCTCTATGGGTTATACCATATAAAATGTCATTTCTACTAACCCTCTCTTTAGTTTGCACAAATAGATATCTTCACCACTTAAATACGAGATAGCTACAAATACAAATATATGCCAAGTCAATAAGTGTGGATCATTCAAATTATCTAGGTTTTAGGTAAGGCTATAAGGATATGGTTGAGTCCTTGCTTAGGCCATGAAGGTTTTTATTAATTCATGATTTTGGGTCTATTTACAAGTGAATACTTACAACAAGATGTGCTCTTCATCTATAATATTATCTTTGTTTCATGCTCCATAAGTGGGGAATTTCAGTAGTATTAGGAATTTATAACAAATAGGTGGCTCTAGGCAGCCCACATCTTTCTAAGTCAAGCCTTCTATAAATTATAAATATAGTTTTTGACTCAACTATAGGTAGGTTATTTTCATCACTTCATTCCACATGCAAGATTCCAAATGCATCAATTGCTTACCATTTTTGCCAAGTTTCATCAATCAAGCTAGTTAATGGGTTGAATGTGTAGAAACCTAAAATTGACACATTATCATCACTTGATTATTTTACTCTATATTTGATTGAATACAACCCTAATTATTCAATTAATTATCCCATAACATATCCTTATTAATTAAATAACATTTTATTTTCATCCACTATTCATCACTATTCACACACACCTATTTTTTATCCTAAATCATTAAATTATCTTCCTCATGTAGTTCATCTTTGGTAAAAAAATCCAATTAATTATTTACCCAATTCCTCCATTCCTTTCTCAAAAATTAAATTCACATTTTTATTTAGTGGGCTAATCCATTTAGCTTCTTAATCCCCCACTTGCACAATCTAATCCTAGTCAACTCATCTCAAATCATACACATTCCCCACTTGTGTACAAAGGCATGGGACTTTGTACATGTGACATGGCCTTGGTACCATGTCACATGGGTCAAGTCCTTGCCCATAAATCCAATCCAAGTTTAAATTCCTCTAAGGGTACTCCCAAGTACCCTTTTTATCTCATCCATCCAACTTTCCCAAGAAGAATTTTCACCATTGATTCTATCCTTAATACCTCTCTATCCATCTCCTCCAACCACCATTTGACACTTGTCACATCCTCCATGCTTGATATGTTTCAAGCCATTTCCATCTTTAGTCTCATCTTTCTATCCCAGTCCTCCATCCAATCTCCCTAAAATCTATAAATGTAACCCTCACTTAGCTATTGCATCCACGTGAACTTGAATGCAACCTATGTTATTAGTACAAGCACTAACATTCAACCATTCATGAGCACAACCACCAATCCATGTTGCAACAAAGGTTATTTTGGTTAAACCATTTTATGGTTCCATTATGTTTGGTTGACTCTTAAATGCTGATTTTGAGTGAACATTTTTGTGTTTTGAGTAGAGTATATTAAAAAAAAATTCTTCATCAAGCTCAAAATTACATGCATATAGAATGAACTATAGTTTAGTTACAAACCTTGGTCTCTTCAAAATAAAAATAAAAAATTAGGGAGAGGAAGGAGCACAAACCAAACTACTTCAAAATAGGTGTGGTTTTGGGTTTGTTATTTTTCTTTGTATGCTCTATGTGTTTCCTATAGGGAGAAATTAATCACTATACAAATGAAAGATGGTTGATTATCTACCCAATTTTTTTTGTGTGTTTTGAAATGGAAGAGATCTGCAACTCTGGAAATTGGTATATGATAATAGTCAACTTATTATCCTATTTATAACATCTTCTTAGTTTTGTGCACTAACAAATATGGGGTAGAGGGCAACATGATTCTTTGAATTGGATTCTGCATAACAATTTATGTGTTGTAAGAATTGTTTCCATTCTTTTCATTTTTTACATTAGGATGCATATACTTTTATAATCAACAAACTCTTTTAATGTCTTGCCAACATTAATACTATTACTAATATCGAACTTTTATAGGAATTTATATAAATAAGAACATAAATACGAAATATATTGTAATAGTTTCTCTAACAAAGGATTCAAAGTCACATGTACTACAAGGACTGTAAGATATACACAAAATGGATCTACATTGAACATTTTGTAGGAAAATTCAAGCAAATACAATTGGTCAATGCAAAACCAAATAAATGTGAAATCATAGACTATAATGGTTGTAGGATATACACATAATGGATTTGTTGAAAATGTTTTAGAAATTTTCAAGAAAATCCAATTGGTAGATGCAAAAACAACTTCCACAATCTTCACCAAAATCGTTGTTGGTTTTCTTAATATGAGAGATTTGGAACAAGGTATGGACATCCATCAAAGTATAATACAAAGATGGATTTTATCAAATGTTGTGGTTGTAGATTCCCTTTCAAAATCTATGTAAAATGTGGCAGGATATAAAAAGCTTGCGAACTAATCAAGACACAATGCCTCAAAGAATTGTAATCTCTTGGAATACACTCTAATTAGAAAAGTTGCATCACTACCCTCATAACAACCTCTCAATTTGTTATCAAGCCCTATAGGCAATTTATAACAAATGGGTGGCCCTAGGAAGCCATGTAAAAATTCTAAAAATAACACCTATCGTTCTAATATCAAGCCTTTTTAAAAAATTCTAAAAATTTAGCATTTGATTCAACTATTGGTAGGCTATTTCCACCACACTTCATTCTACATGCATGATGCTAAGCGCAACAATTGCTTTATTTCCACATGCATGATGCTAAATGCAACAATCACTTTACTACTTTTTTCAACCAAGCCATTCAATGGGTTGAATGAACTATTGTTTATTTATGACCCTTGGTCTCTTCAAAATAGTTAGACAAGATTAAGGAGAGAAAGGAGCACAAACCAAACTACTTCAAAATAAGGGTTGTTTTGCATTCATTGGTTTGCTTTATGTACTCTACCTAGTTCCTGTGGGGAGAAGTGATTACTATACACATGAAAGACAATTGATTATCTACCCAGTATTGTTTTGTGCTTTATGGAAATTGGTAGATGCTAATAGTCAACTTATTATCTTATTTATAGCATTTTCTTAGCTTTGTATATTAACAAATTTATTTAAGGTAGAGGGTAACATGATTCTTTGAATTGGCTACTACACAACAATTTATTTGTTGCAAGTATTGCTTCCATTCTTTGCATTTTTACATTGGAATGCATATATTTTTATAATTAGCAAACTCTTTTAATTTCTTGCATATTTGACACAATGCCCCAAAGAGTTGTGATCTCATGAATGCCTTGAAGAGTTGTGATCTCACTTATGTGCTCTAGAATGTGTTCGATTACTACCCTCATAACAATATTTCAATTGTTTTGGTGTCTATTATGTTATACCCAATTAGATACTCAATCGTGATACCTTGATTTCACCATCAAATTGTCATTTGTATGTCAAATTTTGTCAAAATCTAGAACGATCAATTTCTAATAAAATTTTATATATGTTACCAAAATCTAGATTGTTGAATGTGATCGTTTATAATTTATTCATCAATTTTAATTTTAAAAAATTAATAATTAATAATTTATTATTATTATTTTTAATTAAATTTTGTATTTATAATAATTATTGATTGTTGATAACTATTATTGTATTAATTTTTTTTAAAAATATATATTTTTTACTATGAATAATTTACTATTTATAAATTTATTTTAAAAACTCAAAATTGAAAAGTTTTATTAATTTATTTCTAATAATATCAACCATTAATAATTTATTTAAAAATATTAAATTCCAAAAGCTAAAAATAATGCTGTGGACATCGAAGTCATAAAGGACAAAAGGGCGTTTAAGTTTTTTTAAAAATATAATGGAACTTTTTAAAAAATGAGTTAATCATTGTTTCCTATATCGTAAGATAGACACAATTCTTTGAACTCAGTTTATAATCCCCTTCTCCATTGTGTTTTTCCATGCAACGTATGTGGGATTAAAAGATCAAATAAATATATTCTTTCGGGCAGTAGATAGAAACGAAAAGATTTGATGCAGACGTTACAAAGCATGCTCGTTTGCTTAATCACCGATGAAATTTTGCAGACAGTGGCCGACTCTACATGTTTTATAGCTTCCACAGTAGAGGATAATGTTGGAAATGATAACTAAAATGGTTCCAAACCGTGGACGCAAACGGAACAGAACGGCGAAGTGGACGGAAATGGAAAAAAAACGGCGAAGACAAATGTGAACGGAAATGGAAAAGGTCATGGAAAATGCCTAGTTTAAAGAAATTGTGGGCCCGACCACCTAAGCAATGTACGCTTAGAGTGTGCCAGTTAAGCTCGGCCATACATGACCATTTCAAATCGGCAGCGGCTATCCAACCCCATCTTTGCACCAGGGCATGGATGCATGCCCATGTCGCATATCCATACTAGCATACAATACAAAACATTATTTATTGGAGAAACAATTTGTGTTCAAGTAGCCACTATACAACACATCAGTATTAAATAGAGGATGTCTAATTTTTAGTTTTTTTAAATAACATTTCTACTCTAAAACAGTGAATATCTAAATAGTTTATAATTAAAACATATAAATTACACTAGCACTTGCACCGAAAGAAAGTGCAATGGTTATGTCGATTGTAGTTTATATAGATATCTTATAAGTTTGATAAGAGATATGTAGTTGAATTTATAAGTACTTTATTAAAACATTGATACAACATTAAAAGTGTGTACTAATCATTAATAATCATTTGTAAGTCTTGATACAATATTAGATGGTGTGTTTTGACATGAACTTTTGTAGCCATCTTGGATGTCATGCCCATTGACATATTCAACATTGACTACTTTTTTATGTACACAATCACAAGAACCAATACAAAAAAGCCACTGTATAAACCAAAATACCAATTGAAGAACGAGCTCTTACACCTTCTCTATGTTGGGTCTCTCTCATCAAATTGATCTACACTAAAGAGAAACAATCATGAAACCAGTAAACGAAATTAAAACAATACTCTAAAGATATAATTAATAATTTATATATTTAAATTCTTTTAAGAACCTTCATGTTCTCAAATTTTACAATTATTATCTCAAAAATATTTTTTTGGAAATGCATGAATTCTCTCTATATGAAAGCAAGATTTGTAGAATCATTAATTTTTCTTTAGACATTGTGCATATACCATATTGAAAAATGGATTGCATAGCCTTCTAAGGAGGCCTATGTTGCTTTGAAGACCTGCGGACATAGATGAGACATGTTCTCATGCTTCCTACATAAAGATGGACAAATAGAGGAATCTATCCCCCTCTTCAAACACACAAAAACGACAAGGCGTGTGTAAGCCCAAAGGCAAAGAGAGTATTCTTAGTGCTGTCGTTACTAAAAACTTAAAAGTTCTACTTAGAAACACTATGAATTGTGGTGTTATTGATCATACAAATGAAGCATATTGGAAATTGCACTCAAATCAGCTATATTGATGGTTAACTAACACAATCATTAATCAATTCTCTTTAAGACTCACCGGGCTCAAAGACACTTCTAGGACCTAATCTTGAAAGAAAACATCTGAACCAAAGTTGCAGGGAAAATTGATAGAGCATAATGGAAGAAGAAAACATCCAAGTGATCACAATAGTCATTATGCACTATCTTTCTACTTATAATTATCTTTTCCTGTTTAAGTTCCTGTAATCTAATATCCTTCAAAATATAATCCACTTTTCTTAGTTTTATGTCCATTATTTATCTTCTATGCCTTTTCTTTCCACTTCGGAATAGTGCATGACCTCATGTTCTGCAACTTTTCTCATGTAAAGCAGCAATAGCGTAGGACTACCCTTAACCTGCTAGAGAAGATTTTTTGAATTTACTTCATCAATGTTCTCAATGCAAGGCAATTCAGCCTTCTTTCCCACACACCAATAATCTGACTCTTTGGAAAACACAGTGATTTTCATAAAAGACTATTAACATTTTTCATATATAATTTTTTTATTTGCCAAGTATTGACCAAGTTTTTCCACCAAGTCCAAATCACAAAACAGGGGAGAAAGAAGAGTGGGACAGAGTGTATGTCTACAATTTGTACAATGATCTAGGAAACCAGAAAAAGATGAAGAACACAGTCATCAAAATCAAATACCAATGACCAAATGCATAAAAATTTCTAGAGAAAAACTCCCCTTCTTGATTTCAACAACATAAGTATCATTACTATCTTGGGTTTGTAAAACCACGTCAATGTTTTAAACGGGTGGCATAGGTTGCACATTGATTGGCCAGTACGAGTAGGGAATGTCAACTAGGAATAAGGAGATAATTGCTCCAAGAAGCTCAACAAAGAAATGGAATTGAAAGCGGATGTACAATTTGTGCCAGGCATGATCTATGCATGGTAGTCCTCCTTTAAATAATATAAAGACAGAAATATCAATTTGGGCATAGTAAGCAAATTGCTTGGTTCGGAAGATGGCATGTATCTTTCCTCAATAACTAAAATCAAGGTGGAAATGCTTTACAACACAATACATTAAGAAATATCTTGCAATAATATAGAAACAAAATAAAGTTATACATCCACTAAAGAAAATAAAAGCTTTTAACCTGATAAATTTAGTGAATATATTAATACAAGATTATGGTCCAACCAGAAATGGTTATCAAGCAATTTTAAACTAATTTCAACGTTGGATAAAGGGGGCATAAAGATTTCCAGATTACTATGCTTCAAATGTTTCAAACTAGAATGGAATAGTATAGTGGACAACTCTTGAGAGAAAGACTTAATAGATTATTACAGTCTTTATGAACACAATGCTTCTCCTTCCATATACTCATCACAAAATGTGGGCTATTTAGCAGTCACAAGCCTAGTTATTAAGCCAATCAAGTGACAAAGTCTCAAATGAATTCAATTAGGAAACTTTTACCATCATACGCCTGTGAGAGTCTTTGCATTCTGTGCCAAATGGGATAGAGCAATGTAGGTGATCTTTAAAAATGAAAATATAGTTAGAAGCTGGATAGTGTTAAAAAGTAAGATGATCAATGGGAGTAAGTTGCTACATTTGTTGCCACTCATTGTCACTTTTTCTCTATATTTTGTACTCCTTAGGTTGCTCAAGATTTTGATAAACAAAGGCTGAGACTTTTGGATTGTAATTGTTGATATGGACGAGACAAGTGTTGTGGAGTCAAGTTATTAAAAATTGTTTTTGCATGTGTATTTGTACGACATCAAGAGGCTATTTAAGACATAAATCTAAAATATTTATCTAAGCCTATTGAAAAGACATATATTGGATTTAATTGTGGCCATGGTGGGCCTTTTGGTGTTGTTGTAGTTTGTAATCGTGAGGTTGTTGCAAGCTATCATAACCTTGTTTTAAAAGTGTATGGGTTCTATTGCACATGTTGAAGCACAATGCACATAGTTATTCGAAAACAGTAGGGATAGTGTTTCATAAGGAAAAACAGTCCATGAAAGAAAGTGTAAAGGATAGCATAAACTCAGTTTTTGCATGTAGTGACAAAGTTCTCAAGTGCAGGGTATAGGACAGTGATTCCAAAGAGGAGAGACCATCAAAATGATAGTGAATCCAATGGTAGAATCATACATGACAATGAGAACTTAAGTGTGACAGTGATAGATAGATATAATAAGGAACAAGATGGGCAAAGAATGATAGTTCTAGTGGTGATGTGTGTCAAACATGAATAACAGGGGAAAAAATGATAGTAAAAGAGAAATTACAACTTCACAAGGAAGCAAACATGAAAAAGGGCAACAATGTAAACTATAAGACAATGCTCTCCAAAGAACTTCATGACAATCACGTCAGTAACCATGGAAGGAGGTCATAATCAATGAAGGCTACGAAAACCACTATAAGCCTTATCGTAAGTGTGAAAGCCAAATAACTTAAAGAATAGTTGAAAGGGCTTGCTGAAGATAATAAAAGTTTACACAAAGAACCCATCACAAGTGCAAGATAGTCAAGTCATGAAGACTATGATAGTTGAAAGGTAAAGAGAGGCAAAATCCTATGGTGACAGTACTAAAATTCATATGACACCCTGCAGGCCTTAAAAGACGGTTAAAAAGCAATGCACAATCCATCACTTATAATACACAGTATAACATGAGTAAGTGTGTGAAATATGATAAGTTTATGACTCACAAACAATGCATAGTCCATCACAATCATCAAGAAGTTGCTAATAGATAGTGTATGGATGAAAATTAGAGGATAGTATAAACAATACAATTGAGGAAGAATGCATTGTCGAAGCTGAAGAAGCAAACTCTTTCTGTTCTGGAGGTGAATTTTTTGCCTAGTGATCTGGAACAGTTTCTTTCCACCATGAAGCTCGTTTAATTATTTTACTTTTGAAGTGATAGGCTGAAGCAACAAGACCTGTTTTGTAGCATTCGGGGAAGAAGAGGAGGCAGCATGAGCCGTTGCAACTGGCTTCTTTCGCCATGAAGGAACAGAGGTTGTCGTTTGGAGTTGCAGGGAGCCATTAAAAGCCCTTGCTCTGGAGACATTGGGAAGCCATAGGAAGAGTGACCCAATCCTGTGCATAAGTCCTTAGTAAATTTACTAGTGACACATGCAACTATTGGAACAACAGTCAATGAAGAGTGACCCAAAGCATTTGTGATTGCAGTTGAAGGGCGTCGCCAAGAAGGCACTCGAGTGTTGCAGGAACCTATTGTGGAGGGGCGTTAAGCAGAAACGAATCTGTCGATCAAGCCACCAGATGCTGGAGGAACCAGTGTGCAAGATCTCCGTGAAGGCACCGAAGCATTGTTGGTAGCTATTGCAGGGAGTCGTTGGGTGGAAGCAATTCCACATTCAAACTCTTATTCGGGCGGCCAAATTATTTACTGACAAATTCTGACAAGATTCAGGGGTGAGATAAATTCCGACGAAATTTAAGGCGAGACAAAATCAGTGGGTTGTGCCCACAATAAATAGCTTATTGGCTAAATATACATTATAATCAATATTATTTAAATATGTTATTAATCATAATTAACATTTAAATATATTTATAATTAAACATAGTTATAAAGGAATATCAACATTATTTAAAAATTAATTATAAATTATTAAAACAAAATGCAACCAAACAAATCATGTTGAAAGATTATTAATATTAGTTATTTAATTAATATAGTTATAGTTATAAAAGAATATCAATATTATTTAAAAATTAATTATATCAATATTAGGTTTAGAGTTAGAATGACGGTTTATTTAGGGTTAGGGTTCAATTAAAGTTAGGATTAGATTTCAATAAGGGTTAGGATTCAATTATGGTTACAGATAAGGTAATTTATACCTATCTCACATATATAAGTTTTGGGTTAGAGCTAGGGTCAAGATTTAATTAAGATCAACCTGGTTAAGGTTAAGGTTAGGGTTTAATTAGGCTTATGGTTCAATTAGGGCTAGGGTTAAGGTTAGGTTAATTTTTATCCTTAATCATAACTCTATCCCTAAATTTCATTATATCTCTAACCCTAATCCCAACCCTAGCCCTAATAAAATTAATCCTAACTCTAGCCCTAACCCTAACCCTAACCTTTATCTTACTACTAACGCTAACCCAACCCTAATCTCAATTCTATTTCTAATCCTAACCCTAATCATAACTCTAACCCTGTTCATAATGTTAGCCCCAATCCTAACCGTAACCTTAACCCTAACACTTACCCTAACCCTAATAATTTAGTTTTTCATGTTGTGTTGTGAATGCTATATATATAATGTCTATCCAGAGATATCAATATTATTTAAAAATTAATTATAATTTAGTTTTAAAAAATGTTGATTACCTTGATTAATTGTGAGATATATTAATGTATTATAAACTATTTCAATATATTTCATATAAATTATTTTATATAATTTATATAGACTAGTAAACATATTAAAATAGTAAACTATAATTTTTTATAATTATATAAAATATAAATTATAATAACCTCATAACTACAAGTCATTTTATTATAATAAATTGTAAATAGTTTTACTTAAGTTCTAATTATATAATTATATGTTTCATTTATATATTTATATAGTTGAGTATTGAAAAGGTAATGTAGGACAAATAAATTAAGATTGTTTATTCATTATTTAATTTAGTTATCATTTCTTAATTTACACGATTAGTAAACATTGTTAAATAATTTAATTTGAAATCAATATACTAATTGTGACATACATTAATGTATTATAAACTCTAAATTATCAAGTGAAAGGTTTTTTATATAAAAGGCAGGAAAACTAGGGTGTTGTCCCTTTAATACAAGGCCTACAGGCGATCATCAGTAGAGTAACATCATTAGCACATTAATAGCAAACAACCAAAGAACCAGACACCCTAATCATTCCATATCAAAAACCACATCAAAATGATGAACAGGGTAACCATATTACCAATCAACATCTTAAAACTACTAACCAACCAACCCATAACAACAACATAAAGAGTATATCTCATTAAACCAATAACTATACTCCTAAAAATGTCCATCACGAAAACCCAATTTTTAAAAAAGTCTTAACCAAGGCCCACCAAGGGCCATACCAGACAAAATTAAACATATAAACCATAAAAGTATTAGTAGAAAATTAAAAAAACCATAAAGACTAGTAAGGCCAATTCCAACCAAAAAACCAAACATCTTACACCGCTACTATTTCTTCCTGCAACAAGGCTTGATTAGGGTTATAGTAGCCCAATCCTTAGTGAGGAAATTGAGAATTTCCTTGCATTTGGCATCCTCCTCCACATTGTCAGTGGAATTATCCTTCTACAATAGGCACAAAGTGGTGGCAGATCTATGCATGATCTTTAAAGCAAAGTGGGTGACATCTTGAAGCTTTTCTTCTAAATTCTCCATTTTGTTTTTAAGATTTTCCACCTCCTCCCAGACCGTGTCTTGTCTGCTTCTAGCTTCCTCCATGGGGGCCTTCCCTTGAGCACTGGTCAAGGCCCTAGTCACAACCCCCTTGGCTCTAACACTGGCAGGACCCAAAGAATCAATTTTTAGACTTTTTGAAACATGGGAGGAGCTGCTTGCAGAAGCAAAAAGGGCTTCCTCCTCCACATCCATCTTATCCTTGCTCTTGTTCTCACTTTCCCCACCATTGTCAGAATTAGAGGCCTACTTGGGACTCTTCTCCTTTTCAGGCTTAGAAACCAGTCTACTAGACCTGCGAGGAGTGCTAGTCTCCTCAATGATTTCGATATCAGAGTCAATTTGCTATAGCCTGAACTTGGTCTTCTTTAAAGCTTTGGCTTTAATTTTAAGGGTAGGGGAATTATGTTTCTTGTCCTTCCTTTTTACAATAGACCCAACAATAGGGGAAGTATCCTGGGGAGGGGTTTTTGAGGCTAGTTTTTTAATGCAGTTTTTCTTGCTGGGGCCAAGGGTATCCATAAGATTGGATGATGATAGAGTAGAAGAAACAGGGGCTTCCTCAACAACAATAGGTCGAGGAGGGTAGAGGACTAGGTGAAAATGATAAAGTATAAACATAAGCCCTTGGTTCATAATTGTAAAATTCCTTCCCAAATTCATAGCCTCAACAACATCTTTCACAGTATTTTCCAAAGAGTGCAAAAGAAAAAATGAAATAGAAATATTGTTGTGATTCCTGAGATGATTTAGAGAAGGAAAATGGTAGTACTAGTAATACACACCGAATCTCCCCTCAAGAGTGAAATACCTCATCACGACCATGCACACTTTGTCCTAGGGTTTAGGAAGTTTCTCACGATCATATCCACCACAGAGTTTAATAGGAACTTGTTCATCCCCATGAAAGAATTGGTTGAGGCTGGCTTGGTTGGACACTTTGCTCATTTTCTTCCATTTTCACCCATCTATTGCAAGACCAATGGCCTTAGCAATAAATTCTTCGTTGATTTCAAAGGAAATACCCCAATTGTCACCCTTCAAATTTTTTAGAGAGGCTTTCATCAAACTCTAACATACATTCCATCAACTAGGTAATTCCTCCTTCTTTGAAAATATGTCAGATGGTGTCATCCCTCTTCTATTCATTGGGTTTATCAGGCTCAACATGAACAAGGCCTCCACCCATGGCCCTAGCAAGCAAATGGTGATAAGAAAAAGCAATTACAGAGTGAATGTTAGGAAGAATATAGGTGTAGATGAGAATAGTAGAGTGATTACCATAAAACCCCAAATTAGAGTCAACCACAACAAAATAATAACAAGAAAAAAATGGCAATCCTTAAAATTATTACAATTAGTGCCATTCCCCATATCCAACTCAAAACTACCAGTTCCCTTGTGTGAGAAGTCCATCGCACAATAAAAAGTGGGGACGGTAATAAATTTAGACGTCATATAGGATTGAGAAAAAATTGCGAGACCAAAGGAGATGACCCAAAAATCGAAGGGGTTTAAAAAATAATGAGCCCTTCAGTCACTAGACTCATCATGAAAAGACGTGGCAAATTCCAAGTAAGAAAAGTACATGCCACATGGCACTTCCTTCACATAGGCCTTCACGTACAACGACCAGTTTTTAAAATTAAGAACCCTACTAAGACCACTTACTAAAGTTAGTAAGTACCAAGCCAGGGTAAGAAAGTCGACTTTATTAGCTTCCACGGTGAACTAGGCGAGATTCATTCTTCAAGAGGGAAAATGTAAAAAGAGGTGAGGAGTAATCCTTCCTCCAATAATGTAGCCCCTCATGAACAAGTCCCAAAGCAGCCAAACTATCAGCAACCACATTTCCTTCCCTATAAACATGCTACAGAGTGAATTCCTTCATCCCAGTAAGAAGATATCTAATATCTTCAATTGTTCCTTGAACTAACCATCGAACTGACATTGTTCCTTTTGTGGCTTCAGTTATCAATCGAGAGTCACCCTTGATTTCCAATGTTCAGATGTCAATCGACAACGCAATCTTAAGACCCCACAGAAGTGCCATACCTTCTGCCTGATTATTTGTGTGTTCATTTAAACTCCCTATGTATGTAGCAATCAAACTACCATTATGATCCCTAATGACACCACACCCAGCCACTTTCCCAGCTCTGGTCACCCCATCAAAATTTAGCTTGTACAAGGGTGGTCTAGGAGCTTCCCATTTTGTGTTATTTCTGCTACCTTCTTAGAGTTATCAAACTTGTGGAAGTCCCTAGGAAGTTTCCAAATTCCCTGTGTAGGTAGCAATCAAACTGCCATTATGATCCCTAATGACACCACCCCTGGCCACTTTCCTAGCTCTGGTCACCCGATCAAAATTTAGCTTGTACTAGGGTGGTCTATGAGCTTCCCATTTTGTGTTGTTTCTAGCTACCTTCTTAGAGTTATCAAACTTGTGGAAGTCCCTAGGAAGTTTCCAAACTCTAGCAATTGCATTGTCCCAACCAGTTGGGGGACTACTCAGAGTCTTCCATCTACAAACAAAGATGTTGTCCAATAGGAGTTTGTTAAGGGTTATAGACATACTGTCAAAATGTTCTCTTTATCCTTGAAGATTTTTTCATTCCTCTTTTTCCACAGACATCAACAAATATGAGGCATAATTTTCTGCCAAAGTTGCCTAATAGGGGGATGGTTTGAAGGACACCACCAATTGAAAATAAATTGTTGAATATCCTTGTGAAATACCCACTAGATGTTAAACTTCTGAAGGACATTTTTCCAAACTTAGGAAGCAAATTGATAACTGTGGATGAAAGGATGGGATATTGTCTCTGCTTCCTGCTTACAAAGAGTACACATGTTGGGAATTGGAAACCTCTTTTGATAAGGTTGTCTAGGGTTAAAATTTTACCATGAATAGAATCCCACCAAAAAATGTTGATCTTGGGGATGAGTTGTGGGTTCCAAACCTTCCTCAATCAATTCTAAACACCATCAAACTTTTAATAACATATAGTAAGAAGTCTTCACCGAAAAGGCCCATGTGTGACTTTTCATCCAAAATAACTTGTCCTCCTTAGGTAAAAGAGGAAGTCTCACTTTATTTATTAATGATTGAAGCTCAAAAACCTTAGATAGAAGGGTAGACCTATCTAAGAAACATTGATCGAGGTTTTTCCATTTATCTTTGGGGGTTATATAATCAACATTGATATAAGTTCCAAAGAAGGGAAATGCCCGCTCCCTTAGAATATGGAAACTGCTACAGCAAGGGGTTTGTCCCCAATCCATCGGTCCTCCTAGAATCTTAATAATATCCCATTGCTAATTTTCCATCTAAGGCATTCCTTAATAAGTGTTCTACATTTGAGGATATTGTTCCATATCTTTGATTTGGAGGGCAGACCATTTAGTTCAATGGCCTTGGAAAAACAACCATGGTTCAGATACTTAGCCCTCATAATTTTGCACGAGTTAGCTTTGCCAACCACAAGATTCCAGCCAATTTTGAAAATGATAGCTTGATACAGATCAAGGTGGAGAAGACTCATCAATGAATAATGACAACTTCAAACAAAGAACTCTTTCTCACAATGAGATTAGTTTGGTAGACATCAACTCACCCTCAAGTTCTCCAATCACTCAAACTTGTAAAAATAGCATAAAAAATCATAAGGATCTCCACAAAGGTTTTCAATACTCATACAATGACAATTGAAAGTGCTTCAAGCAACCACCAAAGCAGATTCATGGAATTTCACAAAAATCATCATTTTGCACCAAGTTTCCCTTGTAGTAGTTGGAAACAGGTTTTTGACACTTTTCACAAAATTCTCTCAAAACACCAAGAAAAAAAAACATGGATTCAAGGACTCATTTCAGAGTTATTAAACATAGTAGAAAACCAAGTATGACTACTTTGGACCAGATGCCTCAAAAATAGAAATCTCTTTATTTTAAGCGTCAAATTAGGCCAAATTTCCAAAAGGACTACCTCTAAATCTTCACTCCAGAATTCCAAACCATAAAATAGTCTTTATTTGTGTTTCAAAACCAAGTAATTTCCAAGTCTTAGGACCACACATGCTCAAATAGACCCCTAATGCCAAAACCCTCCTTTTAGCCTAAATAACTAGGGTTTTGGAGCACCCTTATTGTTTTTCCAACTTCCAGGCCTTTCCTAATCAACCCAACTACTTAGAAATCTCTAATTAGGTTCTCTCATGCTTTAGGAACAATCATTAGACCTTTGACAACATTGTTTCATCAATTCTTAGGTTTGTACCATCTTCACAAGGAAAATCATACATTTCCAACCCTTCCTTCCATGCTTCAAGCCAAGAAACCTTTCCTACACACCTCCTACCTCTAAAGAAACATTCCCTACCTCCAAATACATCATCCCAATGCGTTACAAGGAAATACAGTAGGTGGGATGATGTTTAGGCCATTACAATGGCTTCAAAACCCTTGTGTCTACTCAAACCTGGTATGGAGGATTTAGATGGTTTCAGGCCTTAAGAAGATGAACTATCCCCTATCAAAGTTCCCAATGCAAGTTAAAACATCTATCCATAGTTTCAAATAAGAAATCAACACATTCAAAGCCTGTACGACCTACAAACAGAAAAAAGAATACAAAAAACACAGTGAAAAGCAACAAGAAAACAAAAATTCTTCAAGTTTATTGTATTCTCTTGGCTTCAACAATAGATTTTCGAGCCTCTCAATGGCTTTAAATACATTTTGAACAAAGTCCCATTGGGTAACTTCCAACTTCCCTATAACAACTGTTTAAAACACTAAACTCCTATTACAAGACAAATAAGTTGACAACTTATAGCATCAACTTTGTAAACTATAGTCAACTTCCTCTAAGAGACATTTCCAAGAGGTTTATTACATTTTGAGTGGTCTCCTAAGACCTTATTTAGATTAGCAAAGCTTTGAATACTCCCAACAGACCCAAACTTCACTTTATTACATATCAACCTAACAAATTTGGAAACATGATTGTAGGTGCTCCTGCATCATACAACCCCCCTAAAAGAAACTCATGTCTCATGAATGGAGGTTGATACCAACCCCACCATCGACCATGCATGTTCCTTGGATCAATAATCCACTATTGGAAACCTTGTTTCTTAAACTACCTTGCACATGGAGTTGTGCTTACACTTGCACCTAACTATGTTTGCATAATTAGACCTAAGCTTTGCTTTTCCCTCATTCTTGATCTAGAATTCACTTGTCTCCTATCATCTGCACCTACACACAAACAAGAGTTAGTAGTCTCATGTCCTGACTTCTTTTCTAAGTCTCTTCCTTGCTTGCAATAGTTCTCATTGCCCTATTCTTGTTTTGTCTTCATTGTCCCTCTAACCTCTCTTATTACTATCCCATCAGAACTTTATACTCTGTCTGACTTTTGCACCCTTGATTTGTCAACCTTTGCATCTATACCTACAAATTTCATTCATCTCACACCTATATCTGTAGGAATAGGGAATTCTATGGTTCCAACTAACACACCTTCTTACTTTTCCACTATCAAACCTCTTTTTACCACTATATCGGCCTTCTCATCTGATGTTCCTGCATTATCAGACCTATACTTGGTCACAATATCAAAAATTTTGGTTTCCCTGACAAACCTTTGAGCATCTTTCATGATTGTATACTTGTTTACTTTCCCATCATACATGGCACACCTATCATACTACCATGGTCTTCCAAGGACTATGTGGCAACAGTTCATTGGAAGAACATCACACTCAATACTATCATGATAACCACCAATCTAAAAATCCACAATAGCCTTTTCATTCACCAATAAGGTTTGATCATCATTCAACCATGAGATTTTTTAAGGACATTCATGAGGAACTCTTTGAAATCCTAACTTGTTTACCATTTCACATGAAACCATATTCTCAGCTGAACCAGAACCAAGCACAACTTTACATAACTTTCCCTTGCTCTTGCAAGTGGTTCTAAAAAGCCTCTTCCTATGCAATGGCTCCACCTCTTTAGTAGTCTTCAAAAGTTGCTTGTGTAGCATCAAGGCTTCTCTAACTTTTGATGTGAGGTTCACTGCAAGTGAAGTCACACTCTCTTCATCTTCATGCACTAATTGATTGCTCCTCTCTCCACCATGAGAGTTTGAGCCTTGCTTTTTAGGACATTTGAAGGCTGGATGTCCAGGTTAGTTACAAGTGTAGCATCTCCCTAAAAACACATTGTTAGAATTCCCACCTCCTCCAACCTTCCTCTTATGCCTCTCCATCCACTTCTGAAATCAAATTGCTCTTCTCCTTTCATGGCATCATATTGATTATCATTGGTTGGCTCTGAATTAGGCATGGATCCTCTTCCTCTTGCACTAGGACCACCTCTTCCTCTCACTAATTTCTCTTGTCTCCTCTTAAGCTTCTCCTCCACCGTGATAGCCATTTGATAACAATCCTCTACACTCCTAGGGTTAGCCAAAACCAATTCATCTTGTATATTAAGCCTCAAACCACCAAAATATCTAGCAAATTTTTCATCTTCATTCTCATAAGACCAGACCTCAAACTTAGTTTATAAACTCTTCAGTATAAGACTTAATATCCATTTCCCTTTGTCTTAAGTTTTGTAATGTCTTAAACAATTGAACTTGATGATCCTTGGGTAAGAATTTACCTTTGAGATTTGATATCATCTTGTCCCATGATGTGATCTTAGAATTTCCTTGCTTCCTCCTCTCAGATTGAAAGTAATCCCACCATACCAAAGCATGGCCCTGCAACTTAGTCTTTGCAATCTTGACTCTTTTCTCTATAGGAATCTCATCACATTCAAAATGGTTATCTAATGCAGCAATCCAATCAAGCATTTATTCATCATTTAAACTACCACCATACTTAGGGACGTCAGTTTTTACCTTAGGCTTGTCATCCTTCACAACCTTCAACAACTTTGCAATTCTTTGATCCTCTGGAGTAAGCTCTTCTTCCACATCTTCAAACTCATCATTTGTCTCACTACTCTCTTCAACACCCCTTATTTTGTTTGTCTCCAAGGCTACGATTCTCTCTTCCAACTCTCTGAGTTCCCTTGCATACCTATCTTTCATATCCTTCATCTCTTTAGCCATATCATTCTTCTTTGGAGGCATCTTGTCAACCTTGCCTCTTCTTCAACCTGCAAAAATGAAAAAAAATCTACTCCCTACTCTAATACCACTATGATGCAGATCAAGGTGAAGAAAACTCATCAATGAACAATGACAACTTCAAACAAAGAACTCTTTCTCACAATGAACTCAATTTGGTAGACATCAACTCATCCTCAAGTTCTCCAATCACTCAAACTTGTAAAAATAGCATCAAAACTCACAAGGACCTCCAAATTTTTTGTTAAAACTCATACAATGACAATTGAAAGTGCTTCAAGCAACCACCAAAGCAGATTCATGGAATTTCACAAAAATCATCATTTTGCACCAAGTTTCCCTTGTAGTAGTTGGAAACAGGTTTTTGAAACTTTTCACACAATTTTCTTAAAACACCAAGAAAAAAAAAAGTGGATTCAAGGACCCATTTCAGAGTTTAAACATACTAGAAAACCAAGTATGACTACTTTGGACCAGATGCCTCAAAAATAGAAATCTCTCTGTTTTAAGTGTCAAATTAGGCCAAATTTCCAAAAGGACTACCTCTAAATCTTCACTCCAGACTTCCAAACCCCAAAACAGTTTTTATTCATGTTTCAAAACCAAGGAATTTCTAGGCCTTAGGACCACACATGCTCAAATAGACCCCTAATGCCAAAACCCTCCTTTTAGCCTAAATAACTAGGGTTTTGGAGCACCCTTATTGTTTCTCCAACTTCCAAGCCTTTCCTAATCAACCCAACTGCTCAAAAATCTCTAATTAGGTGCTCTCATGCTTTAGGAACAATCATTAGGCCTTTGAAAACACTGTTTCATCAATTCTTAGGTCTGTACCATCATCTTCACCAAGAAAATCATACATTTCCAACCCTTCCTTCCATGGTTCAAGCCAGGAAACCTTTCCTACATGCCTCCTACCTCTAAAGAAACATTCCCTACTTCCAAATACATCATCCCACTGAGTTACAAGGAAATACAATAGGTGGGATGATGTTTAGGCCATTACAATGGCTTCAAAACCCTTATGTCTGCTCAAACCCGGTATGGAGGATTTACATGGTTCCAGGCCTTAAAAATCTGAACTATCCCCTGTCAAAGTGCCCAATGCAGGTTACAACATCTATCCACAGTTTCAAATAAGAAATCAACACATTGGAAGCCTATACAACCTACAAACAGAAAAAGAATACAAAAAACACAATGAAAAGTAGCAAGAAAACATAAATTCTTCAAGTTTATTGTATTCTCTTGGCTTCAACAATAGATTTTCGAGCCTCTCAATGGCTTTAAATACATTTTGAACAAAGTCCCATTAGGTAACTTCCCTAACTTCCCTATAAAAACTATTTACAACACTAAACTCCTATTACAAGACAAATACGTTGACAACTTATAGCATCAACTTTGTAAACTATAGTAAACTTCCTCTAAGAGACATTTCCAAGAGGTTTATTACATTTTGAGTGGTCTCCTGAGACCTTATTTAGATCACCAAAGCTTTGAATACTCCCTAAAGACCCAAACTTCTCTTTATTACATATCAACCTAACAAATTTGGAAACATGATTGTAGGTGCTCCTGCACCAGAGCTTTGTTTAAATTGGCTAGCTTTCTAATCCTGAGGCCCCCTTGACATTTAGGTCAGCAAATAGTGCCCCAATTGACAAGAGCCAGTCTTTTTTTATCTTCCACACCAGTCCACAAGAAGGTCCTTTGAATTCTTTCCAGTTTTTTTGCTATGGAGCCCGCAATTAATAACTATTTCAATATATATTTTAATTATATTTTAAAATATAACAAGTAAATAAATTTCTTCAAAAACTATGTAGATTAACCTATAAAATAATATTTGATTTCCTTTTCTAAGTCTATTATTACAATGTCAAATTGATCAACAAAATCAATGGTTAAATGTCGTGTTAATTAAATTATTTTTATTAGAATAAACTTAAAATAGAATGTATGATTCATTTTATTTTGTTTAGATTATTAGTCTTATTTGGATAGGGATATTAATTGTTTGTTGGATTGTATTTTATCCAAACAACCATTCAACAATACCACCCCAACGGGGTTTGAACCTTGGTGGCAAGAACAACAATGCCACCTATAAACCATCACACCATGCCAATATTGGCTATTATATAATAATAATTATGTAATTATATTTTTATTATTATTTTAAAATAATGAATAAACAATCTTAATTTGTTTTTCCTACATTGCCTTTTCAATACTCAACTATTTAAATATATATAAATAAAATATATAATTATTATCAAATAATTAGATAATTAGAACTTAAGCGAAACTATTTACAATTTATTAAAATAAAATGACTTATATTTTTCAGGTTATTATAATTTATAGTTTATATAATTATAACAAATTATAGTTTACTGTTTTAATATGTTTACTAGTCTATATAAATTAAATAAATAATTTATATGAAATAAATAAAAATAATTTAGAATTTAGAGTTTATATTATATTAATGTATCTCACAATTAATCAACATAATCAACATTTTAAATATTAAATTATAATTATTTTTTCAAATAATGTTGATATTTTTTATAACTATAACTATATTAATTAAACAATTAATATTAATAACCTTTCATGATTTGTTTTACCACATTCTGTTTTAATAATTTAAAATTAATTTTTAAATAATGTTGATATTTATTATTATTATATATTTTATTCTTTTATAACTACATTTAATTATAGTATTTAAATATTCAATATGATTAGTAACATATTTAAATAATGTTTGATTATAATGTATGTTATAATTTATATGTTGTAATTAAAACTATTTTAATATTCATTGTTTTCCAGTATAAATGTTGTTTAAAAAAATTAGAAGTTACACAGTTCACGAAAAATGTCTTTTATATTTAATACTAACGTACAATCGTGAATAGCCGCTGCGAAATAGGAAACTGTTCTCCAATATATATTGCCCCGTACTTTATGCTAGGTAATATGGATATGTGGCATGGGCATGCATCCATGCCCCGGTGAAAATACGGGGCTGGATAGCGGCGGAGCAGGCTATCCAGCCTACAGTGCCATGCCCAGCGGCATGTTGCATCTGATGCCAATGGGCCTCCAGTAATCCGACAGCGTGATGTCCCTCCACCAAACGCATTCTCACCGCGGCTGTCGAGGCACAGAAATAAATATGACTGGATATGCACTCCAAACGAAATTTAACTGTGTAAAATTTTAATCGACCGAGAAATTAATCCGTGTAAATTTGATCGATTGGGAAAAATGAAGTCCGCTTAAAATTTTAGGTAATCTCAATTAAAAAGAACTGAAAAAGATTTATTTTCGCTGAAAACTCTTAAGTAGGAGGAAAAAATATAATTATGTTTTTTTTTAATTTGCTACATCATTAAATGTGTTAAATAATCTATATATATATAACTTTTAAATTTTAAATAACATGAAAAAATATAATTTTATGTTTTTCTTTTAATTTATACATCATTAAATAAAATTATATATATAACTTTTAACATTTAAAAAAAATAAAATAAGTGTTTAAATCAATTTTATATTTATTTTTATAATTAATGTATTTTTGATTAATTAATATCTTTTTATATTAATGTTAAATTTTGAGTAAATAGAATAGGTAGGGATATTTAATTTTATAATTAGAAATGTTCTTTTTGATAAAGATAAATTTAGTCAATGAAAATGTTCTAAACTTTATATTTGGTGTTTTAAATAGTCTATGTGAGAAGTATTGCTTGAGTTGGGCTCTTTAGTAAATTTAAATTATTATTAAAATTTGATATTTTTATACATATATAAATAATTATGTCAACAACAAGGTGTAGTGTAATGTAATGATGTTAACATGTTAACAAAAAATACTATCTTCAAACTTAAATTTGATAGTCATTTACACATCAAAATACATGTTTTTAAAAATATATTATAATTAATTTACTTTAAAGGTAAAATTAAAATTCCCATCGAAAAGTAAAATAGTTGATGCAAAATAAATAACACAGTTGAATCCAAAAAACACTCTCTTATCATGATGGACTATGAAAACCTAGTTCTTGTTAAACTAAAAATTAAGTAAATAAAATTTAATTACTATTATATAAATACAAATATTTCTTCAAATAAAAGAATCAATAATATAAATAAAATAAAATAATTTTGAAAATAGTTGTAAAATAAAATAAAACAGAGAAAGCATAAATAATTAATGATCCATTTAAACAAAAAAATACAATTAGGTCAAGATAGTTACCAACTTATTTTCAAAAATAATTAATGTTAGTTTTTTCTATTTTAAAACATGGTGATTACATATATTTTTGGTAGGTTAACAAGTATTCTCTTTAAAAAAGTAAATAAAACTCAAAAAAATGAAAAAAGTTGTAAATAAAATTCAACTAATATTATAATTAGGTTAATTTATCACTCTTAGGTTATTTTATTTACTTAAGAGTTATTTTACTTTTTACTTTAGAGTTATTTAAGGATTATTTTATGTTATTTATATTATAGGTGCCTCAAAAGGATATATCTGAATACATTATATATATTTATAAAATAACTCTTATGTAAGAATATAGAATCTTGTTATGTATTGATTTTATTACTAACACTAAATATCTTTATCCATTATAAATACTCATAATTTAATATTCAAAACCAAAAATCTAATAATCCACAAAATTATTAAAAAATTATAAGAAATATTTAAAATAAATAAATAAAATAAAATTTAAATTGTGTTATTTAACTCTTAAGTGAAGGAGAATTTTAGATTGCAAATTTTTTTTTTTATGGTTAATTATTAGAAAATTATAAGAAATATTTGTTAGTCTATAAATAAAAGAGTATTTAGATTATGTTATTTAACTCTAAGTGTATATAAGTTGGTTAATTAATTTAATTGAAAGAAAATTAGATAAAATTATTATGTAAAAAGGCTCAAAGAATATCATTAATGGCCAATAGAATGTTTGATCATAAAATGTTAAGGAATTAAATATTCATCACATATATAAATGGACAAGTGGATCTATAGCCACAAGTATTTAATCTTATTAATCTTATTAATTTGATAATTTCTACATGGGAACTTGATACCTTACAATTTATCTTATACATTATGTGGTGTTGTGTTGATTGTAGTATAAAAAAATATTGTAAGATATAAGATGCAATTTCTTTGTTAGAAATTTAATATTTAATAAGATTAAATACTTGAGATTATAGATGGACTTGTCAATTTATCCATGAAAAATATAATTTATGTTTTTCTTTTAATTTATACATCATTAAATAAAATAAATAATCATTATTTATATATATATATATATATATATATAACTTTTAACATTTTAAAAGAATAAATAAGTGTTTAAATTAATTTTGTATTTATTTTTATAATTACGTATTTTTGATTAATTAATATATTTTGAATAAATAGAATAGATAGAGATATTTAATTTTATAATTAGAAATGTTCTTTTTGATAAAGATAAATAATAAAAAATAAAATAAAATAATTTTGAAAATAGTTGCAAAATGAAATAAAATAGAGAAAGCATAAATTTTACATGGATTATCCGTGTAAAATTTTAATGTCATTGGAAAAAGAACCAAGTATTTATTTTCCCTAAAAAACTCTTATGTAGCATGAAAAATATAATTTATGTTTAAATCTATAATATTAAAATTTCAAAATAAATAATCATTGCATGTTTTAAAAAAATGTGCAATTAAAATAACTTTAACATTTAAAATAAATAAATAAACAATTTTAAACAAAATTTGTATTTTATTATCATGCTCTTAAATGCAATGCAATAAATTAAATCGATAAAAATTGATATTTTATAAACAAAATAACTGAATATAGTATTATAGATAAAAGATTTTTATTTCTTCAAAAATAGTCTAGATTAATAAAATTAGGGTTGTAGTTTAATTCAAGTACAATTAGGTAGGGCAAGGGTTAAGTTTCTATAGTAAATATTCAAGTTACTGTTAAGATTCAACTAGGGTAATGGTTAGTATTTATATATACTAACCCTAACCCTAACCCTAACCATAATCATAAACCTAAACCTAATCATAATCCTACTACTAACTCCAACCCCAAGACCAATTATATCTCTAAACCTAACCCTAACCTTATTCCCAATAATAAAATTAATTAGGGTTAGGGTTAAGGGTAGAAAAAAATGAATTATATATATTAACTTAACATTTAAATATTAAATTATATATATTATATTTTAAAAATTGAATTACAAATAGTATACTATCATATTATAATATATTAATTAATATAATAATTTACTATAAAATATAAAAATAATTTATTTAAGATATTAATGTTGCGTCACAACTATTACTAGCATATATATATATTTAATAACATATATAAATGACGCTGAGATTAAGGGCACCTATTTTGAAAATAGTTGTAAAAGAATCAATAATATAAGTAAAATAAAATAGATTTTGAAAATAGTTGTAAAATGAAATAAAATAGAGAAAGCATAAATGATATAAAATAATCCTTAAATAGTTCTAAAGTAAAATCAAATAACTCTTAAAATAAATAAAATAATTCAAAAATAGAATCAATAATATAAATAAAATAAAATAATTTTAAAAATAATTGTAAAATGAAATAAAATAAAGAAAACATAAATGATATAAAATAATTCCTAAATAGTTCTAAAGTAAAATCAAATAACTATTTAAGTAAATAGAATAATTCAATATTGATATCTCTCGGTGGTTTTTAGATAAATGTACTTAACATATATCTATAGTAGTGTACGAATAAAGGAAAATAAAATTTATTTAAATTTAGTCTAGATTAATAAAATGATATAAATTTATGATTTAGTATAATTAATATTTAAAATTTGCATAATTTTGTGGATTATTAGATTTTTGGTTTTGAATATTAAATTATGAGTAGTTATAATGGATAAAGATATTTAGTGTTAGTAATAAAATCAATACATAACAAGTTTCTATATTCTTACATAAGAGTTATTTTATATTTTATAAATATATGTAATGCATTCAGATATATCCTTTTGAGGCACCTATAATATAAATAACATAAAATAATCCTTAAATAACTCTAAAGTAAAAAGTAAAATAACTTTTAAGTAAATAAAATAACCTAAGAGTGATAAAATAATCTAATTATAATATTAATTGAGTTTTATTTACAACTTTTTTCATTTTTTTGAATTTTATTTACTTTTTTTTAAAGAGAATACTTGTTAACCTACCAAAAATATATGTAATCACCATGTTTTAAAATAGAAAAAACTAACATTAATTATTTTTGAAAATAAGTTGGTAACTATCTTGACCTAATTGTATATTTTTTGTTTAAATAGATCATTAATTATTTATGCTTTCTTGTTTTATTTTATTTTACAACTATTTTCAAAATTATTTTATTTTATTTATATTATTAATTCTTTTATTTGAAGAAATATTTGTATTTATATAATAGTAATTAAATTTTATTTACTTAATTTTTAGTTTAACAAGAACTAGGTTTTCATAGTCCATTATGATAAGAGAGTGTTTTTTGGATTCAACTGTGTTATTTATTTTGCATCAACTATTTTACTTTTCGATGGGAATTTTAATTTTACCTTTAAAGTAAATTAATTATAATATATTTTTAAAAACATGTATATTGATGTGTAAATGACTATTAAATTTAAGTTTGAAGATAGTATTTTTTTTTAACATGTTAACATCATTAAATTACACTACACCTTGTTGCTGACATAATTATTTATATATGTATAAAAATATCAAATTTTAATAATAATTTAAATTACTAAAGAGCCCAGCTCAAGCAATACTTCTCATATAGACTATTTAAAACACCAAATATAAAGTTTAGAACATTTTCATTGACTAAATTTATCTTTATGGAAAAGAACATTTCTAATTATAAAATTAAATATTCTTATCTATTCTATTTACTCAAAATTTAACATTAATATCAAAATATATTAATTAATAAAAAATACGTTAATTATAAAAATAAATACAAAATTGATTTAAACACTTATTTTATTTTTTAAAATTTTAAAAGTTAGATATATATATATATATAGATTATTTATTTTATTTAATAATGTATAAATTAAAAAAAAACATAAATTATATTTTTCATGCTATTTAGAGTTTTTCAGCGAAAATAAATACTTGGTTCTTTTTTTTCCATGAAATTACCTAAAATTTTAAGCGGACTCCGTTTTTTTACACGGATTAAATTTTACACGGATTAAATTTCGTTTAAAGTGCATATCCACTCATATTTATTTCTGTACTCTGACAGCACGGTGGTATGTTTGACTGGAGGGACATCTGAGCTGCACGTTGGCGAGAGAAACGAGGAAGCCAGAGGAGCTGCGCTACGACAGGTGTGTCAGGCATGGCAGTCCATCGGATGCCCATCCATGCCCTCGCAAATTATCCCCCTCGGTGATAGACAGTGCCCTCGCTTTTCTCGCGCTTTTGTCATCATAACTCTGCGAGAAAACACTAGAGCTTAGATATCCTAGAGATTCAGTTACGTCAGGCTTTGTTGCCTCTTCATTTACATACCCTGCAAAGTTCAATTATACACCACATCACCTAATTAACACGGAGATTATCCAAGTCTTTCAATCGAAGTAAAGCGATTCACCTGCTGTTAAGGAAATTTATAAATTCTAACTCTAGAAAATAGAAAACACTAGAGCTTAGATATCCTAGAGATTCAGTTACGTCAGGCTTTGTTGCCTCTTCATTTAAATACCCTGCAAAGTTCAATTATACACCCCATCACCTAATTAACACGGAGATTATCCAAGTCTTTCAATCGAAGTAAAAGCGATTCACCTGCTATCAAGGAAATTTATAAATTCTAACTCTTTTTTAACATAACTTATCTGGCAGCAAATTTTTGCTCTAGTTCTGTATGAAGCCTTGATCTGGCAAATTCTGCATTATAATCGTTTCATCTATATATTGAATTTAGATCTTTCCTTTGTTGCTGAGTGCTTTTATCACTGAGTTACCGGCCTTTCTAGTAAACTATCCATCTTCAATTCAGATGTAAATCTTCCCATTGAAAATATTCTTTATTTTAAATATAGATGAATGATTTTGCACTTCGAAAATCCTTGCAAAACTGTATAGGTGAAATAATGTCGTATAATAAATTTAAAAAAATTTGTAGAAATGAGTGTTGAAAAAAGACAATTTGACATCACATGGTAAATTAACAGTGGAGTGAAACTGCTGGAACAAATAAAAACTATTAGGGATAAAAATGAAATTGTTATAAATCTTTAGCGCTGTTAAATTGAGGTTCTTTTTGCACATTCGCATCTATGAGCTTTAGATATTTTGTACTGTTTTATTGTATATTTTTTTACACCAATGTAAATTAACTTTCCCGAAATAAAAAACTTATAAATTCTTTTTGAACACCATAAAATATTCAAAAACCTCAGTCGTGTCAGCATCATTTGTGAAAAAAATATTGAAAACCCCTTTCAACTCATCAAGAATCTCGGAACCTCTCTTAACTCGACCGGGGATCTCAAGCAGAGATGGGATGGTACATGACTTATTTGGTTATCTTACAGAAATTAGTACTTTTGTCTGCTTTGAACTGGACAGTTTTTATTATCACTCAAAATGCTGCAAGTTGTGTGCATGTAAAATAACATTTATTGCTGCTTAGTTGTAAAAAAAAATCTCAATTAATCTCATCACCAATTTGGAATATAGTAAATTTCCTACTCCTTTGTCTGAACAAAAAATTCTCATGTGCATTTTTCCCTGCTTTATTTGTTTAATGATTTAGAGTGTGCATACAGTGTACGTTCTTAATTATCGAATGAACTAAGACAGACATCTAAATAATTGCCATTAAACATATTAAACATGTGGGAGCTAACACCACACAAAATTTGACGTAGAAGAGCAATTTCTTCAACGATTCAGAATTCGCATACAAAAGTGGCTTTTTTGATAAAATTCCTGGGTTCGAGCATTTTCTTAACGATTCAGTATTCGTATACAAAAGTGTTTTTTTCGATAAAATTTCTGGGTTACCGATTTCCAATCTGAACGTGGCTAACCCACAAACAAGAACTTCATTCTTAGAGAGAAATCTACATGTGTTTGCCGCTTTGTGTGCAAAACTGAAATAACAAGTACGCTGGATACACATCTTTTTGATTTCATGAGAAAATCTCAAAAGACGTGACAAAATTTAGCAAGCATTAATGTGATCCTCCTTGCTATTTCTTTTAGCCATCACAAACCCAAAATGCGACAAAATGCAATTCATGATTTTGCATGTCTATACACATGTGATTTGTTATATACAGACTGTCATTCATTCCACAGTGCAAACATTGGCAAATGACCAACAGAAATATTGGGCTTTGAATGCAATGGTTGTACCGCAGAAGGTGGGATCATCCATGGACTGAGGGTATTATTACTGTTATCAAATTTGACCAATTTGGTTGCGGGGAAGAACAAGGCCTGTGGGAAATCCCCTCCTGCAATCATGTTGTCGTAGACATGGGAGATCTTGCGGTGGACCACCTCATTTTCACTGCTAGAATTGACTGGGCTATCTACTGTTGCCGTGTTTGCAGCAGAAAGGTCTGTCATCAGACCGCTGGTTTCTTCATTGTTGGATGCATCCAAGCCAATGAGATCTTGTAAAACTGCTGAATGAGAATGCCCGCCCCCAAGCTGAAGCGATTCGACGAAGGAATGGTCGGGCTTTCGATCCTCCTCATGTTGCTCCACCCAATTGCTCACCACCTTGTTAGAATCATCAGAAGGAGCCTCCAGCTGCCAGTCCTGAGAAATGTTATTAGACGTTGCCCCGTCAGTAGCATTCATACTGTTACTCTTGTCAAGATATTTAGTATTACTGTTAATGCTGCTGCTGTTGTTATCCTTGGCTTGTAGTTGAAGCGGAGGGCTGTCTATACTGGGCTCGATAGAGCGCTCAATTTCTTTGTTACGTTTGGCTAAATCTGCAGCGACCAAGGTGCTACTTGAACATATCACTTTCACGTCATACTTGCTGATATCAAAATTGGTTACAGCACTGATGCCACGGAACTTGATGGCTGCAATATCGTAGGCTTCTGCTGCTTCCTCTTGGGTACCTATCAACAGGTTAATATCAAAAACATCATATACACTGCTACTACCTCGCTACAGGCTAAAACTATTAGCAAGCTAGTGTGTCAAATAAGTTTAAATCTTTGAATCATATGTTACCAAGGTACTTACTGAATGTCCCTAGGTACAGATCCTTGTTGCCTGCAACCCTCCCTATACGAGCTTGCCATCTCCCGTGCTGGTGATGCCTGCTCCAATGCCATAATCACATCCAAACAGAAACTTATTCATCCAGAAAAGAAAAGTCAAACGGGCGCAGTGGTAAAATTTTGAGGAATTTTCTGTGACAATGCCCCCCGCATATGAAAGAGGCTTAAAACTAACTGCATTTTTTTCCATACCTTGTAACACCACGGTATACAGAAGCTCCCCTTGAGAATCCGCTGCTTTTCCTGCATTATATAAAATTCCAAACACATCAAGCTAATAGTCAAGTTTTGAAACCCAATTAAAAAAGCTACAACTGCTAACACCCAACCTTCTCAAATTCGCAACGTATTCTTGTCTGGTCATGTTCTTCATCTCCTCAAGTTCTTTTTCGTATGTTTCCAGCTGTTCAATATGCAACATCTTTCAAACTTAACGAGTATGCAGTGCATTTGTATTACAAATTCATGGTGTTTCAATATAACAGTTTGATACGAATATCATAGCGTATGGCCGAAGCACTGTTCGCAACCAGTCCTTCCTCGAATATTAATAAAAAGTAATCAATTTGAAATTGCATTGTGAGAGTAAGGTAGGAGATCATGAGTAACTAAAGTATTATACCGGAAAGTTTATGTGTGTGGAAGGACCCCAGTACTTGAGAGCGGCCAAGTCATATGCCCTAGCTGCTTTTTCTTCTTTGTCATAACCTCCTGAAAACATTAATACGCACCAGTGGCTCCCAAATTAGGCCTCTCCTCTTATATACATATTTGTTCCACTCCCTCCAAATCTATTTAAACGTATGTAAAATTTTAACAAGTTAAGATACGTACCCAAATAAACTGTAGGTGGAGATGCATGGAACAAGTGATCCCCAAGCCATTCATGATAATAAGAAAGCACGAGTCAAATTAAAGCAACAGAAAGCCATCACAGCAACTGCTAAACGGCAATGAAGAAGAAACAATGGCAATAATGAAGTCAACATTCGATGTTGTGGACGAAAGCATGAAATTATACTGCCTACTGTGTTTTACCTTGTCTTCCTTTTCTAGTCTGGCCCTCCTTCCTGCAACTGTTGTCCCACAAGTGCGCTTCATAGCGTCCCGTCCAGCGATGCCTGAAAAGAACACCAAAAACATTTATCAAATAAGTACAATCAACACATCAACAGAATTTTCTATCACAAACAAGAAAGTTTTTATGTTGTAGCAGTCGATGAAGCATTTCAATATATTGGAATTCTTAAATAATGCATTAAGGGAAAAAAACCGACCGTGTCACACCACGGAATTGCGAAGTGCGTTGGCCGAAAGTATCAATTGATTTGCGAGGAAGCGGCGATTTTCCTGCACCTCTTTTTCTGCTCTCCACGAGGCTGCTTGCCTGCGGAATAATGATAGCTGAGTTGGACTGCGGGGTCATCGATAGGGTGAGAGCTTGATGAAACTCCCCACCCAGGTTCGACTTCCCAGGACTAGTGCACCCCAATTTCTCTACGTTAGGGTTCTGCCTTAGCCATGTTTTCAGGGCCGACATGCCCAGAAACCCTGTGGCTGGAGGCAGGTGCGAGCTGCAATCGTCAAAGGCCTGGCTTACATTGACATGATAAGGCATTTGCATTTGCTGGGACTCTTCAACAAGCTCCGACATATGTTGCTGCTCATACGACTGTGAGGACTCCACCGGCAATCCCATGCCACTCAACGCGTGAAAGGATGGGGGAACCTCCTCCCTCTGCCTGCACTGCAGAAACGGCAGGTTCACGTTGATTCTATGATTATTACTATTGTTGCCTTCAGCATAATACATGCTCTCTTGGTACTGGTTTGTCATGGATGGACCGCCCAGGAAGTCCTCCAGCTTCGGCCCTTCCCGCTCATCACTAGTTTGACCAAACCCAGAATATTCTGTGTTTAGTAGCTGCTGCGGGGTTTCAACTCCTGGCCCCTCGCGCCAATCTGTAGCCAATCAGAAAATCAATCCAAAAAAAACACAGCAGCATATCATAAAACACTAGCAGCGGGATTAAAAAAAGAATTTCACGCACCTCCATTCCTGGTATTACTATTGTTGCCTCTGTTGTTATTGCTGCTGTGGGAGCGACCGAGAGCCTCCATAATACATAGAGACCCATCTGACCTCAGCGGAAGCTCAGCCATGGGAGATGAAAACTGCCCACTTGGCGGCGGATTCATCCCGTAGCTGTGGTTAAACTTATACTCCATGTTCGACTGTGGCTGCGTGGAATTGGCTACTAGATGTGGTGACAGCGAGAATCCAAGCCAGTTATTCATCGGTTTCATAACAAGACACCGAAGAAGGGGAATATGGGGCTAGGATTATGAAAATCCTTCTCAACAGCTGAAATATTCAACGTTGAATGATCCCAAAAGCTCAAGGGCGGAGAGAGACCTGAAATGGAAAAATAACAACTGCCCTCGTATTTCGCTCCAGATCTCTCAAAAAAACCCCGCTAATGATTGGCAACTAATAAGATCGGCTCAACAGTCACCATGGTTCATTGTGCAAGGAAAAGAAGAAAGCATCGAGAGAAATGAATGAATGAGAACTCGTGCGCAGAAGTAACAAAAACACTCAGGGAGAGAAAAAACATTGATAATGTCGAGGAGATTCGAACCGCAACCCAATCGATGCCGATGAGATGATGATAATGAAGTGATTGCAGGTGGATAGATATAATTTCCCTTGTGCACTCTTAAATCATGTAGGGCTATGTGGTCTGTGGACTCTCCAATGTCTATCGGGATTATTGGAATGAGTGTGTGTGAATATAAAATATTTGCAAGAGACGAGACTTTATACGAAGCCAAAAAGACAATAACCTCGCAAGAACTTGAATGCCCTTCAAGTTGGACAAGAACCCCCATTGCCACGTCATCACACTACACTATCCCTACTGCTGGCCTACATACACTCTCTTAACCTTTCCTCTTAACGTCCCACTACTACTCTTTAATTCAATTATAATATAGGTAACGAGAGAGAAAGGTCCCTTTTTTAGATATGAATGGACGATTTTTTTCCAGTTTCTAACATGCTGTTTTTTTAGTCCTATTTAATATGAGGAGAGAAGCATTTATAGTAAGGAAGAGATTTTTGTTTTGGACTCGCTATTTTTTTTCATTTGTAGAAATGGATAATTAATTTATTAGTAAAAATGAAAATTAGTAGTACTTGTATCGTAGGAAGTGTAATAGGTATGTTATAGGGAATTTTTTTAATGTTTTTGATAAAAATTATATTAAGGTTTATAATATTAGGTTTAGGTAAATTGATAGATAAACAATGTAATGTAAACATATTAAAGATAAGGGGACATGTATAATTTCATAGTGGTTCTTTTTTAGTTGTTTAGTGGTAAAAGGGTTTTATTTTCTTCTATTCAATTGAATAAATTAGCAAGTTCTATTGTTTTGAATGGGGATTTGATATTGTGATGGATAAAAGATTGAGGAGTAACAAAAAAGTAGAGTGAGATGGAGGGATTACAAAGAGTAATGAAGATTGTGTTTGAATGTCGAATTTTTGTATTTTGACATATGATCATTGAAAAATATAAGTTTAGGACTAGTCAATTTCTTACATGACAGTGTTTACTAAAAATATACATATATATGCAAACACAAATGTATTATGATAGAATTGGAGCAATGAGACCATATTGCGAGCATGATCTAGTCCATGGTCCCTAAAAGATTAGGATTCATTCTCCTTTTGTTTCTAATTATTAATCTAGTTTCAATTTTCAATTTCCAAAACCTTCTACATCATTTGAACAATTAAATTCAGCACTAAGCTAATTTTCAAGTAAACCTTAATCCCTCTCAATTATTTTAATACATATTTATTTTAATATTTGTAAACTAAATCAACTTTAAATAAATAATTTCACTTAAATAAATCAATCTTAATTAAGATTAATTAAATTTATTTAAAATTTAATTATTAAATTAAACCATCTAAATTAAACTTAAGGTACTCCCTAATACTCTTAGTTAATTGAAGTCTCCTTTATTTACTACATTTATTGATTAGCTAGATTACTCTTAAGATGTGTTTATTTCAAGAGAATGTGTATACTCTAAGATAAGACCAATAAATTATGACATAATATAATTGTTTGTTGACCTCTTATAAATATTTATAGATATAAAATTATTGAAGATGAGTGGAAAAAATTCTAACAAGAATCACCAAAACAAGTTAATAAGCATGAACATTTCAAAGTTCCTTGAGCATAATCTAGCAATCACAAGAACATAATTTATATGAAGTTGGATATATAAAATTATATGATTCATTTTAAGAATGAATGCAAAGCAAATTACAAGGGAATCTCAATACACTCAAAATCCAACATAAGAATATGAAATTTCTAGTTTCTATCATCAACATCTCTTTGAACCCATGCATGAGGTGTCACATCAAAATAGATTGACACAAAGTTCTTCAATTTTTATTGTGTATTTGACAAACATGTACAAATGACCTTCCCTCGCCAACAACCTTTCAAATCTAACTTTGTAAATTAACATCAACTTCTACAATATCGAAATCAAATACATATAAATCTAAATATTACACGCAAATTACATTAAAAAAAAAAAGGATAGTTGACTAAACAAGACATGGCATAACAAATTCTTGTTTAAAAAATCAGATCCTAAAACTACAAAATCATGGTTAAAAAAACTTTATCCGAATAGTCTAAAGCTTATCCACTTCCAAGAAGAAAATCCCTATGGTAAATCTTTCAACACACGACACAATATTAAAGATCTTTTGTGGAATAAAATGGTAAAGAGGGTCATATTTGGAATGATGGGTGAGGTGGCCAAAGCAAATGAACACATGTGAAAAATCAGACGATCACCATCATACGGTGAAACTGAATCCAACGAATGCGGCCTCTATAGATGTCAAGTGCTCAATAATTTCGCAGGAGTGAGAAGCACGAACAAGCAAAATGGCTTAATTTGCAGCTTACACGTCCACAAGTTGAGTTTCCTTTTAACACGTACTACTGTGCCACAAATTCGACGAGTGAAAGAAACTATTTATTCTGACTAAATAATTTATGTATCCCACTTTTGCAGCGTCCTACAATTTCCCCAGACTCGAGTTATAAATTGGTGAGTGTAGTTTCTCTGTCCACAGAATTGAAATACCAGGAGGATGATTTGACATTCTTACAACTTAAGATTGAGTAGATTGATGACCATGGCATAGATATTTTATCCGCCCATCGACATCAGTTTATTTTTCCTTCTGTCTTTAAAGTTGCCACTGAAAAATAAATGACGATTGAAAATTTTGCATGAGATAAGTTTTCTAGTTGTTTTGGGGCATAATCTCACATTAAATAGCCTATTCAATTGTTTTTATATGTATAGAAAGTTTAATAGAAGATCGAAAAAAAAAATTATAAAAATATTTTACAATTTCAAAGGATTGTGCAATGTAGGGTATAAAGATTAAAATAGTGTGATCTAATCATTAATATATTCATTGATTCATTAATATGTTAATTGATTTTTGATCATTCGAATAGATTGAAAATTTATATGGATTTTGAACCCCTTCAAGAATGTCTTAGTTAAATCAATAATTGTATGGATAGACTCATAAGAAAATGAAAAGACGATTCAATTAGTTTGTCAAAATCCTTGTAAATAGTTTAACCAAAAATTTATCTTCAAATATAAAGTATGAATATAAATTATAGTGAAATAACACATAGATATATGAGTCACATTTTCAATCATATGTAACAATCTCACAATCTCAAATGTGGATGTTGTGTGCCTAACTTCCATAAACTCATTAATTTCTTCCCCAAACATGGTATAAACTTTTATTTCAACTTTATCTATCTTTTGTGTTAGCACATCTAGAGTGAAGGATGGAATAATAACAAGAAATATTTTGAAACTAAGAGAATGAGGGCAGAAAGGATTTTATAAATAACATATATAATATAAAGTACTTCAATGCATATATTATCATCTTAATAGTTATATACATAAAAATAGTCATAACAACAATACTTGTTTAAATGAACATCTTATTTTATAAATGGCATTTATAATGGAAAGTTATGATATTTTATATTAAGTTAAAAAATATTTATTTCACTTGTTAATGAGTATATTTATATTTTCTATATGACATTCATAAATTAATTCATCTTAACAAATATTTGATAATTTATAAATTTACAAATTAATTATTAATAATATATAATATAAATGTCTCAAAACTACCAACAATAAAACCACACCAAACTGTTACATATCCCTCTGAAACACACTTTTTGGGTATACTTGGCCCTCAATCCTCTCCTTGATCCCTGCGTCCTTGAGTCGTATAATATCTTGGAAACCCTCGTAGGAGTGAATATTTGTAAGAATATTAAAAAATGATGTCCATTCTCCACGGAAGTTCAGAGAGAATTCCGGCGAGAGGAAGAGGAGAATGGAGAATGTTCCAGGCTGGAAATGGACGGAAGGCGAATAAAGGCGTCTCTTGGCCAGGCTTGCAGGCGTGGCCTTCAACACGGGAGGGACAGCGATTTATCCGTGAAAAGCAATTAAATACAAATTACGACTGATGATGAATGGATATTTGGCTGCGCCTCGAAAACTAAAATCCCAGTCTATAAGTTACCCCTTGTGTACAGCCTACGACAGACCTACCTTATTATGTAAGACATATATATATATATGTGTGTGTTTTTACTTTACCAGTTGTAGGTAATCTGTTTGACCATTACTGCTCTACCTAGCCGCCTGTCCTCTACCATTATTCATGCACGCCTACAGCTTTCGGTACACTGATTAAACCTCTATTCTGTCACATCAATCTCAATATTATTATTACTCGTTTAATCTCGCGGCGTGTTACAGGAAGTTGCTTCAATATTTTAAACCAGTCAAAGGGGTCGCCACTCGCCGCATACGCGGGCAAATGGAAATGAAAGCCTTCACCCCGACCACTGCACAACACGGAGTGGGCCCACCTTTTTTGTTCATAATTGTTTACAGATGGCACAAAATAAGGCATTTTCAAAAAACATACGCAACAATTGTATAGGGATTGTCCATGGTACCCTAGGCTGTAGTGGGTGGTTGTATGTTTCTCTTAGGAAATTGCGCGATTAATCATATTAAAGATATAATTAATGAATGAATAAATTTTAATGATGTTCATGAGACCATCAGTCTATAGGATCGAGCATTGAATCTTTAACTATTTTTAACTTCTTTTAATGTCCGCCTTCTTATTATAGATCTTGACCAAGAAACCACCAGTTTTGAGGAGCCAAAAGCTCATTTAGATTATCCACCTTCAAATGATACAAATATCTTCATAAGCAACACACTCAATATTAAAGTGTCATTCTCAACAACCCTTTTGATCTATATAGTTTATGAATTTGATCTTTGTAAAATTTATTTTGTATCATCAAATTTTTAGATTTTAATTATGAATAATTAATTGATTGTTGAATTTTTTATTTGAAGAATGATTTTAAAGAAATTAGTATTATATTTTAAAAATGTTTTGTTGTTTTCACAAAAATGTTTGTATAGATTGAAAAAAATTATGGTCTTTAATTTCATCAATATTTATATAATTATGTTTAGTGTCATTTAATTGTAAGATTATATTTAAAGTAGGAGGTAAAAAGGTTCTAAATGACACAATATTTGTTGAAGGTTTTGCAAATTGAACAACAAATTAAGTGGGCTTAATGTGGGAGGAAATTTTATGGTTAAGCGTGTTTCAGTTATAGTTGTACTAAGATAGGTGACCTCTTGGGAAGTCCCAATAATTCACCCATGTGAGCATTACCTAGATGGATTCATGTGAAACACTAATAAAATATGAGTTAATAAGTTTGACTCAAAAACTATGTAGCAATATCATAAAAGATGAAATATTAAGTATACTTTTTAATCAAAAATTTAACCATACATTTTAATTGTGTTTAAGATATGTTTGTGCAAGATACACAAAAAAAACTCTAAGAATACACAAATTATAAAGAAAAATTTTAAGTGAATACTCCCATCAAAATATCATATTTTATGGCATGAACTTATAGTATCTCTATTATGAACCTAGAAATTTAACCATCCTATTTTATGTTACAAATGTGAGCTCGTATTTTATAAGGATTTTTTTATTTTATTCTATTCTTATAATTGTATGATAGGGGTAGGTATGTATGTGGTAGTATAATTTTGTCTTCCCTTGTGTTATGTTTGGAACAAAATAACAAAATCAAAAGATTTGAGCAAAGAAAAAACTCAAATAGAATCGGCATTTCTTTATTATGAGTTTTAAATATGATTAAGAAGGCATTATGGTTAGTGTTCTTCATATTATGTACAATATTTCCAACCTTTTTTACTTTATGAACTCTTAGAAGTGGACCCATGACAACTTCCACTTAAATGAGTTCATAAATACATGTTTCGACATGTGCTTTAAAAACCAAAAAACCCCTTCAAGTGCACAATTTTATCATAGACACTAATAGTGAAGGGCTAAATCGAGCACAACAAAATGTCCCTAGTTAATGGTTGTAAATAATCTCATGAACTCAACTAGGAGTTGTAATGGACCTTGGGAATGACACCAACAATTTATTTAAATTAATTAAGTGTCATTCCCAAGGTTCATCATCTAAATTAACTAGATGTAGAATTATTAATATGCTTTTGGCAATCCCTGGCATAAAGAAGAGTTTGTGTTGGTAGAGGAAGAGAAGGAGTGAATGACAGCATATAGACATTGTAGGCAAGTATGTCAACATATACATAACCACAAAATAGACACATGACATAGACAATAACCATTAAATTGTAGCAAACATTAACTATAGCCTAATGTGTGTTGATATCTAACCAAATCTACCTTTCCCTTGAACATAAATAGACATAGGAGTTGTGCTCATACAAAATCAATAGCTTTTTTATTTTGAAAGACGTAGTTTGCCTCGCAAAAAATTATTGGCAATTGTGTTTCATAGAAAAATATGCACCATATTTATTGGGTGAAGAGTTCATCATTCAAATATACTATCACATTTTGAAATATTTATTATCTCAACAAAATTTAAGCAAACAACAAGCATATCGAGTAAGAAAACTACAAGGTTTTGACGGTTGAAGTTCAATATAGGAAAGGCATAAATGAGGAAGCTATAAATTCCTTATCTAAATTACCTAAATTGCATGAAATATATATGGTGGAGTGGGGATAGAGTGGAAATATTTATTGAATATGTATAAAAATAAACATATTGCTAAGCTACAAGAATACCTTTTTAGGTTTTATAGTTTGTTATAAGAATCAAATATACCTTTTCTACTAATAAATTATATATGGAATTATTGGAAATGGATTTTCAACCACAAGTGTTGGGAGAAATCTCTCACAAAGAGGATGTGAGAAGGGATCTCTACATGTATAGACAAGTGTGGGTACCAAGCCTCATAGGTGTTCAAACATTTCGATCACAATCACCACTTACCATATGCAATAAAAATGTGAATTGCACCTATTAATTTTGTTGGTACTCAAGAAACTCCAAAAGATAGGGAACCTACACATCAACAATTACTTTTGAATAACTATGTGGGAGCCTCGAGAGAACCCTTCTCTTCTATTCTACACATATGATGTTATGCCCTTACCCTATAGTGTGTATCGGGTTATGAGTAGTCGGCTTGTGGTTACCTTAACTCTTGATTAAGTCGTATTATCATTATTATATTATTATTTAGTTATTTAGGTCGGCCTAAGATTTATATAGGGTTATCTAAGCCAACTTGGGTGATATCCTAGGCATAAATAGGTATATATATGAGGTTGTAAGTCTTATTTCATCATCATGTTGAGTATTTTGTTCTTATTGAATACTATTGGAGGTATCCCCCTCGAAGTGGATTAGGAGGTTCTCCCCTCGAGGTGGCATATTATTATCAAGTATTTTCAGCATATTTCATATTATATTCTTCTTATGCAAGTCATTTCATTACAAGTGGTAATGGAGCATGATCTTAGCACCGTAAAGGCAAGGCATTTTCTTAATACTGGAGGCGATTTTGGGAAGAGCATATCTCTCAGATTTTGGAAAAACAATTCTCTAAATTTTAACGGGTTTTTGAAGATAATATTCAAGAATATAAAGTCCATATTTTAGAGGAATTGGAGCAGAATTGAACGAATTATTGCAAAATTAGGGTTTATGCCCAATTTATTTGGAAGGTGCATATATCCCAAATCTTGAAAAATTGGTTTCTTATTTTTAGTGAGTTTTTTAAAATATACTACATGAGACTACATCCCAAATTTAAGATAATTTTAAGCAGAAATAAGTGATTTATTACAAAATTAGGGTTTCTAAAAACCTTTCTCTTGAGGCTGCAAATCACCAAATTTTTGGGAGATTTCTCTAAGAGAGTACAACCCAGGCCTTGGTAAGTTACAAAAAAAATTAAGAGTATTGTGACTTTATTTGTGTGATTTATTGCAAAATTATCTTTCTAGAACTTCTTCACGACAACAAAGAAGAAAAAGAAAAAGAACAAGTAGTAGAATGATGCACGAGCATCCGAGCGAATGTGCAATCCTGCGTCAACAAAAAAAATATTGTTTTGGGAGTTTGGTAAGACTTCATGAAAAACCTTCTTATAGGCAGAATTCAGGCTTCATCTTGGATTTGATGGCGAAAAGTTCAAAGTTGGACCATTGACAGTTTTGGAAATTTGATCATTTTCTGACTTCGGTTGGTGACTTGGCGAGGTTTTAAAATTTTATAAACTGTGAAGTTTGGGATAGCGTGGCTTGGTGGGAAATTCGATAATGTTGAAATGATTTCCTTTGCAAATTTTTGGAAGAATTTGAGCTACCAGTAAGCAATTTCGTTAAAAACTCAGTTTTGGTTTTGTGCATCGATGATACATTGAAGTTAATGGTTGATATTAGCACTAGCAATATTCTTAAGTTCTTGCATATTATTTTTGACTCCTTTCAATTTGGAGTGATATGGGTTTCGCCTTATCTCTATTGTGTATACTTCATGATTGTTGAGGATGTTATTGATATTAATGGTTTTATTAAAAACAAGAGATATGAAATAAAATAACATGGATGTAAGTTGAAAAGATGAATGGAAGTTGGAAAGACAAGAATACAAAAATGGAGTCTTTTAAATAAAAAGAAAAATGCCATGAAGAAAGGAGGGAGAAGGTACGGTTGGAGGTGATTAGGCTATGTGGGTGGGAAGCCACGTCAGGGGAAAAGATATCCCTATGCAGCCAAGGGTGCTAGTTGGAGGATGTGCGACATCAAGAACAATATAGGGAAGAATTATTAATGCTCAGATAATAACATTGAAGCAGGTCGTAGCCCATTGAATAAATGTGGGGCAAAGAAAGTCTTTTATAAATTGGCAGCCAAATACAATGCAAGTTAATAGAGGATAAGGAAGCACAAGAAGAAGCACACCATACAGTTGGAGAACTTTAAATAAACTTTAGATGGGAGTTGCAAATAGAATAGGGCACTATTTAAAAATTACAAATTGTAATAACAATGGCACAAAAATAAGGAGGAAGAGTGGCTCACAAGACGTGAGATGAAGGTAGAGTATAAAGAAACCTTGCTCATTGGAAGTGTGAGCCTATGAAATAAGATAGAACATTGCAAATTAGATTAGACCTGTGCAGGAGGATAGTGAAGGAAAATAAAAGAAATCAGATTGGTCATTGGACAAAGAAATTTGTGTGGAATGAGGATATGAGGGGGTTTCACCAATGGGAGGAATAATGATTTGAAAATCTTAATGTGTAGGTTGAATAAAGTGTGCCATATGGTATGGCGTAGAAGGAATGAAGGCATTGAAAGTGTTTCTGAAGACAGAAGTTAGTCTAGTGTGAGGGAACAACGATAAGAGGATAGGGAACAAGCCAAAGGTTGTAGGAAGAGGGACACAGAGAAGATGGAGTTTTTCTGAAAAATTATAATTATACATTTTCCATAAAATCTGAAAGAATAAATGAATTATTTGATTTATTTTCAAATTGGAGGATATAGTTGTGCAATGGTGAATCAATTTTAAATCGACACAAGTAATTGTTGATTTAGCGTTAAACATTTATGGAGTCTTTTGTAATCTAAAATTTTGTGAATTTGGGTTGAAATTTGAAGAGAGTTTTTATGTCTTCATCAAATGGTATCAGAGCCAGTGGTCTTGAGCATGCCGACAAAGTGGCAAATGTGAGGCAGTTCACACTAGGACTTGTAGGTGGAGAGGGCAGTGAGAAGAGGTTTTAAGGAATTGTGATTGAGGAGCTCATAAGTATCATTGTAGGTTTGTGAAGTCCTGAGTAGTTGAGAGCTGGAAAACGTAAGGAAAGTGTTGTGGTAGTGATAAAATATAGTAGAAGAAGTGGGATCTTCATGAGGATCAAGGTATGATTGCACCATGGAGGTTGAAATGGTTGAGTGCAGTGGAGACATGCCAAGAGGAGGGCATGGAGAGAAGAAGAGAAAGTATTTGGTGTAGGAGGTTAGGCTATCCATGATGGAGTTCGTTGGAGATTGTTCGTAGTCTCGAAGGGTGATTCTATCATTTAGCTCCACCTTTGTGAGCCCATGCTCACAAATTTCTTCCCCAATGTGTCTGATGTAAGAGCATCTGAGTGAACGTGTAATCTTGCATCAACCAAAAAATATTGTTTTAGGAGTTCGGTAAGATTTCATGAAAAACCTTCTTACAAGAAGAATTCAGTGTCCATCTTGGATTTGAAGGCAAAAAGTTCAAAGTTGGACCATTGACAATTTTGGAGATTTGATCATTTTCTGACTTTAGTTGGTGACTTGGTGAGGTTTTAAAATTTCATAAGTTGTGAAGTTTGGGACAGTGTGGCTTGGTGGGAAGTTCAATAATGTTGAAATTATTGTCTTTGCAAATTTTTGGAAGAATTTGAGCTATCGAAAAGCAATTTCATTAAAAACTTAGTTTTGGTTTTGTGCATTGACAATACACTGAAGTTAATGGTTGATATTAGCATTGGCAATATTCTTAAGTTCTTGCATATTTTTTTTACTCCTTTCAGTTTGGAGTGATATGGGTTTCATCTTATCTCTATCGTGTATACTTCATGATCACTAAGGATGTTATTGATATTAATGGTTTTATTAAAAACAAGAGATATGAAATAAAATAACATGGATGGAAGTTGAAAAGATGAATGGAAGTTGGAAAGACGAGAATACAAAAATGAAGTCTTTTAAATAAAAAGAAATATGCCATGAAGAAAGGAGGGAGAAGGTACGATTGGAGGTGATTGGGTTGTGTGGGTGGAAAGCCACAATAGGGGAAAAGATATCCTTGTGTAACCAAGGGAGCTAGTTGGAGGAGACGCAACATCAAGAACAATACAGGAAAGTGTTATTAATGCTCAAATAAAAACATTGATGAGGGTCGTAGCCCATTGAATAAACGTCAGGAAAAGAAAGTCTTTTTATAAACTGGCAACCAAATACAATGTTGGTTGATAGAGGATAAGGAAGCACAAGAAGAAGCGCACCATATAGCTAGAGAACTTTAAAAAAAATTTATATGGGAGTTGCAAATAGAATAGGGTGCTATATGAAAATTACATATTATAATAACAATGGCACGGAAATAAGGAGGAAGAGTGGCACACGAGATGAGAGATGAAGGTAGAGTATAAAGAAACCATGCTCATTGAAAGTGTGGGCCTATGAAATAAGATAGAATGTTGATGATTAGATTAAACCTGTGTAGGAGGACGGTGAAGGAAAATAAAAGAAAGCAAATTGGTCGTTGGACAAAGAAATTTGTGTGGAATGAGGGTATGAAGGGGTCAAACCAATGGGAGGAATAATTATTTGAAAATCTTAATGTGCAGGTCGAATAAAGTGTGTCATATGGTATGGCATAGAAGGATTGAAGGAATTGAAATTGTTCCTCAAGACAAAAGTTAGTCTGGTGTGAGAGAACATCAATAAGAGGATAGGGAACGAGCCAAAGGTTGTAGGAAGAGGGAAACAGAGGAGATGGAGTTTTTTTGAAAAATTGTAATTAATACGTTTTCCATGAAATCTGAAAGAATAAATGAATTATTTGATCTGTTTTCAAATTGGAGTATATAGTTGTGCAATGGTGAATCAATTTTAAATTGACACAAGTAATTGTTGATTTAGCGTTAAACGTTTATGGAGTCTTTTGTAATCTGAAATTTTATGAATTTGGGTTAAAATTTGGAGTCTTTTTGTCTTCATCATAGAACAAGAAAAAGAGAAAGAGAAAGAACAAGAGGAAGAACAAGAGCAAGAAAAGAGCAGGAACAAGAACAAGAAGTAGGAGTAGAAGAAGTGGAAGTAGAGAGAGAGAGAGAGAGAACAAGAACAAGAGCAAGAGCAAGACAAGAGTAGGAACAAGAAGCAGTAGTAGAAAAACAAGTAGAAGTAAAAAAGGAGATGAAGAAGAAAAAGAAAAAAGTTAGCATTGAGGACAATGCTTTTGTAAAGAGGAGGGCAATATTATGTCCTTACCCCTATAGTGTGTATCGGGTTATAAGTAGTCGATTTGTGGCTACCTCAACTATTAATTAAGTCATAGTATCATTATTATATTATTATTTAGTTATTTAGGTCAACCTATGGCTTATATAAGGTTATCAAAGTCATCCTGGGTGATATCCTAGGCATAAATAGGT
>VDFB02105785.1:433490022-433520530 GCA_007258455.2 Sequoia sempervirens | reverse complement strand
TAATTTCCTCAATCACCTCAAAAACCACCATAATATCTCCATTCCATTTTTCCTCTTACATTCTCTTGAGAATATTGTGCTTGATGTGGTTGAAGCCATGAACTCGAATAGAAATTTCACCATTCTCCACCAAGGGATCATGTCCAGACTCTACCATTTCCATCTTTCCCTTTTCCCTCCTCAACCCATTATTGTTGAAGAGGCTCTGGTCTCTTTTGTTCCTCCATCTACTAGCATTATGGATACCCATAGCCCTAGTAAGAAATTTTTTATGAAAAACCCTCTCGTGAAAGCCTCTCCCTAGGACACATCCCCCACTCAAGAGCCTGTGATGAAGAAAAAGGATAAAAAAAATATAGCTCCCATGTCGAAAACTAAATCCAAAGCCTCTAAGAAAACTAAATTTAGGCTTCACCAAATTGACTCTGACATTGAGATCATTGAGGAGACTAGTACCCCTCGCAAGTCAAGTAGATTGGTCATCAAGCAAGAAAAAGAGAATATTTTTAAGGAGGCCTCAGAATCTGACAATGGTGATGGGAGTGAGAGTAAGAGTAAGGAGGAAAAGGATGTGGAGGAGGAGGCTCTTTCGGTTTCTACTAGTAGCTCCTCCCATGTTTCTAAAATTCTTAAAAGGGGTCCCTTGGGTCCTACCACTATTAGGATCAAGGAGGTCAAGTCTAGGGCTTCAAAAATTATTGAGAGAAAGGCCCCCATGGAGGAAGCTTGCAATAAATAGGATGCTTTTAGGGAGAAGGTCGAAAACCTTAAATGCAAAGTGGAAAGTTTGGAGAAAAGGTTATAGGATGTTACATGTTTCATGCTAAAGATCATGCACAGGTCCACCACCATTCTATGTCTATTGCAGAAGGACAAGTCCACGAACAATGTGGAGGAAGAAGTTTTCAACAAGGAACTTCTTAATTTCCTCACTAAATATTGGGTTACCATAACTTTAATCAATCCATGCAATGGGAAGAAGGATTAGGGTCATGGGGGATTTGGTTTTTTGGCTAGTGTTGGCCTCAATGGCCTTCATTTCTTTTTAATTTTACTAAAGATACTATTAATTTTTTTTTGTTTCCTTATAACTGGTATGAACCTTGTTGGTTCGTGGTTAAGACTACTTTAAATCATGGTTTCATGATGGAAATTACTGATAGTATTAGTATTTGTGTTATGTTTTGGATGTGTTTTTTATATGAATTGTTTAGGGTGTTGGTTAGGTTTCTAGACCTTGTTGTTACTGTGTTGTTAGTGTTACTTTGTTGTTGTTGGCCTGTGGGGCCTTGTACTAAAGGGACAACACCCTAGTTTTTCTACTTTTCATATCAAAACAACATGCTTTAACATACATACTATTCAAAAGATTTCTAAGTGTAATATCTGCACAAATGCACAAAATTTATAGGTTCTTTTAGAGGTGTACCATCCATTGCTTTAAGTTTAGAGGCTCCAAACACGTAAACTTCATCAATAACATAGGGTCCTAATTCAAGCTAAACTTTACTTTTTCATTAGAAGCAACATTGGAATTGTGTTGATTTTCATGTAACACCAAATCTCCCTTGTTGAATGCACGTAGAATGACATTATTTACATACTTTTTGGAATAAGCTTGAAGATGCCTGAGAGTGTTTATGAGTTATTCATCAAACATTTCAAGTTGTTTCAATTGTCGTTCCTATAGGTGTTACCATCAATACGGATACTAAGAGAAACTCTTAAAGAAGGAATTTATAACTCTAATGGCATTATTACATCAGCTCCATAAACAAGATTATAGGGTTTTTTTCTTTTAGATGTGTGAACACTTGTGCAACAATCCCATAACGTATAAGAGAGTTGAGTATGCCAATCTTTTTTATTCTTGGTAACCATTTTCACAAGATTTATTCAATTATTTTATTTTTTATTTTTGCTTGACCATTAAATTGCAGATAATATGGTGTAAAAATGATGTTGAATTTGAAATGATTCACAAAATTTCTTAACTTCCTTATTGTTAAATTGTGTTCCATTATCTATAAGTAGAGTTGAGGGAAGACCAAATCAAGCCATGATGTTTTCTAGGATAAAATGACATATTAAATTTAGTAGTTATGGAATGAAGAGGAATTTCCTCTACCCACTTCATGAAAAATCTATAGTGGTGATTATGAATGTATGTCCTAAGGATGAGCGAGGGGATTTCTTTCCAATCAGATCCAAACCCTAAACCGAAAAATAGCCAAATAGTGACATGAGAATGAAGTTTGGATGCAAGAGCATGAGTCAAATTTTTATGTTCTTGGCACTTGTGACATTTCTTGACATGATAAAAATAATATTTTTCCACATGTTTTTCCAATAATAACTGATACGAATTAATCTTTGAACTAAAGATCATCCTCCAAAATTCCCCCCGCAAGCACCTACATGAGCTTCCTCAAGGGCTACAAGAATTTTAGATTTTGTTAAACATCTAAGGAGAATACCATTAAATGATTGCCTATACAACACATCATATAATATTATATAACCCATTTCCAACTTTTGTATGTGAGCCCTAGTTTTCTTAGTGGTTGGTTCAAGAAAGATGCCATCCTTTAAATGATTAAATATCAAGACATACAACTCATTGGAAACTTCAATGTTAGCAACCAGTGCCTCTTTTGTATTTTCATTTATTGAGGGTTTGGTGAGAGTGTGAATAATAAATGTGAAGTATGAGGAATTATCATTGAAAGAAACAAGGGAAGCATCACTTGTCATTGCATCTACATATCGACTATCCTTTCACAGAACATTGTCAATAGTGTATGATGTGAAGTTCTCCAATATTGTTAATGTAAGGTCCTTATACTTAGATAACTTATCATGTTTTTCTTGACATGACCCATTAATTTTTTTGATGATTAGTTGATAGTCTCCAAATATACAAATGTGTTGGACACCTAAGGATAAGGTAGCACATAATCCTATGATAAGAGCCTCATACTCAAAAGTGTTTTTTGTGCATAGGAAATTTAGACAATAAGATAAAAGAATTGGCTTCCTTGAGGGAGGTACTAATATGAACCCAACACTAGAGCCAATTCAAAATTTAAAGCCATCAAAGTATAACTTTCATGTTTTATTATTATCAATTTTCAACAAACTTTCATTAGGAAAGGAATCTTGATTTGGTAACGATAATGGTGAAGGGGCCTCAGCTAAATGGTTAATCAATACTTGTACTTTGATTGATTTTTTAGAAATGAATTTAAAATCAAATTGAATTAACAACACAACCCATTTAGCTAAGTGTCTTGACAAATCCATTTTAGCAAAAAGGTGTTTTAAAGGACCAAACTTTGTGATAACTTGCACTGCGATGTTTAATAAATAGTGTCTCAACTTATTAGTAGTGAAGATAAGAGCCAAACATTATTTTTCTATAGTTTTGTAACGAGTTTCATAATCAATTAATATTAAACTAATATAATAAACCCTGGACATTTACCATTCTCATCTTGTTGCGCTAATAGCACTATGAGGGCATGGGTTGAAGCCGATATATATAAGATAAAAGGTTTCCCTTGAACTGTTCGTTGTAAAATAGGAGGATTGGATAAGTATTATTTCAAGTTTTCAAATGGTTTATGAAAATAATAATTCCATTTAAATTATGAATCTTTCTTAAGGAGCTGAGTGAAGGGAAGGTTCTGATCCACCAAGGATGCCGCAAAATGGTGAATAGCTTGAATATTTCCTTGTAAGCTACACAATTGTGAAATGTTATTATGAGGTGGCATGTTTATTATTGCATCAATCTTCTTTGTTTCTACCTCAATTCCTCTATGTGACACTATAAATACCAACAACTTTCCTCTATCTACACCAAAAACACATTTCTTCAAATTGAATCTCATGTTGTACTTATGAATTATTTCAAAGATTTTATGAAGAATTTTGACATTGTCTTGATGTGTTATAGACTTTGCTAAAATATCATCAACATAGTATTCCAATATTTTTTGAATGAAATCATGAAATATTAATTTCATATCTCTTTGATATGTGGCTCCAGCATTCTTCAATCCAAAAGGCATAACTACCCAATTGTTGATCTTGATGATTAATGAAAATTTGATTATATCCTAAAAAACCATCCATAAATGATAGTAAAGCATGTCTTTCAGTTGAATCCACTATCATGTCAATATTAGGAAGGGTAAAATCATCCTTTAAAGATGCTTTATTAAGATCATGAAATTTCATACACATCCTAATGTGATTATCAGGATTTTCTACTGCCATGATATTAGATATCCAAGGTGAATATTCAATAGGGTGGATGAAACCATCTTGTAAGAGTTTTTCAATCTTAGCCTTAACCAATAAAGCTATCTTAGGATTCATCTTGTGTATCTTTTGTCTCATAGGTTTAGCATCCTTTTCAAGAACAATGTTATGTGTGACTATCTTAGGGTCAATACTCGACATATCTAAATAAGTCCAATCAAATATTTCATGAAAGTCATGTAGTAGTGTTGCATGATCATCTTGTTCATCCTCATCAAGGCACTTTCTAATTTGTAAAAAATTCTCCTCATTAGATGTGTCCATTGGAAAATCCAAGGTATCTCCCACAAGTAATGCATTACGGTTTGGAACATCAGGGATTGTTTTGGATTCATATTGTTCATCATCACATAGTTCATTTTATTTCTCAAAGTATCCTTTAACATTTAAACAATAAGAAATAAATCAATTATGATGATTTCAAAGCAAAGTGTCTTTAACTCCCAAAATTTCTTCTAGAGACTCATCATTTTGAAAGACATGCAATGACATATTCTCACATGTAGTGTCTATCATTTTAGGATGCACCAATTTTAAAGTTATCTTAGGAGAATGTTGCATGATAACATTGGCATTAAGTGAGGGTCAAGCTTTGATTCTTTCATTTATTTTGAAGGGAAATAAACAAGACCTTTTATTATTTATTGTGTATTAAGCTCTATAGGGACATGAATACATTGTTCTTTCATTCCACATCATTTTCCAATGTATAACCACATTGTTTCAAAAGTTGATAACCTCTTCCATAAATGGCTTCCATTTCTTTCAAAGGTCATTTTCCATAATCACTTTCATCATAAGTATATGTGTAATTTTTGTTTTCCTTATTACTAGAAATTGTGGATTCTTATGTCTTGGATGTTTCAATGATAGATTGTGTTGATACCACCACAAATTCCTTTTCTTTCTCTTTTTTCTAGTTTCATTGTGTAATCTCGTATTCCCCCATGAATGTAGGTGTGAAGTCTAATGATCCCCAATAATCATCCAACAAATTTTTTACTAATGAAAGACATTCCTCTTTATCTTTAGGTTGTAAAGGTTCCACTTTTATAGTTGGTTTCAATGTTCTCAAAGGGGGTTTCATCCCAATATCAATTTGTAAGCAATTTTTAGATTTTGGATAAGCTTTTATCATGTAAACCTTATTTTTGTAACTATATTTCATTTTAGATGAAGCGTTGAAGGTACTCCATTCATTTCATGAATCCATGGTCGACCCAAGAGAATATTATATGAAATATCATGGCGCATGACATGGATAGGAGTTTGTAACATAACCTTGCCAACTTTGATAGGTAAATTTATCACACCATGTGGTTGTTTCCTAGATTGTCAAAACCGCATATGGACAAATTATCTGGATGAATTTTAGTCTCATATGTCCCAATTTTGTGCAAAAGTTTTACACTACAAATATATAGTCTCAAACCATTGTCAATAAGGGTACACCTAATCCCAACCTTGTTAATAATAGGCATTATCATCAAAGTGTCATTTATTTTTTTGTTTCTAAAGGAGGTAATTCACTTTGATGGAAAAAAATATCAACATTAAGTAAATTCATACCTTCAATTAAGGTTGCCACATCATTTGGTTGTGCACTAGGAGGGACCATAATTTTTTGCAAAGCACTTTGAAGCATGCCATGGTAAGTAGATGATGTTTAAATTAGGTTCCACAAGGAAATATTAGGAGTGTTACAAAGTTGTTCCACAAGATTGTACTCCTTTCCACTATGTTAAAGTAAATGAGGAGCATTAGGTAAAATAGGTTGTGGGAGTGGTATCGATGAGGGAATGGCTTGTGTTTATCTTGGTTGTGTGTTATTTCTTGTATTATATGTATGAGAAACTATTTGATAGATTGGTTGTTGTGACACATGATTACTATTAAGTTGTTTTACAAAGTTTAAGACATGACCTTGAGGTTTTGGTTTGTTTTGAGGTGGTCCTATGATAAGTACAAGTTTGGTTGGGACTTGAGTTTGCTTCATAGGTGGATAAATGATATGTTGAGGTGTGATTGCATTAATTTTTCTTTGTTGTGTAGGAATGTTCCAAGCCTTGTTGGATGATCTAGGTGAGATGAATTCCTCAAGGGATTCATCCAACATATCAAATTCATCACAACTAAATGAATTGATAGGTATGTAATTCACTTGTAGAAAGCGATCTGACATGATCAAATGACTATTTTTTCTCCAAGATCAATCATTAAACTTCTAGTGTGTTAAGGAAAACTAGGACTGAAAAAAAACTTGCAAACCTATTAGACACATCTTGAAATCAAACTCTAAATTTACAAACTGACAATAGGTATGAATTTGCACCTAAAATTTGAGATAAATTTAGTAGGATAGAGGCACCCAAGGTTCCTATGTCCAACTAGGGCTATGTCTAAAATTTTAATTTTAGAGGCACTAGTGACAAAAGGTGACTGTGTAGCAATGTTGAAACCCAATTTTGAAATTAATTATGTTCTTTTTTTTGAAATATTTTAAGTTTTCAATGTATTGTAACAACCTAGGGTTTTGAAATTTTGCTAAAATGAAAACTAATTTACTTGAATTATCCAATGTTTCAGAATATGTGAAAAATTATCCTATAGATCTGATAATTGTCAATATTCAAATGCAATAATTTTTCACAAGTTTGTAATAAGCTAAGGGTGTTGCCACAACAGTGTGTCTCACTTTTGGGACATCATGATTTTTTCCAAAAATCACTTACTTTAAGAAAATCTAATGATTTAAGCCTTGATAGGTTCCATATAAAGGGTTTTAATTGAAGAGGGTTAGATAAGACCCCCTTAGATCAAACCCCCTTGGATAGAACCCCTCTAGTATTAAATCATACCCACAATGGAGTCTCCTTCACACCTATCAAAATGTTAGAAAAAACACATTTTATTTACCTTTTGAGGGATTAAATAAAGTCATTTATAAATTATATTTTGCAAGATCGTAGCCCTTGAAACGATCTTTCCAGCAAGTATATTTTTTGATATGTTTTCATTTCATCATGTATTTAATTTTCAATTTTTACTGAACATAGGTTTTTCACCAAGCATCAAGTTCTTCATTCTACATAGATGGAAAAATAGTAAGCCATTGTAAAAAAAATAAAAAAATACCTTTCCACTAGGTATTAATTTCCTTGTTTCACCAAAGAAAATAAAATTGGATTTCAATATGTTATCCTCAAATTCAACACACTCAATTCATTGGATAACCTCTACAAAACTTATTCATTTCATGGCCCACACCCTCCGAGCATGGAAAACAAGGAAAAACCTACTCTCCCTTGTGCATTGTCCAATCCCTCGAAAATCCATTTTGAAAGATTAAACTTTTTTCCTTTTGAAAAATTGAGAAAGGTCAAATTTGCAAAATCCTTTGTTTTCAGAGTTTACATTTTTCTTGTACATACAATGGCGCTAAAAATCAGTGCCTTTACATGGTTTTTGTAGATTGCATTAATGGATGTAGTGCTAATTTTCAACATGACTACACTCCCTATCTCACATGAGTCACATTAATGGTAGATATTAATGTGCATTTTAGGTGTTTTAAATTGCTTTTAATTATCATTTTCTTCTTTCTTATCGCTTCTTTGCTTGTTCATGTGCCTCCCGCCTCCCTATTGATTTATCTTGAAGTGTTGGTTTCAAAGTTCTTGTGGATCTACTCAAATGTTGTCATCCTTTGACCACGATTTTGTAGGTTAGTTTTTTTGTTTCCCGCGTTTTCTTTTTTTTGTACATTGTTACTTTGTCATGAGCTCTAGATTAGGGTTTTTGTTCTTATTTATCATCACTCTCTTTTTTGTTTGAGGTTTATTTTTATTTTATTTTTGTTGGTTTGTGTTTTTAGATTAGGTTTTTGATTTATTTAAGTTTCTACTTTATTTTTGTGTATAGCATTCAGGTTTTGAACATTGAATAATATATGAATCCATTATGTCTTTCATCATGTTTCTTAGAATTTTACCATCATTGCTCATGCCCATGTATTTTGGGGTTGATAACTTGACCAATGCCTAGATTATCATGCTTTTCACATATGTAAATTGGGATTTGAATCTCAATTTACATCCTTCAAATGCATGTCTTATGAGATGAATATCAAGTTCTAAACCCCTATTCATACAATCCATAACCTGCATTGCATACACCATATCTAAGGGATGCAAGTCAGGGATTTTTACCTGCATTGTATACTATAGACCTTCAAGGATGTCGATCAGGTTTTAAACCTCAACCAAAATATATTTGAACCTACATGACTAGCACATTACAACATGTAGGTCAGGTTTTAAAACCTGATCAACATGTTATCATTGCATATGTTGAAACTACCATGTAGGATGCAGGTCTGATTTTAAGCCCTGACCATCATGGTCAATCTTTCTTTCAAGATGTAAGGTGGGAAATGAAACCAGACATACATCCTTATGCATTTTCACTATATCCCATGTTTGACAGAAAAAAATTTCTCCATTTTTTCACCAAGTGTTGCTTTCCTTATGTAGGGGCATGGAAAAACTCTACCCTTACATTTGTAAGTTCTACCCCATGTAGGGGTGCAAAAATTTTGCACCTCTACATCTAAATGAAATACCCCCATGCAAGAACATGAATTTTTTGCACCTCTGCATACAAACTAAAAACCCCATTCAAGGGCAGGATTTTTCTCTGCCTCTGCATCCCAACTACCAAGTCACATGCAATATCTCAATTTTTCTCTGCTTCTACATAAAACCTACAAATTTTCTCTAACACTGGAAAACATGAAATTTCTTTTTGCAATTGCTCTTGCATGCTATTTTAGGCATTCGTGCTCAAATTCTTAAAAGCATGTGAGCAATTTACTCACCATACAATTTCATTGTAAATGTGTGATCTGTCTCAAAGCAAGAAAACCATGAAGTACAAATATCAAGGGGTTTTCGCAACAACCTTTATTGCTTCAAATATAGATGAGATCAAAGACACATAGATTGGGCATGTTGATATGTCTATGTTTCTAGAAAGGACAAAGAAGTAGCCTTTGGATTTAGACATATTATGCATTTTGGAAAGAAATATTCAATTAGTGGTTGCATTCCCAATAGCGACACACAATCCTAAATTCATTCTTGTCTTAGTAGCTCATTATCATAAGGAAGAGGAAATAACAAATTTTTCAAGGTTAGTAGATAATTGATGTAATCCATGATTAGCTCATAAAGGTGCCCACTTCATTGAAGTTTTATATGACTTCATACTTAGTCTATGTTGTTGCATCAATGTGGAACTTTCTAGGGTTGACATCGGAGGGTGATAGGAGGTATGTTCTAGTTTATCAAAATTACTCCCAATTGACCCTAAAGAAAAGTATCCAACATTTCAAGAGGGTCAATGATGCCTTCTTTTCTCTATATATGTGCATGTTTGACAAAGACCTTGAGAAGAGGAGAGTGTCAGATGAAGCATGGGTGGTGGTCAATAAATTTGGTTGTATGTTCCTAAAATATCCCACCTTCACATACATCCAAGTTGGGTGCTTTATCAGATACCTATTCATGCTTCCAAGGTATTTGAGCAATAAGATAGTTCTCATGGAGTTGTGTAGATAGATCATGGCAGTTTATAGAAAACAAGAAAAATCACATAAGCTAGGATTTGAGTTTCCTCTCACAATAGGCAGGTACTCTATCACTACATCTCCTAAAGCTAAGGCCATAGAACTAGAGATGTAGTGGGTCATGATGAAGTCATACAAAAGGAGACCTGACTTTGACTATAGAGGAATGAAGGACAAGCTCAAGAAGAGATATACCCATGTACACAAAGTGGAGGACATATGGATAGATTGCAAGATAGACGAAGACATAAGGAAGTTGGAATATTGTTGGCTTACCTCAAAGAAAATTGTAAATTTATATCTAGTTGATATCTTAGAAGACATGGAGGATGAAGATAACATCCTAGATCCTATAATGAAAGGAACAGTGTCTCCAAAACCCCTCTTCTCACATCCAGTGGTCAAAAAAGGAAATGACTTCCACCAAGGAAATATTCCATCCAATTCTTGCTAACACCAATGTTTGGTTACAGGAAAGGGATATAAGATTGAAGTATTTTAATACAAGATTTGAAGAAGAAGAAATTGAGGGGCATGCTAAGAAAAAAATAGAGATTAGAACAAAGAATAAGGGTGATGTTCCAAGTACAAGTAAAACTCCTAAGCCTAAGATCAAATTCATATTGAAAGGGGGTAATAGCAAGGATTTAGAAGGGCCATCAACTCTCACAAAAGAAGTGTCAAATCAAGTTGAAGAAACAGAAAAAGAGATTCTAGATGAAGAAGTACAAGAGTCTCCACATGAGGATGCTCCAAAAGACTCTCTCATTTCTTCTTCCCCTATCACTACAACTTTGAAAAGTCAAGAACTCCTCCTGTTGTTTCAATTGATTAGCCTTTTCCTTCTACTACTATTGTTGCTACTACTATTATTTCAATTTCCCCTACCATTTCAATTCAATCTATTCATTCATCCCCAAATTCAGGGTCTATTTTTGATAGTCCTAGGAATAAATTTGAAAATGTTTCTAGCTCCTCACCTATTTTTCCAAGTCTATCTTCTCCTTCTTTTGATGTGTCTACTTAGTTTAACTTAGATAAATTTATGGTTGAAACTACATAGAATATATCGAGTGTGGAAATACCTATAGTTGTTCAAATTGAAACTCTACCACCTATGAATACCACCATTATAGGTGTAGAAACATCCACTCAAACCATGATGACAGGTCCTGGAGAAGGTTCTTCTCCTCTTCCCCCTTGGTTGGCCTCTCATACACTAAAGAGAAAGAAGCAATATGTCTCTCTTGACAACTTTATTTTGGTCATTTGGTGCCAGGAAAAACTAAATATACAAAGAAGCCAAAGACTCTCTCAAGGGTGTTAGTGGACAAAGTAGGCTAAAAATATGTTTAGGTTGCATAGCCTCCCCCATATAAAACTACAAAAGAGGTAGAATTTTTTGATTATTCTATCAAAATTATAGAGCTTGGTAAAAGGATGCATGAGAGTCTGAAAGATGATGCACAAGCAAAATTGGATTCTCTAATTGAGAAGTATGATTAGGATAGGATAATCAAATATCAGTATAAGGCCAATTTTGAACAAATCACCTATGTGCTTCAAAAAATTACTCAATCTTCGGAGTCTATGAAGCCTATTGCTACAAGCATAAAAGACCTTGTCATTCAAAAATTTGAAATCACACATGCACGAGGTAATGCAGTTATAGAATGGATTGATAGGATATTGGCTCAAGGAACACAACTATTGAAATCTTTTGTGGAAGGGATTGATAATATGGAAAATATAAAGATAAAATTGAGTCAAACAATTGATGCACTTTCCCAAAATCAACAAGAGATAGAGAAAAGTATTGAATCTTGGATAAAGATGAAGGATCTCAAGCTTGATGTGTTAGAGGAAATTGGGATAATTCCCAATAGAGAAATTTTTTTTGGCATATGGGAGATAATGAAGAATAAGAAGGATATCATCAATGATCTAATTAGAGATTTAATTTAAGCTTAGGAGGTTGGTGAAGATAAAGGATCAAATCTCATTGCCACAATAAAAGAGCTACATTTTCAAGTGTTTGATGACAACCAAAAATTTCTTCCCTCTGACATGGTTATCTAGGAGTTCACATCATTGATGCAAATAGATTTTGAAGATGAAGCTTTTTCATTAGCTTCTATCAACAAATTGGTGGAAATTCAACTTAATTTGGATAATATGAAAGTAGTACTAGAAAATCACAGGAAAAATTACATCATCATCTAGGACTCAATCACACAAGTATTCACAGTTTCCAGTCATACCACAGGACCAGATAATTAAAAATTCCAAGCAACATTAAATAAATATGAAGAATGAATGAAGAAAGATGATGAAGAATGAATGAATGTGCCATTTCTAGACTTAGTTTCTTTCCTATTATTTCCCTTTATGTAATTATTTCATAACATATTACATGTATTTTGTAAATATTCAATTACATGTAAAAATAGAGAAGTCTTAAATCAAATCGGGCTCTATTGTTGAATAAGTCAAGTTAGTTGTAACTTTCCTAGTTTAGCTCTTGGCTCTCCTATATATATGAGGGAGCTCTTTCATAATAGATCCCTTTTATCTTTTGAATTGAAGTGTTTCCCATTTGAAAAACATATTGAGACTTTGTGTTTAATGTGCAAATCAAATTTCAATCAATAAAAGAAGTAGAATTTCATCCAATATTTGTCTTGGATCTTCTTTGTTATGTGTTGATATTGTTCGTATGTCCTTCTCATTACATTTTCTTTTAAATTATTGAATACGTGGTGTGATATCATATATTTGAAATGAGATTTAAATCTAATTCAACATACTTTGGATTGCATTATTATATTTGAAGTTTATGTTCTTGTGTGTACACTTTGGTAATTATTTGAAGACTTTGGGCTATGGGTTATTATTAGCATTTTGTTGATATTTTGGTGGGGTATATTGGAGACTTTTTTTTGCAAGATACACCATTATTTATCTTTACAAATCATCATTGAAGGAAACAAAAGTCTTTGTGATTTTGTAGTTTTTCAAGTTACTGAAACTCATTGGTATCACTTTGATTATTCTTTCATTTAATAAAGCTAGATATTGGTTATTATTACTTAAAATAGTACTTTGAAGTGAATTCCATATTTTAATCATCATGAGATATAATTGTAATTTGTGAAAGAGGAAAACATCTATTCTAAAACAAGAGAATGGGGTGATGAAAACACCCATGGTTAATTATAGTGTATATAATTCTAGCTAGTTGTTAGTTGTCTTCAATAAACAATAAGAAGGGAGTCTCCCCTTGCTAAGAGGAGAGATTTAATCTCATTGTAATTGTGGCTGAAATTGCCTTTTGTAATTAGTTAGTTGATTACACAATATTTACCCATCATGATATATACACAAAAAAATTATGTTGGATGACATACACCTATGTCCAAATTATAGTTATAGTGATTTAAAAAATTAATTTAAAAAAATGTAACAAAAAATTATAAAAAATATCCTTTCCCTGGATATTGATGTTAAGAATCTATATTTTAAAAATTAGAATTTTATCCTTTATAGAAAAAAAGTTATGTTGGATGACATAAATGTTACTTTTTAAGAATGTTGTTTTCTATTTAAAACTAGTTATTAAAGGAGATGTTGAAATATTCATGATTTATTTCAAAAAAATTAAAAATATATTTAGAATCTACACATAAATTTCCACAAATCACTGTTTTGCATCATCTTCAAATTCTTAATTATTTATCTACTATAGGTTTCAAAAGGTGAAGAATTAGTTAAAAAATGTTCATATAATTGTCCATCTTGGCCAAAAAAGTGAGAATCAGTATTATGATTTCACTCCTAAGCAAAGTAACACCTTTTCAAATGTAACAATACTTTGTGCAATTAAAAAACCCAAATAAAAAATGAAACAACAAAAATAGACATAGATCATATTTACAAGGATCTAAGAAAAATTTGAGCCAAAAATGGTAGGAGAGAGGCACCTAGTGTGCTTGTGTCCTAGATAGGGTTTCAAAAAATTCAAATTTTAACTCTCTTTATTATTGTTCAAGGTTCTCAAATTTGTATGCAAACAAGTCTAACAGTAAATATTTTTCCAAATTTTGTTGAATTTATGATTGTGAACTTGAAAATGAAAATGTGCAACAATGTTGAAAATGTTTGAATAGTAAATGGTAATTGTGAATGCAATTTTGAGATCTAAGATGAAATAATTGCAAAATTTTAAGAATGATGATTTGATGCAATTTTGAAACAAAACTATGCGATATTCACTTTTTTGACTTAAATGAAAGATGTAATTTGAATGCAATAAACAATTTCAAACTTTAATGACCTAATGCATGTAAACCTGATCTAAGATGACTAAAACAAACCTTATTGCAACTTATGATGCAATATGATATGCAATTTTTTGGATTTTTATGACTTTTTACGATGAATTTACATGAAACCCTAAATGAGAAATGCAATGCAAAACCTATATCTAGGGTGAGTTATTAAAAATTTTAGAAGGTTTATGATGTTAAAATGTCAAGTTCACCAAAATGAAACATAGAAAAATGGGACTTTATTTTCATGTCCAAAACCCACAATCAATTCCACCTTTTCTAGGATTTCATTAGGGTGAAAATTAACAAGGAAATTAGATGGACTTTCAACCATAAAAGTGAGTCAATAAGACCTAGATTTGATCCTTTTGAGTCTTAAAAATTGATTAAAATTGAATTTCCCCAAATAGACCTATTAAACTATGTGTCCTAACCTAAAAATGCAAGATTCTGATAATTGGAAAACTATAACAAAAATTTGGACATCTGATTTGAGAAAGGTAGAGTTTTATGCACATGTCTCAAAAATTTAAAGCATATTTTGGAGGACACGGACACCCAAGGCATGAGTGTCCTTGTAGGCCTTTTCTAGATCTAAAATTTTGAACCAATGATGCTCTGTCTTCTCTCCAATTCTAGCCTTGCAAACTTTCGTCTTCGGATATGAACCTATAACAATTCTACAAAAGAGATGGTGGGGGTGGCTATATAGAAGTTTATCTTAGTCAAACCCCTGTTTTGGTGTTTCTACCTCCACAATAGCCAATAAAATTGATTGATAATAGTGTGTGCCCTAACCTTAAGTGCATCTAAGGTTGTATGAGCTAAAATGCATAAAACCCTACTAAAGTGTATCAGAGAAGGATTCGTATATGAAAATGACAAGATCTACCTAACTTGAGTTCAAAACACCCTTAGGAAAGATAAAATGTAATGATACCTTGCTTTAGGCTGCAAGTAGGATGAATCTTGAAGATGAGAACACTAGGAAACAATTCTGTAGGTTGAAGGAAATAGACAAATGCATCTCCCAAACCTAGAATCTGGCATGCTCTTCTATTGGCATCAATCTTTAATCATTACTAAAGACTTGATTAAATATGTAAATAATCTTGAAAACCTATGAATTGAAATGTATTTGATAGAGTGCGTTGATCTCTTACTTCTTTTCTCCAAAATTCTCCTTCTTTTTTTCTAGTTTCAAATGGTGAAAAGACTAGGTATTTATAGGCCTCTAATCTAATTTTGTATAAATTAGATCCCAATAACCGACTTTGGATAGTTGAATTGCAAATAATATTTTTGATACCGACATATTTGAAATTGGAGGGAAAATAGGACACTCACACATAATTTGTGAGTTTTCTAGCCCCATTTTCCAATACATTGTGTCGAGAGCAAGGTATTAGATAAATGCATTTTTTTCCCACTTGCAATTCATTGGTAATTATTAAAAATGGACCATATAATGCATAATTAAGGAGATTGGGGCTTGATTAAGGGATGTTAAAAATGCATAAATGCAAGATTCTCTAAAGTAGGTTCAAATTAAGCATGAAATTGTACTATCTCCTAAAAGGGAGTACAATTTATGACGCTACACAACTAATCACAAATGTACACACAAAGTCCAATAGAATAAATTAATGCTTGTAAATATTGTCTCAAGCATTCATGTATTCAAATGTTTAATAACTTGCCTCATAGAAAGAAAAATATTGTGCATAGCTCAAATAAAAAACATTTTGAATATAATTAAATTGATAAAAGTACTCTCTAAATAAATAAAAACAGAAATTTCATGTGTTTGGAGTATCATATCTATCAATTAATTTGGATTTGAAATTGAGTGGTAACTTAGGATGCAAGGAAAATTTAAAGGCCATCCAAGTATTAAATTAGTAGTAAAGGAGGAAATAAATGCACTATTAAAGAAAAAAATCTTGATTATTTTAACCAACACAATACTCCAAAGGCTATAATGACTACATACTACCATATGTGCCTTAAAATAATACAAATAAGTACAATATATTTTTGTTAGTTAACCATTTGATATACCATTATACCCTATCATTTATAGTCAATTTATTGGCATTTTTGACAAATAAATAAACATAAAAGATATAAATAAAAATTCACACTAATAAAAGGAAAGACCAAATGAAAAATGATGAAAAAATTGTTAGAATCTCATACAATTATTTGTTATCATGATGAAAAAGAACAAAAGTGCCTCGTTTCTCTTTCTTCTACACTCTGTACTGAGATATCATTATGAAATGGCCCCTATATATAATCAACTTATAATTAGTATGATTATTGTGTAGTATCTTAGTGTGCCTCTAGTTTGGATTTAGATCAAAACATGTTTAGAGGTTCATTATTCTAGACTAATTCTTATTGTGTATCTTTCTATTGAATATCTAATCACAAGCATACACACAAATTCCAATTGCTTCAAGTAATGCTTATAAATAGTGTTTTAGGATTTTATATTTTAAAATGTTTATTAACCTACCTCCTAGGATAAATAAAGAGTATGAAGTTTTAAAACCAAAAAATCATTTCAAACAGGAACAAATTGATAAAACCAAAGGGTAAGTGCAAAAAGATATGGTTTTTTTTCTGAAATCAGGAAATACTGACCTTGGATGAGAAATTGAAGATAGTTACACTCAAAATTTTAAGATGCAACAAAAACAATGTTCGTATTGCTCTGAGTCTACTTTCTAAACTATTATTATTTTTAAATGGTAGAGATTAAGGGGTTAAAAAAAGGGAGCCATAAAAATAGGTGTTGTTTTTTGTCAAAAAAACATAACATAGCACCTTTTGTGGTTCCCTCAAAAGGTTAACTTTTTTTTTATATTTTTAAAATCACCTCAGTGAGAAATTAGCTAATAGCATATAGTTTATGCTTGATTTTTTTGATAATTTTTTAATGAATATTTGATTTCTTACTAATTTTCAAAGTGGACACATCTTGGAAAATAGAATTTTTGTCATGCTACCCCTATAATTTTTGAAAACTAATCAAAAATAATTTTTATTTTTTTTAATATATGTAGAATGGAGTCTAGTTTATAAAATTATAATTTATTTGAAATTTCAATGAACGGTTAAAAATAAAGTAAAAAATACCAAACACTAGTTTTTGACAAAAAACAGACACACAAACAAAAGAAATCAAAGATGAAAGCCTTAACATTGTTAAAATGTGAAAAAAATACATTGTTAAATAGCTAAGAGAGAGCCTAGCATCACCTAGGCGTTTGATTTACTCGACCTTGAAACATGTGCAAACATGATGGTTAGGATGAACTAGATTATGTGAAATCATGTAGAATATGCAAAAACACATCTTTGGATGTTGGGAAGGCACTCCAAACCTTTAGGTTGGAAATCCAAAGAAAATCCAAGCCTAAGGCTTGGGGATTCCCAAAGCAATATATAACGTGAGCACAGTATAATGCGCTCACATTATGTCACAGTTTTGACATAACACAAGCATGTTATAACGCACTTGTGTTATGTCTTGTTTTATATTTTTCTTCCTTTTGAAAAAAAATAAATTATGTTTCCCAAGCTTGGCATAAGGCGAGCGTATTATAATGTGCTCATGTTATGTCTTGCTTGAAATTTTTTATGTGAAAGTTTGTTAAATGTATGTATGTTTGTATATATACTTGTATGTATGTATGTATGTATGCCTTTATGTATGTATGTCTGTATGTATGTATGTATGCTTGTATCTATGTATGCATGCATGCATGTATGTATGTATGTATGTATGTGTGTATTCTTGTATGTATGTATGTATGTATATATGTATGTATGTATATATGTATGTATATATGTATGTATGTATGTATGTATGTATGTATGTATGTATGTATTTGTGCTTGTATGTATGTATGCATGCTTGTACATATGTATGTATGTATGTATGAATGTATGTTTGTATGTATACTTGTATGTATGTATGAATGTATGTATGTATGTATGTATGTATGTATGCATGTATATATGTATGTATGCTTGTATGTATGTATGTATGTATGCATGCATGCATGCATGTATGTATGTATTTATGTATGCTTGTATGTATGTATGTATTTATGTATGCTTGTATGTATGTATGTATTCTTGAATGCATGTATGTATGTAAGTATTTTGGGTTTAAGGTATATAAGGGTGAGGATATAGGTTATAGGGATGAGGTTTTAGGTTTCTTGGTTTAGGGTTTAAGGTATAGGGTTGAGCGTTGATGGATTAGGGCTTAAGTATTAGGTTGAGGGTGCAAGGTAGAGGGTTGAGAGTTTATAGTTGAGGGATAATATTCATCTTGTTTAGTCTATAATATTAGGTGTGTAAGGTATAGGGATTAAGGTTTAGAAAATTGGATTTAGGGTTTACGATATGGATTGAGGGCATAAGGCATAGGGTGAAGGGTTGAGAGTGTATGGTTTAGGTTTTAATTATAGGGTTGAGGAATAATATTAAGAGTTTAGGGTATAAGGGTGAGGTTATACGGTATAGGGACATGAGGCTTTATGGGTGTAGGGTTCAAGGTTTAAGGTATAGGGTTGAGGATTGAGGGATTAAGTCTTAAGTATATGGTTGAGGGTATAGGGTTGAAGGTTAAGGGTTTACAGTTGAGGGATAATGTTCAAGGTTGAGTGTCTATGGTATATGGATCAGGGTTTAAGGTTGATGGTACAAGTCATAAGGATGAGGGTTGATAGTTTAGGGCTTAAGTATAGTGTTGAGGGTATAGGGTAGAGGTTTGAGGGTTAAGGGATAATGTTCAGGGTTGAGTGTTCAAGGTTAAGTGTATAGGGTATAGGTCCATTAGGGTTTAAGATATTGGGTTCATGGATTAGGGCTTAAGTATTCTTGGTTGAGGGTTGAGGTTGTAAGGTGTAGGTTTTAGGGTTTAAATGTTGAAGGTTTATGGTTTAAAGGTTGAGGGTTGAGATATTAGGGTTGAGGGATGAGAGTTTAAGGGTTGAGAGTTGAGGGTTTAGGGTTGATGATTTAAGGGATAAGGGTTGAGGGTTTAGGGTTTAAGGATGAGGGCTGAGGGATTAGGGTTTAAAGGTTGAGGGATTAGGGTTTAAGGGTTGAGGGTTGAGGGTTGAGGGATTAGGGTTTAAGGTATAGTGTCAATGGTTGAGGGTTGAGGGTTAATGGATTAGGGTTTAGGGTTTAAGGGTTTAGGGTTTAGGGTTTAGGGTTTAAGGGTTGAAGTTTTAAGGGATTAAGGTTTAAGGGTTGAGGGTTAAGAGATTATGGTTTAAGGTATCGGGTTGATGTATTAGGGTTAAGGGTTTATTGTATAGGGTAGAGGGGTGAGGGTTGAGGAATTAGGGTTGAGAGGGTTTAACATATAGGGTTGAGATATTAGGGTTGAGGTTTGAGGGTTGAGGATTTAAGGTATAGGTTTGAGGGATTAGGGTTGAGTGCCTAATGTATAGGGTAGAGGATTTGAAGGTTGAGGATTTAGGGTTTAAGGGTTTAGGCTTGAGGGATTAATGTTTAATTTTTTAGGGTTTAAGGTTTGAGGGTTGAGGGATTAGGTTCAAGGTTTGGGGGTTTAAGGTTTAAGGTATAGGGTTGAGGGATTAGGGTTGAAGGTTGAATGTATAGGGTAGAGGGTTTACAATTGAGGGTTGAGGGATTAAGGTTTGAGGGTTTAAAGGTTGAGTAATTAATTTATTAAGGGTTTAAGGTATAGGGTAGAGGGTAGAGGGTTTAAGGGTTTAAGGGTTGAGGGTATAAAGTTTATGGATTAGGGTTGAGGGTCCAATGTATAAAGTAGAGGGTTGAGAATTGAGGGTTGAGGGTTTAATGTATAGGGTAGAGGATTGAGGGATTAAGGGTTTAAGGGTTGAGGGATTAATATATTAAGGGTTTAAGGTATAGGGTTGATGGATTAGGGTTGAGGTTTTAATGTATATGGTAGAGGGTAGAGGGTAGAGGGTTGAGGGTTTAAGGAGTTAAGGGTTTATGGTTGAGGGATTAGGTTTGAGGGTCTAATGTATAGGGTAGAGGGTTGAGAATTGAGAATTGTGGGTTTAATGTATATGGTGGAGGGTTGAGGGATTAAGGGTTTAAGGGTTTAAGGTTTGAGGGATGATGGTTTAGGGTTTAAGGAATTATTGTTGAGGGATTAGGGGTTTAGGGATTAGGGTCCAATGTATAATGTATAGGGTAAAGGGCTTAAATTTTAAGGTTGAGGGTTGAGGTATTAAGGGTTTAAGGTATAGGGTCGAGGGATTAGGGTTGAGGGTTTAATGTATAGGGTATAGGGTAGAGAGTTTAAGGTTTAAGGGATTAAGGGTTTAAGGTATAGAGTCAAGGGATTAGGGTTGATGGTTTAATGTATAAGATAGAGGGTAGATGGTTGAGGGTTTAAGGGTTAAGGGTTTAAAATTTGAGGGTATAGGGTTGAGGGATTAGGATTAAGGGTTGATGGTATAGGGTTAAGGGATTAGGGTTGAGGGTTGAGGATTGAGGGTTTAATAGTTGAGGGATTAGGGGTTAGGGGTTGAGGGATTAAGGGTTTAGGGTTTAGGGTTTAAGGGTTGAGGGTTGAGTGATTAGGGTTGAGGATTTAAGGGTTGAGGTTTTAGGGATTAGGGTTGAGGGTTTAAGGGTTTAAGTGTTGAGGGTATAGGGTAGAGGGTTGAGGGTTGAGGGTTGATGGTTTAAGGGTTGAGGTTGGTGAGGGTATAGGATTGGGGATGGGATGAGGGTTGGGGAATTATAGGGTTGAGGATTGAGGGGTTTAATGGTTGATGGAATTAAGGGTTAAGGGTTGAGTGATAATGGTTGAGGTTGAGGTTTAGAGGTTTGCAGGGTTGGGAGCATAGGGTTGGGGATTAGGGTTGAGGAGGTTGAGGTATAGGGTTGAGGATGGGATTAGGGTTGAGGTCCTAGGGATTGGGTTCAGGGATTGAGGATTAGAAGTTGAGGAGTTTAGAGGATTTGAGTTTAGAAGTTTAGGAGTTGAGGAGTAGAGGGTAGAGGTTAAAGGTTTAAGGGTTTAAGGGTTTAAGGGTTGGGGGTATAGGGTTGAGGGATCATGGTTGAGGGTTGAGAGTTAAGGGTTTAATGGTTGATGAATTAGGGTTGAGGTTTGAAGGTTTGATGGTTTAGGGTGTAAGGGTTTAAGGGTTTAAAGGTTTAGGGTATAGGGTTGAGGGTTGAGGGTTGAGGATACAATGTATAGGGTAGAGGGTTGAGAATTAAGGATTTATGGTTTAATGTATAGGGTATAGGGTTGAGGGTTTAAGGGTTTAAGGGTTGAGGGTTTAATGTATAGGGTAGATGGTTGAGGTTTTAAGGGTTTAAGGGTTGAGGGTTGAGGTTATAGGGTATAGGGAAAGGGTTTAGGGTTTAAGGGTTTAGGGTAGAGGGTTTAAGGTTTTAAGGTTTAGGGTTTAAGGGTTTAGGGTAGAGGGTTTTAAGGTATAGGGCAGAGGATTGAGGTTGTAGGGTATAGGGTAAAGTTTTTAGCATTTAGGATTTAAGATATAAGGTTGAGGGTTAATGTATAGGCTTTAGCATATAGGGAATTGTGGTGAAAATCCATATCATGCACAAAACAAGACATACATGACACTTAGAAGATTTCATAATTGGTAAAATAAAGGTCTTATTGATGTACCTCAACCCAAACCCCTATTGGCACATGATAAGAGTTAAGAATCCTTTACAAAATTAACTTTTTCATAACGCAGGTATGCTTTGGAAAAGTTGAAATATGACCGCTTTTAGAGCAAGCTAAAACACGCTTGCATTATAATGTGAGTGGATTTTGTCTTGTTCTAAAAATGGTAAGATAGGTAGGACACCCATGATCTAGGCCCAAATGGTTTGTTATTCTCCTACTTTTGTGTGTGATCTAAAAAAAAAGGATTTTTGATGTTGTGGGAAGAGCACATGCAATTTTTACACATTCCACCACCTTTTCATCAACTTTCCACCACCTTTTTCTGGTTTTCCAACTTAGGAAGGAGGAAATAACATATTTTTTACATCAAATTTGATTATATCAAGTAAAGTTTCAATTTTTTTAGTGTTGCAATGCTAATTATGATTAAATTGTTATAATTTAACATTATACATTGGTTAATTGTATATTTTTTAGTAATTCTATTAGAGTTATATACAATTGAATATTGAAAAGAAAGAATTTTTTTGAAAAGCTCAAATTGTTAAGGAGTTTGATGTAAGAAGAAAAAAACACTACACATAATTGGATAGTTTCTCCAATCGAATCTCTAATTTTAAGTTATGTCAAGTCTTTAAACATGTTCTTTACATTTTCCTTCATTTTCTTATGTTTCTTTATCACTTCTTATCATACATGCTTAATACAATGCTTTTATTTTGTTATCATTTTTATTTTGGGATTAGATTTTGCTAAGTATTCAAAATTATGAGTGCTCAACATACATATCCTTAATAAAATGCATTATATTTTTCTAAGGGATTAGATTAGATTTTGTTAAAATGCATATTCCATGTTCATCATTATTTGTTTTTACTTATTGACATCTATGAGCATTCAAGGGGGGTTACTTTGAAAATTCTCATTATAACCTTAGCCCCTCTTGGCACATTTAACCTAGACAATTCATTACTCTTTTGTAGTGGTTTGGTTGCTCTTATGGTATCATGCAACTCTTAGGAAACTAAACAAATCACGGTTTGCATTGCTGCAATATTCACATAGTTTCTTCCTTTCTTCCCTACAATCATTTGTCTCATGTCCTATTTTACCACACTTTTAACAAGGAACAATCTCCCTTCTCTAACCTTAATTTTTTCCTCTACAATGTCCTTCGCTAAACTCATTGTAATAGGATCTATTGTCATTAAATTCTTCTCTATAACTAGTAGAATGTATTTCTTCACGGAGTTGAATGATATTGCCTTTTGAACTGAGTATATGTCATTAACCTCTCCATTTGGGCTATTGGTTCCCACAATTTTTTTTTTAAATATATCCTTTTTCCAATCCTTTAGCCCTTTTCATAACCTTGTGGAAAGGTTCACTATTTTTATATTTGGGGTTCCACTAGGGTTGATACTCCTCTTCATCTCTTGACTAAAATAATAGTGAAGAGCAATCATTTGTCTCATGATTATCTCACTTTCCACAAAGACCAAAAAAACACTTTTTAACATCCTTTAAGTCTCCCTTTATTGCAACATTTCCCTCATCTTCCTCACACTCTCTAAAGTAATCATTGTAAACTTTTTGTCAAACCCTCTATGGCTTGGAAACAACTTCAACTTCAATCCAAACTAGAAAAACTCACGTATAGATGACAAATAATCCAAATGAAAATGCTAGTTAAGGTTTGATATGAAATGTGCAACCAACTTAAGACTCTTGATATGATATTGGCTACCCTCTTCATACCTCCTTTGGACTATCATATATTGTGTATTATAATTTCACGAAAAATTTCAAAATTATGTAAGTTATTTATTTAATCTAGAGTACTATGGTGGAACTAATATTTATCTCTTTTTCATACTACAGATAAAACTCTTCATCATTCCAAGGAAATAATCAAGGATTAAACCAACACAAGAAGAGCAAGAAGCTAAGAATGCAAAAAAAGAAAAACATATGAGGTAACTTCATGAGAAGAGGAAATTGGGCATGATAGAAGAAGGCATGCCAATTGAAGAGGAACATGAACCATCTACGAGAGATATGGTATTGCTAGAAAAAAGGGAACAAATGCAAAACCTATGTGCAATGAGAGATTTGAATCTTGTAGTTGGAGAAACATCCTCTACCGCAAGTCAAGATGGAGGGACACCATCTACCACATCTCAAGTTGAAATTACATCATCAATCACATGTGAAGAAGGAGGTACACCATATTTTCCAACTCAAATTCAAGGTACTTCATCTATTTAATCTCTAATCGAAGGTATGCCATCTATCCCATCTCATTTAACTATTGATGAAATTCCTAATATTGAGAAAAAATTACCTTTGAAAACACCTAAAATTTTGCACATAAATCCCAAGTATTTAATTGATATTCATGATAATATTTTACAACCAATGGAATATAAGATTCCAAAACATACTTGTAGAAGATATTCGCATAAAATTTGGAAAGTATTCTTTGAAAAATTAAATGAGATAGAAGATGTCAACTATTTGTTGAAATAATGCAGAGTATAAAGTATAGGTCCATAATGAAGATTCTTGGGTTGAGAACATCGAAGGATTCAAGTGAAAAATCTATTGTGAAAAACCTAATGAGTACATATGAGAGTGTGGGTAACACCTCACACATACAAGATAGTAATGCCACATGATGTGCCATTACATTAACAATAGTAAGTAATCAAATGAAGAAAGTTCATCTCATTAGAAAGAAAGGTCAAGCATTGAAAATAAATAGAAAATATTTATCAAGATCTTCTGGAAGGCACCAAAGAATCGAGGACATTGATAACAATGAATTATGGGTATTCTCAAGGAAACTACCATGAAAAGATAAACCAATTGTTGAAGCATTGAGATCACTAATTGAAGACTTTTGGAAGTGTAGTGTAAGAAAAAGTATCATTTTTTCACACTTAATTTGGGAAATATAAATATTAAAATAAACTAAATTATGCCTTAATTTAGTGTTGTGATATGTATTTTACATACACATTAAGTTTAGGGCCTAATTAATTAAAATGGACTTAATTGTGTCTTGTTTATGTTGTTGTAAGGTGTACCTTTACACTTTCACACTAATCTTGGGATTTATTAATTAATTGAGGTTAATTTTCCTTAATTTACCCCTTTAATTCAAATAAAAGCCTAATTAATTGCATTTTCCTAAGGGTAAAACCCGAAATTCATTAATTCCTTGACATAAAACTTGTCATTGGAAATTGTGTGTCCTAGGTGAGTGACCTTGGACCCATTTTCCATAGGGCGAATGGGTCCTCACTTAGACCTAGGACCCTAATTTAAAATGTCTTTTTGGTGGTATTTTAACATTTTCAAATCCACAATTCAATATCGGCTTGTGAAATTTGAATTTTGAGAAATTAAGGTTACATACTTATAAATATAAGGTTATTTCATTATATTTCACCTAGATTTTCAAGTGTTCAATTTCTAAGGAAAATTTTATGATCAAGATTATTGTCAAGAGCATTCAAGAGCATATTTCTTCATCATTTGTTTTAGTAATCAAGATCCAAGCATTATGTCAAATTTATGTGGATTCATGCATGTTTTTTGAGTTAATATGTTGATGTAGGTTTTATGATTCAATCAAGCATTCAAAGTCAAGATCCACATCCATTAAAGCCATTTCATGCAAGTTGCAGACCTCCATTATCAAAATTTCATCCAAGGGTTTGGTGAGTTGATACATAAAGTTTTTCATTCATCATTCCTTTCATGTTTCTATTCATTTCAAGGTTTAATTACCAAAATAGGGTTTGACCAAGGAAAACCCCCATTCACCTAACAAAACAACAGTTTTCCCTATTGATGTGTGTTTGCAGATTTTAGGTGGAAGATCTATTGAAAAACAAAAAATTGAAAAGTTTTCAAAGTTGCATTTGTTATCACCATTTTTTCAAAATCATAGAAATTGACCTACAAAATTTATTTTTGGATTTTTGATTACGAGATTCAAGAATCTGGGAGTGCAGACACAGGAGAATAGAACCCATAAATTGATTTTCAAGGTCCCTAGCCAGGACCCATTTTCCATAGGGCGAATAGTCCTTGGTGAGCCTTCAAAAAGAACTTTTTATGAGAGGTAGAGGAGGTTTATCCCTTCTAGATTCTCCCTAAATTTTGTAGGTTCCATCAGTTTTATGTCTAATCTTCTAAATGCACTTTATAGATCACAATTTGGAGTTTATTTGCTATTTTTAATCTTTCTCCCCAAAGTGATATTTGACCTAGACCCCTATCCTTGCATGAAAAGGGAAATTAGTAGATTCACACTTTGACTTGATTCACCTCAAGGTTGACAGTCATTTCATAGTGTGGATCTCATTTCTTAATAAAATTAGAGAAGTAGGACCCATTTTCCCTCTCTAGATCTACTTTTCCATTTTGGGAAATTCGCCTATCCTATTTTTCTATGTTTAAGGAAGAATAACACAAGGATACCTTTGAATCAAAGTGATGTGGTAAGGAGAATTGGTAGTTGAAACTGTGAGCCACATCCAAATATTTTTTTGGATATGACTCAAACATGATTTTTTGGTAAATTTCTAGAGATGTATCCTTAAGTTAAAATTTTTCAAAGACATTTTGAAATTATAAATCTTTTCTATGTCAAAATAAATCACACACACACACACACACACACACACTACTTGTTGTTGTAGAGTACATATTGAGTTTTCTAGCCATTTTGATGTTTATCAGTCTATATGTTTAGATTTGCATACTGACAATGTTTTACAGGATTGTGTCATACATGCCCCACCTACATCTTCAAGAGACTTCATCTCAACAATTTTATGTGAAAGAGAGGAAGGTCAATTATTCTACAGGAAATCATGCTCGGATGGCACATGTTAGCATTGTGGTGGATTAAAACGTATGCCAATATATGAACATATGGAAAGTACACATGCATTTGGAAATGAACTAGTAGAATTCAACAAGTATAAGATAGTGGCCTATAATACAAAAGATGGTAAAGAAGAAAAAAGACATGATTTTTTTATTCAAAAGATTCTAGTGTATCAATTTATGTCTATATTTTGTGACAATATAGTGTTTGAGTATGCAAGGCGTATCTATAGAAATCAATGGTTGGACTTGCAATTCAAGTTATGCAAAGACACATTTCGACTTGGTATCATTTTTCTAGTCATCAAATTTGTAGAGAACTACAGTCTACAACCACAATGTGAAGTGCAATCATAGTATTACAACTCCACACAAGTTACTATATTTATGTGCATAGCATCCATTCATGTCGATGATAGTATAGAGGATGACTAAAAGATCATAAAGGAGTATCATTTTTATATTAGTGATGATTGCACACATTCTGTAGAGTTCATGCAAGGTTTCTTTTAAGTTTTTTACCATGATTTGGCTAGAAGGGGCATATCATTCCGTCAACATATCATATGATCGAATAATTGTGCATCACAATTTAAGAACTCATGGATGTTCTATTGGTTGAGAAATATGCATAATATTATAGGTGTTAATCATATGTGGAACTTTGGTGAGGATGGGCATGGAAAGGGGGAGAATTATGGTGTAGGAGCATGTATCAAAATAGCCATAGCACGAGAAGAGTTAAAGTATAAAGACAATGAAAAGTTGATAGATGTGAAATCAATCATCAAGTGGTGTAATGCTTCAATGGGTCTAGGTAATGAAGTTAAGTTTTCAATTTTTAGATTTTCTTGGTTGATATATATGATACTAACATTTCACAATATGAGGATTGTTGTACATTGACAAGATCAAGTGAGTTGCACTCTTTCAAAATCTCTAATGTAGGTTCATGGAGTATCCATATGCGAAAGATGGCATACTCTTATTCTTCATGTACAATTCAAGCCTAGAATGAGTGTGATTCAAAGGAGTGTGTTGACAAATGGTGGTTAAGTTTTCTTAGCCCACTTGACACGTATCAGCTTTTGACGACACTGGAACTGACATGGATGCAATCATCAGTTGAATTTGATCACATATTAGATCTAGTTCAACTAGGTAATAGATCTAATTGCATATTTTTTGAAATTTCTAATGTTATCTTACTTTGTAGTGTTTTTTTTAAGGTTGACTAAATTCATCTAATTTGTTGCACATATCAATGTAGTGCATGTTTATACAGTTATTGTAGATGAAGACAATGAAGAAGGAAAAAATTATTACTTGTGTCATTGTGTTGAGGCCAAAAACAAATTGGAGGCCCCAATTACAAATGGAGAAAACATTGAGTATCCTACATGCTTGATGGTTGTTACTGGAACATGGCTTAGAAGGTACCTACACAAGAGTGTTAATGTTTATTTATTTCAAAAAATTTACACACATTGAAATATTCTTCATTACTCAGACCTTGTCATGGCATCCAATGTTCATTTGATCAAATATGGGGGTAGACCTTTAAAGAACTTGTGGAAGGTGCATGAGTTTGACCATGAGGAAATACTTGACACAATAGAGTAGAGCCAACCTGGATGGTTTGTTGGATTAATTTGTATGCACATTGAATTATTAAAGTCATGTTATTGATATTAATGTATTGAAGTTGATAGTTAGGCCTTTCACTATCACATTTCTTTACTTATGTTTTGGTTCCAAATTTCATATGGAATAGGAAGGACTTACTACCCCTCTTTAACTTAAAGTTCCTCCTTTTTTTGCTACTACATTTTTACACGTATACAATGAATATTGGGTACATATTATATGCATATTTATGGTAGGTATATTTACTCATTTTCTTTTGTTGTGTCTCACTATCAAGTCAAAATTACATGATTTGGTTCCCTTAGTGGTGGTAAATGGACCATCTTCTTAGGTTTAACAAATTGATATGACATATTTAATATGACCATGTAATTTTGTTCAACTTTGTGTGGTAAGTATGATCTACACTCTGATGTACTCATGAAAAGTAATGTAAAAAGAATCATTGATAGCATCATGTAACAACACATATATATTGAATGATAACTATGAAAATTATATAGACAATATATAATCATCAACACATAAAAAAATTCTCCAATAAGGCTAAACAGGTATGATATATAATGTGTAGGTACAAAGGAGATTAGCATCAAGGTACATTCACATTTTTAGAAAAAAGATGATCATTCGCAATAACCATATTATTATTTTTCTTCATTTTATTCTTGATATTTTTAAGATTCTGCTCTAAGATAGAGTAATCATGTGATTCTATTTATTTAATTTCATTTGAAAAGTTCATATTTAGGTTCTGGCCAAGTTGATCAACAATAGTAAATCAAATCATAATCTTCAACAACTAAGTCATTTAAGCTTTCATTTATAGAAACTAGTTAGAATTTGTAAACCTTGGATTTGAATATCATATTGGTGTTCACAAAAGAAACTTCATTAACTACTCTTTCTTTCAAATCCTTCACTTCTCTCCATACTCTCCAACCATCCCAAAAATTCTATTTCATACCCCTGCATGCCAAAAAATTTCAAACTACATTGCACTGACAATTTCTTTTAGGAGATTGAAGTGGGAAAGGTAAATAAATTTTAATGAGTTGTTACTCAAAAATCGTGGCAATTAGAAACATTCCATCTAAAGGTATGCAATCATGTAGGGCCCCTCTATAATAACTTCTCTTGGCTTTTCATATCTTCAATCCATCTATTGGAAATATGAATGAACAATAACCTGAATGAAGTTGTGCACACTTCAAAGGATTAACCAAGAAAGACACCATCCACATGAACACGAAATTGATGCATCATGAGCAAGGAGAAAATTTGATCAAATTATGATATATTGATTTGATATCTAGAATCTCTAGAATATCATGAGATACATGAGATATGAGATGATTTACAATGAACAAGAACCTTTTTTATATAGGCAAGGTGAGAGGAGGTTTGATAACCACCTTGTATGCAAACATTAAATGTCTAATGCATAATTTTAAATGCATGAGTGAAATATTAAATGCCTAGATAACTATAAGCTAATTAATAAGACATGGGCCCATTAATACTATTTTCTAGAATTCCACCTAGGAAACTAACTCTTAAGTAAACTTATTAATGATGTGAATAGGTCCTCACTAGGAAATTTTTAGGAAATAACCCCATTCACACTAACACCCCCCCATAGGCACAACTTGGGAGTGTAGTTATTATGCAAATGATACAAATGCAATATGTATCCTAGCTACTAAGCCATGTTAGGTACCCATGTAAAAATGAAAATGCAATCTCTTACAAATAGAGAAGAGGAGAAAACCTCATGGAACAAAAATCCTCTCCAAAAAAGAGATATAATGCAAATCATGTACAAGTAATGAAATTAATGAGTGGAGGTCTCAACATCAATACCTCCCAAGAGCTACATCCATGAAAAGAATGCAATATAATCAATAGCCCCCAATAAGAGGGAAATTGATAGACTATATAGCCCCCTATAATGTGTAATCACCTACAAAAATGGTAAGTTCCTAAAGACAAAATACA
>VDFB02105785.1:433313482-433489922 GCA_007258455.2 Sequoia sempervirens | reverse complement strand
GTATTAATTAATGTAACCTTTCGTGTTTCAACTTTAGAGCATGTAGAGCGTGATCAACGTGTTGAGCATGATCAGGCTAGAGAAGATCAGAAACATGATGTGGCCCCATCGGGTAAAGAGGACCACCCTCATGTTCTCTTAAACATATTTAATTTCAATTGGTATATTAATTAATGTAACCTTTCATGTTTCAACTACAGATCAGGATTTAGAGGGTGTTCAACATGTTGAGCATGAGTCTATAACAAAAGTTTAGGAACATGATGTGGACCCATCAGTAAAGAGAACCACTCTAATGTTCTTTTAATTAATGAAATACTTGAAACAATAATAATAAAACATATCAGTTTAACATTTATTTCTTATTACAGCAGATCCCCCCTTGAAGCGATGTCCACGTCATGAGCAGATGACTATGCATACATTAAGATCACAAGTAGAGGTAAGAACAACTAAAGGGGGGACAAATATTGATTTAGAAAATGATACTCCACTTCAGCTTTATGTAGCTTTCAAAAAGAAAAAGAAGAAGTGATTGTAATCATATCATGACAACTATATTGTTGATAATATGTAAAAACTAAAGAATGAATATTATATGTTAATGAATGAATGAATGTGAATATGTTAATTAATAAATGTTATATGTTAATGAATGAATGTTATATGTTATTAATGGATGAATGAATGAATGTTATATGTTATTAATGGATGAATCAATGATTAATGTTATATGATTGGGTATGGGGAATTGAGAGTGATGTGAGGGGGGGAGGGGCCAAATGAGCTTCCACCGCCATGTGGTTGGCCCTGTTAAGTAGAGAATATTAAACTATTCTTGAAACAAAGAGAAGCTCAATAAGGTAATGCACTTTTCAATATAAGAAATGCATCATTTGAAGCATCAAACCAATATGCAGTCTATATGTATGATCAGTCATCAGTCTTCGCAATGGCACATTTCCACGAATATTTAAAAAATAAAATAAAATTGATGCTTCGTCGCAATTTCGACGAAAACCACCGATGAATCAACATAAATGCTCGACAAAGTTGCTATAGCTACGACAAAGTTTTCAGCATAATTCCTTGCCCATTTCATTACAAGTTCGATGAGCTTTCAGCGTTGCTACAACACTACTCCTTGCCCATTTCATCGCACTTGCGATGAACTTTTGGTGTTCTTCCGATGCTACTCCTTGCTAATTTTGTCACAACGTCGACGAACTTTTGGTGTTGTTTCAACGCTACTACTTGAATATTTCGTCGCACATTCGATGAAAGTTTGGTGTTGTTTTGACACTACTACTTTCCCATTCCGTTGAAATTGTGATGAACATCTACTATTGTTTCGATGCTATTGCTTGCCCATTTTGTCGAACTGGTGACAAAATTTTGTTGTAATTCATCGGTGGATACACAAAGTTTTTGTCGATATTCTGACGAATGTTTGAGGTATTTCACGATGCAGTCAACCGATGATTCTTCGTCGTTAGTTCAATGTTTAATTCGTCATTGGATGTTCGACAAAAAAAAAATGGAAAGATTTTCGCCATTTCATCGCTCTTCCAAAAAATATTTGTCGAGCTGTCGATGAACAACCATCGGAAAATGGTGTCAAATTCAGTAGTGACTTGTTGGAGGAGGAATATGTGGAGGAAGCAAGATTGACAATATCATAATACAATAAACTCCCAAGGTGTAAAATTTGTGACATTCTAGAGATTGAAAGGGCCAAAAAGGAGGAGAATTATGGTTCTTATGTTAGTCTGTACATGGAGTGCTTCTACAAGAAAAATTTGCAACCTTCCTTAGATCATGCAATCGATAATAAAGGTTTGTTCACAGATGGGGAGATTGAACGACTGACTAAACTTGTAATAGGGTTAATCACACTGTATTCATATAAACCCAAGAAGGAATAATGTATTGCCATGAATCTCTCTAAATGTTTTCATTAATAGAAAGAGAACTACCCTCTTTGGTAGCAATTTGCCTTAAAAAAAAAGATTATTTTTTTATTTCAACCTTTCTTCTTAAATAAAATTCAAGAAATGTTATATATACATATTTAGCAATTTTGACGACCTTCAATCACACTCCATACTTATAAATTTTAAAATCATTCTTACAACTATAATGTATGCACTCATGGAGTGGACCTAAACTATAATATTTTGTGGCAATCTTTAAAATTGTTTGAACTTTATCCTTCAAATCTTAGTTTTTCTCTCATCATCCCATTTCTCCTTTCTTATTGTTACAATTTACCCCTTTTATTGGTATATAATGCATCAATCATGATTTAATTTATCCACTTTACCCACGTGTTCCCTTATAAGATTTGTTTATTTAACCTTTGCTTTCATTATAGTACATATAGGTTCTAATTTTGCAACTTTTTTAAGTGTTATTATCTCCTTTTCTTATTCTTGATCTTCTCATAGGATCACTCAAAATACATCAAACATATAACAAAATCATTAAACCTTGCTATAGACACATCCTGTCAAAAAAAATTAGCAACAAAATCTCATGTTATTCTCCTTGTTTTTTCATAAATATCTTGGCTATAAGTATCTCTATTTTATATTCTCCTATTCTAGATCATTTTCTGTTACTTTTTCTTTATATTTCTCTATCACAAAATCTATTTCTAGATATATATTATTGTTCAATTAGTGCTCCATAACTAATTTTTCCTCAAAATTATTCACTGCAGAATCAAATTCATCTTCTTTCTCCAAGACATTGTTACTAAATTATTAAGTCTAAGGCGATTCTATCATATAGGAGAGGGTATATTGGCATCCTTTACTTTCCAATATATTCTACTATGTAAATTTGGATGTTTTTGTGGTCTCTTTAGGGGGAACCCTATAGGAGTTGTGGAAGAGAATTCTTTATCTCCTAGAGAGTATATGAGGCATATTATCTTCTTGCATACCTTTAACATGGCTAGGGATAGGTTCATCTTCTTTTCTAACATATTCCCCTTGTATAATAAGGTGTTTCAAGGAAGACTCATGAATTGATTGAGGCTATGTTTGTCATAATGCTTCTATTACCTCAAACTTAACTAACCCATAACAAACTAGGTATTTAGTTTTCCCATTTTAGACACTTTATCAAGGATTTGAATAAAAAATGAGATAATCATATAATTCTTTGATGTCTCAAATGAATTGTTAAATGTAAATGGCAATGATAGATATATGTATTTTTTCTTGCAAATCACTTCTAGATGAGATGATATGTAATTTTTTTTTATCATACCTCTAGTAGAGATATTTATAGGATACCTTGAGTAGGTATCATTTGGGTTCATTTTCCTATCTTTAAAAATTTATTGTGAATGTTTTCTAGATTTAGTGTATGAATGGGAAAATACATTATATTTATAGAATACCAATGCAATAATTTTTGTCCTTATTACTATTATATTGAGAGTGTAATATCATATCCAGAATTTTACTCTTCTAATCATGTTGCTTAAAATATCTTTCTACAATATAAGTATTTTCCACTTTACTTAAATATCTTCCATCTTAATGATCAAATAGCCAAACAATCATTTTATACCTTATCCACACCAAAAAAGATTAAATAACTATGTTATTTTTATTTATTAAAATTAACCTTAAATTATTAAATTGAATGGTTTTTTTTAAGAGAAGCCAATATTTTCATTAAGAAACAAAAATTTGAACTAAACTATTAAAATATTAAATGTCTAGAGTCCATGATTTTGTGTAATGATGTTTCTTGATTGTTTGAAGATTTGAAAAATACCGAATTTAATTTAATTTTTTAAATGATCCACCCATTTACCACAATTCAAATAGTAGTTGTATACGTCTAAAAATAGTCATGGTTAATCAAGCTTGTTAATTAATTAAATATAAATTATTTAATTAATCTTCTAAAGTCATCTATATATAAATAAATTTAATCATTTATTTATATTGTTCACTCTTATAATTCTTCTACCTTAATTAAATAAATAACTTTATTTAATTATTACCATCTTCCATATTCCTCTTAATTAAATTAAATAAATTTTATAATTTATTTATATTAATTATCATGTTATTCTAAATTTAAATATTTGAATTCAAATAATGGAATATTCCTCCAAACACCCTCTTCATCTCATAGTTAAATTAAATATTATAAATATTTAATTACCTTCTAAATTCATTTCTCACACATAATTAAATATTACTTATTTAATTATGTAAACTTCTAAATTCATCCTCACGTATAATTAAATAAGTTTATTTATTTAATTATGAAATTCATTCCCAATTCATTCTTCAAATGGAAACTTTCCTTTAGTTTTGAATGAAAAATTTGAAGAAGAGGAAACCTTCTATTTCTCTCTCAACTTTCAAAAATCTCTTACCGTTCATCCTGACAAGCTTGATCTGAACCATTAATCATGGCATCCAATCAAATTCTTTCAAAAACTCTGTAAATACATGTGCAAATCCAAACATTGGTTACAGACACAGATACGCAATTACGCTTACGCTTTTATATCTTTAGCATTTCAACAATAATCATATCTTAGTAGTAATATAATCATAACATAGCATAATCTTGCATTTTAGCATAGTGTGCATTTTAGTTTAAATCTCATTCTCTAGTAGTCCATTTCGTTGAGCTTGGCATACTGAATCTAAGAGCAACTTGAACCAACGAAACCCTGGAGATAGAGAGCAATAAGACAACTTTGAAGAAGTTGCACTGAGAGTTTGTTTACATTTTCTTTAAGTTTCTTTGATATAAAGTTTTATTGATTGTGTTTTGAATTCGTTATGATAGTCATATTTTCATACACACATAAAATGGTGCCCACCGTGGGGCCTATGCCCCGATTTTAACATCTTCTTGCAGAGTATTCTGACAAGTTTCCACGTTCTGAAGTTCAGTTTTCAAAAACAATTTGGCATTTTAGCGCATTTGGGAATCTAATACTTTATGTTTGTGCAAAATATTTCAACGCATCTGGGGATTGTTTCAGCACTTCTGAGGGTTAATTTAGCACATCTGAGAGATATAATAGCGCATATAGTATCATTCATTTAGAGTTAAATTGACATTCGATTAAAGTAGCGCATTTAAGAACTATTTTAGCTCATTTAGGGTCTGTTTCGGCAAATATAAGGTAGATTTCAGAGCATTCATGTTGCATTATTTACAAATTCAAATTGGCATTCAATTAAAGTGGTGCATTTACTATCTATTTCTATGCATCTTAGGTTTGTTTTTGTGCATCTAAGGTCTGTTTCTGCGCATTTAGGGTCTATTTCTATGCATTTATTATCTGTTTCTGTGCATTTACTGTCTATTTCTGTGCATCTAAGGTCTATTTCTGCACATCTGAGGTCTTTTTCTGTGCATTTACTGTCTGTTTCTGTGCATCTAAGGTCTATTTCTACACATCTGAGGTCTTTTTCTGCGCATTTGGGTTGTAACACAAAAACAAGATTTTGAGTCTGACGCGTTCTGTAGACATAATCTTTTCTGGTTTAAAGTGAATCAATCTAGGATAGTCACCACACTTTGATCATGCAGTTAAAATGAACCCCATGCTTGTTGTGAAGCAATATCTTCACTTAGCATAAATCATTGTGATTTGGTGCATTAAAATGAATCTGTTTACTCTACTTGATTGTGTTTGAAAGTGGTAGGTGACTATGCTCTCACCTTGTGCAAACTAGGTGATCAAAAAGCCAAACCCATTTCATCCTTGTGTAACACCTATGCAATAACCGAAGTATCCTCTCCCCTTGCACAGTAATGCAATCCTGGGTGTAAGAGAAATGATTATTACCTATAGAAATTGGGCCTTCCTGTGGATTTCATCACCTCAACGTGACTCAAACCGGCAATGGAGCTAAAGCCAAGCTACCCCCGACCAGTATACAAATGTTAATCTTAAGAGAAAACCTAAGATTACGAGTGTGGATGTGTCATACGGATAGAGTAGTACTCCCATAAACCTTGTTGAGCTTAACCTCTTTAGGTTGGAGTGCCACCTAATTGGTGATTAATCTCTTTCCCCATGTATGGCCACTCGAACGGGGGTCCCGAATTAAACACCATTGTTTAGTAAACCAAAAACCTTGTATTTGCTAGCGTAGCACTGGTCGGTGTGAAGGAATCCACACTTTCACAGTCTGTAGTAGAGGTGATCAATCTTCCATGGGAGTTTCATGGGGGTTGGAAGCTTGGTTGGCCTAAGAAGAGAGTGCACTATAAGGGGGAGCCCGTGCAGCCAAGCTTCTGAATTCACATGCTACCAATATGCAGTTGGGGAAACCCGCGTGGAATCTAGCAGATATTGTCTTGGCTTTACCATAGGATGTGCTTGCTTTATCTTTGTTTGGTTACATTCCATTTAATTCAGAGTGTTTGTTGTGTTTTCATTCACATTAATTCAGATAAAGATCATCCAAAATGAACATGAGAAACAACAATTAAAATCATTCACACACTTGACTTTCTGACATCTTTGATCCAATAACATTATGATATTTCTCCCATCCTTAGAAAGTGGAAATCAACAAAATTAGTCAAGAAATAAATTTCCACTAGGATCAGGAAACCCAAGAAACAATTAGGGTGCAAGAAAACATTGCAAAGAAGAATTTTTTTGTACAAAAGTTGACACATCATGCTTCATTACCACATATTTCTTCATAGATACCAAGACTTTGTTAGAGGATTCACTGACGAGTACATTGTAGATCCTTTGGATTCATGAGCTTATTATCAGAAATTAGACCTATGGCAATGACATAATTTTAATCAACCTCTTGAGTTTGATAATATACCACAACCTTCTATTGAATATCCATCACATCCCAGTCAAATCCTTCAGTGATCTTAAAAACCTTTCTTCGAAAACAAAGATCAAATCTTTAAGAGTACACTTTTTAAAACAAATTTCTGATTATTGATTCAACTTCCCCAACATGATTCTAACATCCTTCATCATTGGAAGCCACAAACAAAAATTAGAAACATCTTTGATCATATCATAAGATTTCCATCTTATCAAATCAAGATATCATCATTATTGCACTTATTAGAACTGTGGTCTAAGTTTAGAAGAACTTTTTAAAATCATATGCCTATCTCTACAAGATCTCAGTACAATAAATTGAAGGACAAAATCCAACAAGAAGATCATACCCAAAACGCTCAAGAAGAAGGTGAAAGAAGTCATCCTCTTTACAATATAAGTCGTAATCCACTTTTCAACAACGACATGGATAACAGAGAAGAAAATCCATTCCACAACTACAGAGACATTAGAAAAACCCATATAGATAGTGATGATGAGCGAGATGAAGAACGTCTTAGAGAGGTTGAGCAAGATCCCAAATTTTACAAAGCCATAGAAAAGATCTTGCAAAGCGATAAAGAAAAGTATTTCCTCTATCTAGCTGACCAAGGAGCTAAATTGCCTCATGACTTTGATACCAAGAATTTGAAGAACAAACCTAAAGAAATGCCCCTAACTGATCTTAGTGCTTCGACTCAACAAATTAAGGCACTTCAAGAACAAGTTAAAGAGTTACAAGGGGGAACCACAACAAAGAAATATACTCTTGAGGAAATTTGTCCTTATCCTTTTGATCGAAGTCTCAACATGATTCCATTTCCCAAACATTATGAAATTCCAAAATTTGATTGTTATAATGGGAAATCGGATCCAATCGATCATGTTAGAGACTTCTGAAACATGACTTTAGAGTTCGCTCATGAGGACACTTACTTGATGCGTTTGTTTCCTAGGAGTCTCGGAGGTCACTCTATGGAATGGCTATCAAAAATCACACCTCCTATCAAGACATTTGAAGAACTAATCAATCTGTTTATATCACAATATGCCTACAACATCCAACACCAAATCACTATGATAGATCTCTGTAAAGTTGCGCAAAAACCTGGTGAACCTTATATTACTTTTCTTTAGAGATGGAGAAGAATGCTCACTAGATATCCTCGTCATGTTCTTGAAAATGAAAAGATGGTCACCTTCATTAACAACTTGAATTTAGAAATGAGCTATTGCTTGAATTTACATTGTCCTCCCTCTTTTGAGAAATTGATTGAAGATGCTATAACCATTGAAAGTGCTTTGGTCAAAAGAGGAATAATAAAACTTGACAAGGATAATCCTAGCTCATTTAATCATCACAACAATCAGGACAAGTCTAAATTTTGGACTCGCAACAAAAACGTAGTGAATGTTGGTGTTGTTGATGCAAATCATGTCTCAACTAAGCCATTTGTTCTCAGTACCCCAAGTACTCCTCGCAACAAAAATCATAACAATGTCAACTCGGTCACAAATAAGGGAAACAATCCTCCTCCTTCAAGGAACAATGTGAATCACCATTCTACTCCCAATCAAGGGACTATCAACAATCAAGGTTACCGGGGAACCACTAACAACAAAAACTCTTTAGGGAATACCTCGAATATAAATCCGCAATGATTTTCATTCTTCTCTAATAGAAGAACTTATACTCCACTTGATCAATCTTTAGAATCTATGTTCAAAGAATTGATGGCTAAAAATGTCATTACCTTGCCACCTCAATGAAACTATGAACCTAGTGTAAAGCCTCCATCATGGAATGAGGAATACTATTGTGACTATCATCGGTGCAAAGGTCACCGCACAAATAACTGTCAAGCCTTGAAGAATACCATTCAATACTTAATCGAAAATGGCACCATCACAATAGAAGGACATCAACAATCAAATGAAGATCACCAAGCATTTCACAACCCCTTGCCCAATTATCAAAAAGGTGAGTCTTCTAGAAAAAGTGTGAGTCATATTGATGAACCGATAATCAATCATATCTACACTGACAATGAGGGGGTCAACATTATTAAAGTCAACAAAAAGGTGGAATATAGAGAAGTCAACGCAACAACAAGGGCGCAAGCTAAAATTGTCTTAAAGGGTGCCTCTTCAAAATCCACTAGACCTCCACCTCAACATCAATATGACTTAGTCAACCAACTTCAGAAAACTCCTACTTAGATTTCTATCTTAGAACTCTTGAAGATTTCCCCAACACATAAGGAAATTCTCGAAAAGGCCCTCGTTGAAACAATTGTATCCACTGATTTGGATGTGGACAAATTTCAAGCCATGGTAGGACATTTTTCCTCACCCACATGCCTCTCATTCTCCGAAAAAGATGGCATTTCCATAACTCATCCCCATAATTCATCATTATACTTAGAGGTCATGGTTCACAAGTTTCGTGTTAGACAAATTCTAATAGATGGAGGTGTTGGTTTGAACATATGTACCATGAAGTTGGTTAAAGCTTTAGGATTTTCTGAGGACTCCATTGATCCTAGAAGAAAGATTACTATTAAAGCCTATGATGATGAAGAAAGAGCATCCAAGGGTTTAATCACGCTACCAATTAGAGTGGGACCTGTTATCAAAAATACTTTCTGTCAAGTATTAGATCATGATCTTGCATACAAAATCTTGTTGGGTTGTCCTTGGATCCACAAAATGCAATTTGTCCCATCCACATATCATCAATGTCTTAAGTTTCCTTATGATGGGCAGGAAATCATGATATCAACTGATAAATCAAATGTCCAAACTTGTGCCAACATCAAAGCTAGCCAAGATACTTTGGTTCCTAACAATCGAGAAGCTCGTGCTAGTACTTCTCTCAATATTGACACACAAATCAGTTAGGTAACCAATAGTTTCGACAAGAAATTGAAATTCAAGGACCATGGAGTTGGGGAGTACTCTCTCTATTTGAATAATTTACCTGCATCACCTCAGTCATAGGGACAACCTTCTATCACACAACATCAAATATCAGCAATGTCAACATCAACACAACCACCAATAGAGCCAAGAACAAAGTTTATTGGATGATTCATCAAAGAAAAATTCCCCATGGAAGATCCTAAAGATATAGAAATTCTAAACTGGCTCTATAAAGATGAAGATGAAGCAGTTTGTAATTTTAAATTACCAACAGATATATATGGAAAAGGGTATTCAATCATGCAGAAGATGGGCTATGATAAGGGTCCTATCGGAAAAACAAAAGAAGTAGTTGAGCCTATTCACCTTCGAGGACTTGTTGCAAAAAGAAAACCGGATTAGGCTATGATACTAACTCAAAAGAAAGAACATCCAAACAACTGCATGACACTGTCTTCACATTGCAAGAAGGTTCAGATCCAAGAGAAGCATGTTTGGCAACAATTCATAATTTCATGGATAATTACTCTGACACAGATTCTGCTGAATATGAATGGGACACCATTTACAATGATGAGTTCTTGAGGGACAAAGAGGTTGATGTAATACACCAGTATACCCCAACTTTAATCAAAGGTGAAGGTTCAGGGACCTAAACACAAGAATCCGAACTACAAATTCACTATGATTCTAGTGATACTGAGTTAGATTTAAATGAACAACATTATCATGGGGACAACACCATCATTGATCCACCTCATACCTCAGATCCTACGGTCAACTCTGTTATGACCATAACCATAGCCGATTTCACACAACCCAACAACCCACTATCCTTGATTCATCCTTATCTCATTGATTGGGATTCATCTGAACCCATCAATATACCTATGTTTCCAAGTGATGAATCTATCGTAAACTTCCTTTCCACAGATGACACAAATGATTGTTCCACCAAAGATTGTTGGCATGGAGTCTTTAATTAGGAGAGTGTCAAGTTTCCTATCTGCAAAATAAAATTCAAAAAGAAAGATCTAATGGTGAAAACCATAATATGGTAGTATTAGATCAAACAAAAGATAAAATAAAGAGTGTATCAGATGGTGAAAACCTTTTTAAGGCACCAGATGATGGGAATATTGACACTCTCCCGAAGCACTACCATGAGCAATCACCTATTTTGATTGAACCTACAAATGTTGTCAATCTTGAAACTTCAGACAAACCAAAGATTTTGCAGTTAGCTGCATCAATGATAGAGAAAGAAATACCAGAGTTCATGGAATTTCTAAGAGAAAATCAAGTCAACTTTGCTTGGTCTTATGCAGACATGCCAGGTCTTGATCCTGATCTTATCATGCATCACTTGTCTATCAAACCATGGGTTAAGCCTGTGAAACAAAAACTCAAAAAAATGCACCCCCATGTTGCATTATTAGTTAAGAAAGAATTGAGAAAACTCCTTGATGTGGGCTTCATAAGATCAATCGACTACGTAGAATGGATCTCCAACATTGTTCTTGTATCCAAGCCAGATAAAAGTGTCAGAGTGTGCACAAATTTTAGAGACCTTAATAAAGCATGTCCTAAGGATGACTTCCCACTTCCAAACATCGACACTATAGTTGATCTGACAGTTGGCCATGCCATGTATTCATTAATGGATGGTTTTTCTGGTTACAACCAAACCAAGATTGCACCCGAAGACTAGTAGAAAAAAATTTCACATGTCCATAGGGAACTTACTGTTGGAACGTCATTCCTTTTGGCCTAAAGAATGTTGGGGTTACTTACCAAAGAGCTATGACTACAATCTTTCATGAAATGATGCACACATTCATGGAAGATTATGTAGATGACATCTTGGCAAAGTCATACACCAGAGAAGGAAATTTGGAAATATTGTCCAAAATATTTGTAAGATTGGAGAAATTCAAAGTTCGCCTCAATCCCAAGAAATGTGTTTTTGGGGTCACATATGGAAAACTCCTAGGATACATAGTCTCTAGAAAAGGAATTGAAGTAGATCCTTCCAAAGTACATGCAATCATGGAAATGCCTCCCCCAAGGAATATTAGTCAGTTGAGATCATTACAGGGACGACTTCAATCTATACAAAGGTTCATTGCACAACTGGTCGACAAAAGTTTACCTTTCACACATCTACTACATAAGAATGTTCCTTTCAAGTGGGATGATAAGTGTGAGATGGCGTTTCAACAAATCAAGTAGTACCTGATGAACCCACCAGTTCTAGTACCACCAAATCCAGACAAACCACTAATCTTATATATTTTCACAACAGAGACATCTTTGGGGGCATTGCTAGTGCAAGAAGACTCTACATGAAAGGAACATGCAATCTATTAAATCAGCTGCACATTGACAGGGCACAAACTCAACTACACTTTCATTGAGAAGGCTTTCTTGGCAGTGGTCTTTGCTTGATAGAAATTTCAACACTACATGTTAACTCATGCAATCAATCTTGTTGCAAAGATTGATCCACTCAAGTATTTGTTAAGCAAAGCATCATTGACAGGGAGGTTAGCAAAATGGGTAATGATTCTGAGTGAGTTTGAAATCCATTATGTTGATCGCAAGGCAACCAAAGGACAAGTTATCACTAATCAATTAACTGAAGCACCACTACAAGTAGACCACCCCCTGCACATTGAATTTCTAGATGTTGATGTCTTTACTACAGAATCCAAACAACCATGGTCCCTATATTTTGATGGTTCTTTCACTTAACATGGATTGGGGGCAAGCATACTTTTCATCACCCCCCAAGGACACACCATTCCTCGGTCATATAGGTTGATGTTTCCATGCACCAACAACATAGCCGAACATGAAGCATTAATCAATGGACTTAAAATAGCATTGGAACGGAGGATTACAGAGTTATAGGTGTATGGTGACTCATAGTTGGTCATTAATTAGATCAATGATGATTATTAGACCAAAGATGACAAATTGTTGCCATATAGAAAGATGTTGACGATTTCAAGAAGTACTTTGTAAACATTAAATTCACACAAATTCCAAGGCTTGATAAAAAAGTAGTCGATGCCATGGCCACGATTGCATCATTGTTACAACTCCCAGAAAATCAGACTCGCTATGAATTTCTGGTGGAACAATCATTTACACCTACCTATGACACACCTAAAAGCCAAATCATTTTCCACTTGGTAGGATCTGATTCACCTTGGTATGGCAAGATTTATGCCTACCTAAAAGACAATATTTTACCACCTAATTTATCCCATAACCAAAAGAAAAAATTTATTCACCAATCCTCTCATTACACTCTTATCACCGACACCCTTTATCGCTGTGGTCTTGATGGTACTCTACTTCGATGTCTTGAACATGATGAATCTGGAAAAGCTTTACAAGAAGTTCAAGGTGGCATTTGTGGTACTCATTCGAGTGGACTGACCTTATCCAAGAAATTGATTAGAATGGGTTACTACTGACCTACATTAGAGAGAGAATCATTCACTTTTGTGAAAATATGCTCAAAATTTTAGATTCATGGGAATCTCATTCATGCTCCTGCACAGAAACTTCAACCATTTACGCCAACCTGGCCATTCTCCCAATGGGGGTTAGATCTAGTAGGCAAGATTCATCCTTCATCATCAAATGGGCATAAGTTCATCATCATAGCCACAAAGTATTTTACCAAGTGGATTGAGGTAGTACCTCTTAATAAAGTTACCGGAAAATAAATATCATTGTTCATACTCAACTATATTATTTTTCGGCATGACATTCCCAACTCCATTATTACATATAATGGACAACCTTTCAAAAATTAGGATGTTGATGAACTTTGTGAGAGATTTCACATTCAACACAGATATTCAACACCTTACTATCTATAAGGGAATGGCCAAGCAGAGGCCTCAAATAAAACAATATTGAAATTTTTGAAGAAGACTGTGAATGATTCAGGAAAAAATTGGCATGTTCAACTCAATCCTGCCTTACGGGCCTACAGAACCAGTATCCGCATGCCAACAGGAGCAACACCATTTGCTCTCATCTATGGAGCATAGGCTATACTTCCTCTAGAAGTTGAGATTCCCTCACTCAGAGTATCACTGAAAGGTCTCACATCAGATGATGACTATAGAGTTTCCTGACTACAAAAACTAGAACTCCTAGATGAAAAGAGACAAAGAGTAGCTGACCATTTGAAAGCATACCAACAAATGATGTCTCGCAGCTATAATCACAAAGTAAAGCCATGTACCTTTTAGGTAGGTGATCTAGTTTTAAAAGAAAATCCACGAAATCAGCAAGACAGAGAAAAAAAAATAAATTTTGAACCAAATTGGTTAAGTCATTATGTGGTTATCCCATTCTATAGTTCAGAAGCCTACAAGTTATCGACGCCAGAAGGGGACCTATTTGATGAACCCATCAACAGCATGCACCTGAAGAAAAAATATGTTTAAGTCAACTATCACCATCCATAAAAGTCCTGAAGAAATACAAAAACATCAAAAAATGTCCTGAAGAAATACAAAAACATCAAAAAAATGTCATAGTGTGAAAACCTGGTGATAGGTAGTCTATTGACAAGAAAAATGCAATAAAAATAAATAGTGAAAATCTGGCAAACAAAAGCTATTTGTAGCTCTCCATCTATTAGTTCATGTTCTGCACTTGGCTTCTTAGCCCTCATTTCATGCATCTTTTCATCATATTAGGGCCATACCAGCATCATGTTTTTATAGTTTTCCTAAAAGGATAATGTCTTACCATGGATTGATTATTGTACATATTCATTTCAGCAAGTTGTGTCAATACTAAGGGAAAATGTTGACATACTGGGGGCAACCAACTTTCAGGTTTTATCGAAACAGCTAGATAATGACATAAGATCCAATCATGCAAACAAACAATCAAATCATATGAATAGTTATCCAATCATTGATCCACAACACAACAAGTTTTCAGCATGTACCATATCATGACTTATATCTGGATGATCTATAAATTTGAATAATGTTTGGAATAATAGTACTTCATTTTGAACAATGGTTGTTTAATTTTTGATATCATCTCTCTGGAGCACACTAGATGATGTACTGCACTAGATTTGGTGAGGAAAGAGGATGATTTTTCTTTGTTTGATGTCTTGAGGTTAACTATCCATCTATTGCAAATATGTTGTGAGACATGATTTCCAAAGTTTATCATTGATGACAGTCCCAAATTTGCATCAGAAGGTGGTTAGTCTTTGTCTACTCATGCAATAAATTCTCAGGTCATCTTGATTCAATTATACCTCGATGCTTGTGTTCGCTTACTATATCAAAAATCATGAAAGTGGTACTCAGGTCATCATTGGTGGTAATTTACCCTCTGATGCTTGTACATACTTCCAACATTTTAAAATTCTCTATGATGATTCAAGAAAAATAACAAAAAGCTCAACAAATGGTTGGTTTCATTTAGTTGCATTTCATCTTGTCCATTGTATATATCTGCATATGGTATTTGCATCGGATTTTTTGAAAGGCTAACAAGAACATCAATAGCTGCCACGACTCTTTGGACTATTTTTGGAGGACATTCAAACATTTTTTTCATCATCACCTTTCATCTTAATTATCATTTCTTTAATCATTATCATCTAGGTCCTATCATCTAACATTTATCATTCATTTGCATATCATTTAGATCCTCTGTCATAATCATTAACATTTTATCATTTTCATATTCGTTTCATTTTCCTTTTACACATTGGCATCCCATTTATCATTATCGTTCATTTCATTTCATTGTCATTTTTCATTGTTATTTCATTTCATTTCATTACCATATCATTTATCATTATCATTTCATTTCATTACCATATCATTTATCATTGTCATTGCATTTCATTATCATATCATTTATCAATAGCATTTCATTTGATTTATCATTATAATTCATTTCATTTCATTATCATTTATTAGTTCATTATCACTTATCATATCATTTATCATTATAATTTCATTTCATTATCATTTTTCATTGTTATTTCATTTCATTATCATCTATCAGTTCATTATCATCTCATTATCATTTTATTTCATTGTCATTTCATTTCATTATCATATCATTTATCATTATCATTTCATTTCATTATCATCTATCATTTCATTATCATCTCATTATGATTTCATTTCATTATCATTTCATTTATCATTATCGTTCATTTCATTTCATTATCATTTCATTTCATTATTATCTATCATTTCATTATCATCATATCATCTAGCATTTCATTATCATATCATTTATCATTTCATTTCATTATCATCTACCATTTCATTTATCATTTCATTTCATCATCATTACAAATCATTACATTTCAAAACATATCATTTATCATCTAATCACACACTTCCTATCACCATTCATATCATTTATCATTTATCACATTACATTCATATCATATCTTTAATCATCCTATCATTTTTCATATCAAGTCACATTACATCCATACATTTTCATATCATTTTCAAACAACATTTTCATAAAACATATCAAATATCCCATGACATATTCTCATATCAAATCATCCTGCATATCATGTTAGTCATCCAATCATACAAATGCATATCCAAATCCATAACATATAGAAATAAATGCATACCACATAATCATCTCATAAATGCACATCATCATCAAAAATCATCGCCACTGCATATCATCGCTCATCATAAATAATACAAATGTCCAAATGTCCAAGGAAACTAAAATTTCCAAAGAGAGATACATGGGATATGATCAAAAATCAAATATACATGCTCTAAAAATGATATACATGTGTGAAACTAGCTGGTCGATGCCCTTGATGGAGCTGGTCCAGAAGGAGGTGGCCTGCCACTAGTACCCATGTCTGGATCCCACCGAGGCCCAATAACCCCCATGCTCTGTGTGGTTGTCTGTGACCTACTCTTGGTCTTGCTACAAAACCAAGGAAATGGCTCTCTGCGCTCAGGAGGACACAACTCCTCATATCTAACACGATAATACTTGGCCTCCCTTGCCATCTCCGTGCCCTCTGCAATCACATCTCACAAGGATGCACTCTCTATAGTGCCCATGATCCTCTAAGCAATGCCCTCGGCCTCCACTCCCCTCCATCATCTCCCCCATCATCCCTGCCACCAACCTTCTCATCTTTGTCACCCTCATCTCCGCTCTCCTCCCCCTCCTCTCCTCCACCCACCGCCTGCTCTCCGCCAGCCACACCCTCCTGTCACTCCTCCCTGGGCTGTTGTACTACTACAATGGGCCCTGGCTCATCGGGGCATGTAAACCATGGGAATCGATGTGTATGGAAGTACACTAAGTACTCATCTAACATGCCGACATTTGTCACCTCTGGCCTATACACCCATACCTCAGGATGCAAGCTAGAATACTTGGTATATGCCACCTCGTAGGTAATACAACGTCCCTATCCAAGATCATCCTTGCACTGCCCATAGTGAGCAATGCCTTGTGGCATCCCTTGCATAAATCCATACTATCTCTGAACCCACAAAGCCAAAAATCTCTTAATAATATAAGGGGTCCGTCCTATCAGGTATCGGGGTATACAGACAAATGGCATCTCCAAATGATTTGTGTCCCAAGGCTCACAATCTGTATACGACCTCCATGTAACGACATCCACATCATCTAGTACGCGCCTCCAGTACTCCATCTTGCCCAGCTTGGGCTAGAAAAGTGCACCTGAATATGCCTCTACATACGACCTACCTGGTGGCCTAGCCCTGGTACACTTTGGCCTCGTAACCGCAATATGCTCCCATGCCCAGATCTTGAGCAGAGCCACTCCAACATCCTCCCCCAACAAACTAAAAATCCCTTCGACCAATAGTCTGGTCCAAGGGAGCCTCTAATAAATGCCCCCAACACAACAACTAAGGTTGGATATCTATTGAAATCCACCCATGACACCCAATATCCTACTATGGACATATCACCGCAGATCCTCCTTAGTGCCTTAGTCCCTCCTATCTCCTTGTGGTCATAAACCACAAGGGCACCTACCACAGGAATCCCAGAAATCTTGTACACATCCTCGGATGTCACAATCATCTCACCAATTGGAAAATGAAAGGTGTTATGATCTGAATGCCACCTCTCTGCCAATGCCATCAATAGTCCCCTGTTGGCTTGAATCCCTCACGGGATAGTCAACAAGGATCCCAGCCCACAGGCACTTATCCACTGTACCTCAGCTGGAGTCAACTCTCCTATCTAATCCCAACATATCGGAAACCGCTCTCTAATCTGGAGGTTGTCAAAAACCTCCTATTTTTTTATGACAAGGATAATTAATCAGACTCATACCAATGACTCATATCATGTGCTCTATCTATCAAGTGAACTATATCAATGAACCATATCAAATTAATCAGGGAATCATAAACACATCATATCAGTGACCCATATCATACAATCAATCAGAGCATGCAATCACTGCTACATCTATCTATCTGAATATCAAATTAAGCTACTCTATCATCATATTACTATTTGTTTTCTTTTTCAGGAAAGTAAATTTATCGACAATCAAATCATTTTCTTATTTGTACTTCAGTTATGAATGCAAATATGTTTGAAAATCATCATCTACTATTTGGTTTTTATCATAGAAAGCAAATTTATCAGACATTTACTCTTTATTTTTCATTCATGACAAAGAAAATTTAGCAAGCAATTAGACAATTAGTCCATCAGTCAATCAATCTACTCATTGTTTTTCATTTTTTGGGAAACAAGGTTATCAGCTATCTACTCTTTGTTTTCTATTTGGGGAAACAAAGTTATCAGTCAATCATCAGTTTTTCTATCATTTCTATCCATATCAACATGATGGAAAAATAATTTATCTATCTATTGATCAAGGAAGCAATGTATACGCCATCATTTTTTTCATCATAAATGCATTCTGCCAAAAAATTTCTAGATGTGCTAATCTGCACCTTTGATGTGCTAAAACTCAAAAGTGCTACAGTTTACCTTGAAAGCACTAAAACTCATTATATACATTTTTGCACCCTAAAAGTGCTAAAGTTTTTCCAATAAGCGCTAAAACCCTGGATGTGCTAATATACACAACGGATGTGCTATTTCATCATCTAGAAGCGCTAAAACGCTATATGTGCTAAATTACTCTGTAGATGCACTACTTCATACCCTAGATGCGCTGATACACCTTTGTTGTGACCAATCCCTAAATGTGGGACTATGTGCCCTATATGCGCTAAATTTTTCTTGCCGGACTTCAACCCCATAAGCACCAATCTACACTTCATATGCGTTAGAACACCTAGTTTTACCCTACACCTATATGCGCTAAAGAACATCCTATATGCGCTATAAAAAAAATTGAATGTTCTAAAATGTCATTTTTTCCCTAAATCCGTGCAAAAAAACTTTAAAAAATTGATCAAAATCACATAATTTAGAATAAAAAAGGGTTTAATCGACTCACTGGTGGTCCATACGCGGCTAGTCTCTAGAATCAGCGGGCCCACTCAAATCTATGCATGTGCAATGGGATCGACATCTCGCTATGCCACTATTAGAGCATCAAAATCACTGCAGTAAAAAGGTGAAAATGACTTCCACTTTTACCCCTTTTACCTTATATGGGTCAATTAAGGTAGGCTTTTGATGATTTTTCACCAGGGGCATCTTTTACACCAATTATCGGGAGCTAAATCACTGAATCACCAGCAAAATATCATCATCCAATCCAATTTTGTTTATCACATTTTTGAATTTCATATCATCATTCATGATTTACCTCCCAAGGGGGCATCATCAACATCAGCATCAAAAACATATAAGGGGCAAAAAATTTATTTTCTTTGAAGCAATGTGTTTCACACATCACTTCAAAGAGGGGCAAAATGTATACTTCTAAAAATGGTCATGGTTAATCAAGCTTGTTAATTAATTAAATATAAATTATTTAATTAATCTTCTAAATTCATCTACATATAAATATATTTAATCATTTATTTATATTGTTCACTCTTCTAATTCTTCTACCTTAATTAAATAAATAAATTTATTTAATTATTACCATCTTCCATATGCCTCTTAATTAAATTAAATAAATTTTATAATTTATTTATATTAATTATCATGTTATTCTAAATTTAAATATTTGAATTCAAATAATGGAATATTCCTCCAAACACCCTCTTCATCTCATAGTTAAATTAAATATTATAAATATTTAATTTAATACCTTTTCTCACTCCACACATAATTAAATATTACTTATTTAATTATGTAAACTTCTAAATTCATCCTCACATATAATTAAATAAGTTTATTTATTTAATTATGAAATTCATTCCCAACTCATTCTTCAAATGGCAACCTTCCTTTAGTTCTGAATGAAAAAAATTGAAGAGGAAACCTTCTATTTCTCTCTCAACTTTCAAAAATTTCTTACCATTCATCCCGAAAAGCTTGATCTAAACCATTAGTCATGGCAACCAATCAAATTCTTTCAAAAACTCTTTAAATACATGTGCAAATCTAAGCATTGGTTATGAACACAGATACACAATTACGCTTATGCTTTTGCATCTTTAGCATTTCAGCAATAATCTGATCATAGCATAGCATAATCTTGCATTTTAGCATAGTATGTATTTTAGTTTAAATCTTATTCTCTAGTAGTCCATTTCGTTGAGCTTGGCATATTGAATCTGAGAGAAACTCGAACCAACGAAATGTTGGAGATAGAGAGCAATAAGATGACTTTGAAGAAGCTGCACTGAGAGTTTGTTTACATTTCTTTAAGTTTCTTTGATATAAAGTTTTATTGATTGTGTTTTGAATTCGTTATGATAGTCATATTTGCATACACATAGTAGTCAATAATAACCTTTAAATCTACTGAAATATCAATTAAATCCTTATAAATATCGTTTAACTCCTTGAGATTTGAATGAAACCTGGATGTACCTAGTTTAAAAAAAAAAATAGGAGCATCTTTTATGCAATTATCACAATTCAAATACTCAAGAATGTCTTTTTAATCTTTTAAATGCTCCCTAAAAAGTGAACCTAACCAAAAATATTTACAGATGAAGCTCTGTCCATGGAAACCTTTGCTTCCTGCTAAATAATTTTGACCTTTAAAATAAATCAAGGAATTGATGTCTCGTTCGTCAATTTTCCCTTTAATGCCTCAAATTTAAAATCCTTCTCGAAATGATTCATAAATAATCTATTGATACAGAAAAACAAATCAATTCAATTTGATTGGCGGCTCAAGTGCAGAATCGACAAAGTTGTTGGTATACAAATTTTGACCCTCTTAATTTATTTTTTATGTGAAGGCTTTTTATTTGTTAAATTCTTCATTACCTTTTGTGGATACAAAGTTTCAATTCTTCGAAATCTAAAGCTACTATTTTTTGTTTTTCAAAATTTAATTTTCTATATTTTTTAATACTTCGATTAGGTAATTTCCAGAGCTCGAAACTCAAGGGCTTAGCCAAATTTAGATGATCTAAAGACCTAAGTTAGTAGGTTTCAATAATAGGACTGAAATTACAAGTAGGAGACAATAATCCTCTATTTTGCGTAGGGCTTTCCTCTGGCGAAGATGGCTATAGCAAGGAAATCGGGCAATAGGGGCTATATTAAGGGCAGATATGACTGTACTATTCCTCGGTATGCTAGAAGCTTATCCCGAGGAGAATGATAAGGGATGCTAGGAATTTGATACAATAGTCACTAACTTTAAATCTCATTGAGCTGTTCTAGTCGACAGTGTTGGTAAGTTTGAAGCCTCATTGCTTACCCCTCTTCAGGAGTGTTAGTAGTCATTCATGTTGCAAGGATTTTGCAATTTTGAAATTGTTTTCTCATTTACTAGGAGCCTATCATGGGTATAAGATCTATTATGGGTATAGTTTTGGGTATAGTTTTGGACAGCGTGGAGCCCAACTTTGGACAGTCCAGGGCCTACTTTTGGGCAATAAAAGTGCCAATAATTTTACACTTAATATACAACTACCAATCACTTTAATTTAAAAAATATGTACAAATTGACCAATCATGTAATGCCACATCAACATACCAATATTACATGACTTAGTGACCCATTATCGGTCCATGACTTTTTTTGGCTTTTTTTGTGGTTTTTGAAAAATGGTCCAAAAATATTGATAAGCGTGCCCAATTTTTTCCAAAAAAAAGGGGGGGATATCAGTTGATGGTCAAGAGACGTGGAAAAAAAAATTGTCTGATTCAGACGTTGATGATGTGGACCCCACGCTCAAAATTACCCTACCCATCCTCTGCTCCTCTCCCTTAGTGGTTATATTTTTGTCTTTGTAATATTGTTATAAAAGTGTTAACTTACATAATTTTCATTTAATTTGTTTCTTATAATTAATATTGGAGTTTCTTGTTCATCTAGATATAAGAAAAATATTAGAAGAAATATTAGCTACATTCGTCTTGTCATTTAGTGGTAAATATTTCAATTTTATTTAATTATTTTGATATAACTTAGTTGTTTGTCATATTCAATAAATAGAAATAAATTGAATATAATGAGTATCTTAATTGTATTAGATAATTAGATAAACAATAAAATAACTATCAATGTTAATAGTATTAGTCAACAAATCAAGCACTTGTTAACAAATATGATATAAATAGATACTTTAATCTGAAAATAAAATAAATAAATTGTATATGTAAATATAATCTTATATATTTTTTGAGTTATTTTTTATTTTCAAAATGTGTCTAAGATTAGAATTATTTTATTTTCTTAAGAGCTATTTTATAGTTTTTTTGTTTTTTGAAATATATATTTGTGCATCAAAAAGATCCTTAACTAATCTTATTTTAATAATAAGATAATTAAAGAGTCCTATTTATAATATATCAATCTATAAATAGGACTCTTTAATTATCTTATTATTAAAATAAGATTAGTTAATGATCTTTTTGATGCACAAATATATATTTCAAAAATTATAAAATTATAAAATAACTCTTAAGGAAATAAAATAATTCTAATCTTAGACACATTTTTTAAATACAAAATTACTGGTTGAGGGCTCTGCATCAGAGGCGTTTTGAATCCATTGCTTGTGTGGTAGGTTTCTAGGGGTGGTCGTGTGCCCCCCTCCCCAAGTTTGCTTGGTTGTAGTTTTCTCTCCTCCTTGTTTACTATTTTCTTTCTCCCCTCCATGTGGCACTTTGGTTTGTTTGTTGGGCATGTGTGTTTTCAGTTCTCCACTAACAGCTTCAACTCCTCTCTCCATTAATGGAGGGGGGATCAGTTCCAACCACCCCCAATTTGAACAGGGACTCAAACCAGAAGGCTTTCCCGACAGTCAATTCAGTGGGCAAGTCATTCAAGGATGCCCTAGCAAAGGACGTGGAAAGCTTTCCTATGGAGGCTAGGTTTTTGGTGGGCGACCCATGTGTGTGCAATGGAGTATGCAATGGTAAGTCTCCCTCTGTGTCCTCTAAAGATATTTTCATTTCTCTGAACAATGATTTAAAAATTGTAATTTGTAATCAGAGGTTGTGGTTGAAAGATACTGCAATCTTCTTTGTGGCACTAGATGTTGGGAAACTACCAACTACAAAAAAAATTGACTCCTGGCTTGCCAAGGTCTAGGGAACTAAACATGGGATCCATGTGAAATTCTGCTACATGATTCAACATGACCTCTTTGTTAGTTTTTTGGAAAATCATTCTATGCAAGAAAAACTAGTTCAAAAACCCTATTGGAGTGTCGGAAGCTGCACTTTTCGTGCCCTAACTTGGTTGCCCACGACCATAGTAGAAGAGATAATAGTGTTTTCTTGCCCAAGATGGGTAACTATAAAAAATATTATGAGTTTTGATGTCTGATCCTGCAAATTCTTGCTCTGCTAGGGTTGGTAGTAAGGATTGATGAAACTAAGACTACTCTTCCCCACCTGGATGTTAGGGCATTGGTGTCCTTGAATCCTGGCATCAAATTTCCAGAAAACATAGTCATTAGTGAAGATGAAGGGAAAATTTTCTGCCTGTTGGAAATTCTTGGCAAGATCAATGCCTACTTTTTGTGCCATAATGAAGGGCACATTAGGAAGAATTGTCCTCTTATTAAAAAGAAAACCCACCTTGAAAATCCCAATGAATTGTTGAACAAGAAGAAAGATACCTAATTGACAGGTCATGAAAACCCCAAAGACACTCATGCGGATTCTCACCTCACTGAGATCCTTGAAAGAGAACTTAGCCCTAACCCCATCTCTGGTGGTAATCGATTCAAGACAAGGTAAAAGGTTTCATTTTGTTGTCTTTATTTTGTATTGAAGCCAACTAGGCTAATCTTGAGGTGTAGGGTTTCTTTTGTTGTTATTTTGTACTCTCTTGTTTGTTCTTCATTTTCTAACACTGAAATTCAACCTATCACATTTCTGGAACACCCGGTGGGACCCACAAATGGGTCTCTTGCTTTCACATTTGTTGTTTTTTGACTTTTTGCAAGTGTAAGTTATAGAGGGGTGGACCTGACCTACAGAGGGGTGGACTTGACCTTCCTAGGGTGGAATTGACCTATAGGGGTGGACCTGACCTCACAGACAAGCAGATCTTCCCTCCGTAGGTGGACCCAACCTTGCCCAGGGGCAGACCTACCCTCCATAGTCTCCAGAAAGTGTTTTGGAAAGTTCTTCACAGAGGGGCAAACCTGACCTATAGATAGGCAGACCTGACTTGTAGATAGTCATACCTAACCTCCAGATAGTCTGACCTAACCTCTACATAGCCGAATTTTCCCTAGAATGTAAAATTTCAATTTTTAGCAATCTTTTTGGTTGTTTTAAGGGTATTTAACCCTTAATTTAGGTACATAGTTTAACTAGGGGTGTCAATTAACTTTGTTTGATGTTTTTTATGGTAAGCTATTTGACGTATCCAATCCCCTTGCACCATTCGACGATCCTGGGTGACAAGAAATCATAGCTTACCAAGTCTTTTGAGTCATCCTTTTTTATTTTTCTTAGCGGGACCTTCTTGGGGATTTCATCACCCCAAGGGACGATTCCAACCACACGTACCGACGGGGTATATAAGGGGGGAGAGCGAAAGTTGTACCTCAATCCAAGCATGTTGTAATTGGCAAAGCATCGGGATGATATGAAGAGTTTGTTCGAGCCTTTAAGGTTCCTGACTCATGCTTGTAATGGGTTGGTGTTCACGGTTTGGGCCTCATGTACTGAGTGTATATCAAAGACTCCCTAGTAACCATGTTCATCCTAGATTAGAAGACTTTGTTGACCATACCCTTTCTACTAGACTTAGGTTTGTGTTGTTTGAATTGTCTTCTTTGTGTGAAACCAGTAATTGTCTGATTCATTTCACTCAGCCATATCCTTTTCATTGATGATTGCTATGTTTTGAGTCTTTTTCCTTAGTCCTTTTGTCAAAAGTCAAGTTTAAACCTGTAAATAGTCAGACTTGACCTGTAAATAGTCAGACCTGCCCTCCCAACAAGTGAACCTGCCCTCCAAGGGTGAACCTAACCCATCCAGGGCCGAACCTGACCTATAAGCTAGTCCTTTGGAGCCTGTTTTATCCATTTTTTACCATATTTTGTTCCTTAGGCGAACCTGCCCTCTAGAAAGGAAAAATCCCTCCACAGGTGGACTTGACCCATCTAGGGGTAGACCTGACCTTTGACCCACCCCTTTCCAACCTGTTTTAACCAAATTTGACCATCTTTTGTTCCTCAAGTAGACCTGCCTTCTGGATAGGTGAACTTGCCCTCCACAGGAAAACCTGACCCATCTAGGGGCAAACCTAACCTTTGACCCACCCCTTTCCACCCTATTTTGACCAAATTTGACCATCTTTTGTTCCTCAAGTGGACCTGCCCTTCACAGGGGTGGACCTGACCCTTGACCAGTCAGTTTTATCATCTGTTTCATCATTTTGTGTGCTCGTTCCGCCATTCCAATCACTCAAATGACCTGTTCTGAGTAAATGTCGATCCATTATGAACCTCCTATCATTTTGAGCTCTTTTTTACCTATTTCAATCAATTATCTACTCATTCCGAGTAATCTATCATTCATTTCAAGCTTTTGTATTCTTGTTCCAAGAGTCATTCATCTATTCCTAGTAGTCGTTTACTTTTTGTTCGTCCCTCTTGATCATTTGTTTACTTGTTCTAAGTAATCTTCCACTCATTTTCACCTTTCATCCATCCATTCCAAATTTTCATCCTACCATCTCGATCATTCATTTACTCATTTCGAGTAAATGTTCATCTATTTCAAACCTCCTTTCATCATTTTGAACTCTTGTTCTTTCGTTTCGATCATCCATTTACTCATTCCAAGTAAACATCCATCTATTTCAAACCTCCTTCAATCATTTCAAGCTCTCGTCCAACAATCACGATCAATCATCTACTCATTCTGAGTAATCTATCATTCATTTTGAGCTTTCATCTTCTTGTTCCGAGAGTCATTCATCCATTGTGAGCATTTGTTTACTCATTTCGAGTAGTCATTCATCCAATCTTGATCAATCGTTTACTCATTTTGAGTACTCATTCACCCATTTCTATCATCCATTTCTCCAATCAAATCATCATTTTCCCCATCCAAATTCCCTAAACTTCGTCTCGGGTTATTATCCAAATTGACCTAAGTGTCTGATCTAATCGTCATCATTAACATCCTCTTAGGATTGTCATCCATCCTAAGTTAATCATCTTCGTCTGCCCAATCAATCCATTTATCATTTAATCTGATCAATTAGTATCCTAAGTCACCTAGGGTAATCTCTGAACATGGTTTGTAGTCCCTTTCGTCATCCTATCCAATCCATCATTCGATCTTATCAATCATCGATCAATCTAATCCAATCCAATCCAATCGTATCGCTATCCAATCACCTTCGACCCAATCAATCTACTTCCATCTCAAAGAAAATTCGGTATCGTAATCATCCTTTGATAATCAAATCCAATCATCAGAATCAATCCCATTGCATCATCCAATCATCCTACTCTGAGCTTTAATCCAATTGTTATCTGAGCTTAACCTAAATCTTGATTTGAGCTTTAGTCCATTTCCATCCATAATCTTTGATCCATCCTCTTTATCCTTTCATCATCATGAATCCTTATCCTCCACCAATAGTGGTCAATGGAAACCCTAATTACATTGACAACGATAACGAAAGTCTTGTTGATCAAGAAGAATGTGACATAGATCCCCTTGACACTATCATTTCTAGTAATTTTTCTCCACCCGCTTTCCAAAATCCAATCATCCCTTTGAGCTACCATGTTATGTCTTCATCCAAGCCTAATCATGCTCCCTATGCTACCTGTGACAAGGGATACCCATCATATCCATCATATCCTTCATCTACATCATCCTCTTATCCTAGTCTTCCATCACAATACCCCTATCCTAATCCCCTGTTCACATCCTCTTATCTCAATCCTTCATCTGCATATACCCACTACCCAAATCTTCCATACCAATACACTCACCCTAATCCTACATTCACACCTTCTATCCTAATCCAACATCCACACCAACCTATCCTAATCTAACATCCACATCTGCTTATCCTAATCTGACATCCACATTTCCCTATCTCAATCCATCACCTCAATCTTCCCATCCTAATCCACCATCCCAATACCCTTACTACAATCCACCACCCACGTCCTCATGTCCTAATTCACCATTTCAATCCCCCTATCTTAACCCTTCATCTAATCTTAATCCCTCATCTATTCCTAGTCTTCCATCCAATCCCATTCCCCCATCTAATCCACCACCAATCCCTAATCCTTCATCCGCTCCTACCTTGCCATCCAAACCTAGAGTATGCAAGTTCCTTACTCCAGAAGTTCTCCAAGGACTTATAACAAAGAAGACATCTCCCATTCCACACCTTCAAGTTGTGGAATCATGTCATCCCAACCCGTCATCCACAGTCATTACTAACGAGACCCTTCTCCACCCAGCACCTATCATTGATGATACCACCCCTAGCACCACTGAAACCATTTAAACCATGACATCTTCTGAATCCACTGAGCCCCCATCTCCTACCATCACATCTACCGAATCCATTGAACACCCACCTCCTACTCTGAAAGTCGTTGAACCCATCAATGACATCCTAATCCAATCCACTTCTAGTGTCACTAAAATCCATTCCCATGAATGTTTTGAATCCTCCATCACTCTATCTTCCCCACTTAAAGAGTCCCACCAAGACTCCATTATCATGCCTCCTGCACATGATGAGTCATGTCAAGAGCATAATCGAAAGCATGCCAACATATCCCCTACTCCAGATCAAGATCCTACCATCCTATCTAGTCCACCTCAATATCACAATCCCCCATCCATTCCATCCCATGATCTCCTTTTCATTAAAGCTTCCACCGCTCCATCTCCATCTCCATCACATGAGCCAACTACCACAAATCCAGATCCTATCATATCCCCTGATCCCTCTCCTGATACCACCCATCAAAATGATGCTATCCCATCATCTCCCTCTCATGATCCCCCATCATCATCTAAAACTGCTATCCCCACTCTGCTTGCATATCCCCTTGGTACTCTCACATTCTTCCATGGTGGCCTCCTCACAGAAGAAAGGCACGGTGCATATACCACCCATCATCCTCCACCTAATAATGGACTCACATCCTATTTTCAGAATAACACAAATCCTATCATGGATCGCATATTCAAGAAAATGAACTATCAAGGAAAAGGTTTAGGCCTTCATGAGCAAGGTATTTTAGAGCCCATCAAATTCAAAGAAAAAATCTGCATGCAAGGTCTTGGACCTATTTCCCAAGACTCAAAATCTAAAGATGTTGGTACAACCTTTAGACATCCTCAACGAGCCTTTTCCAAAAGAAATGTCGGCTCTTCCCTCGCTCCACTAGGTCATATGCTGCCATCCCTCCTCCTCTATCGTATCACCTCAAAACAACTATCCATATTCCTCATTCATCTGCTCCATCCATTTTTGGTCCTTACATCCCTCCATCCACCATCTCCCATCCTTCATCTACTCCATCCATCTTGGGTTCTTATGTCCCTCCACCCACGCTGTCTGCTTTGGGTCCTTATATCCTAAAATCACTTCCTCTATCTCATCCTTTCATCCATCCAACACCTATCCATGTCATCCATCATAAAAATCCCTCTCGCATGTCCCCTAATCAGGAACAACAAAGGCACATACCTACACATTCTCCATCTACACGTAATCCTCATAATCCTACCTCCATCGCTGCACACCATCCATCTCCTCACGCCCATCCCATTGCTACTAAAAGCACTTTGGATGTTAAAGTAAAAATACATAAATCCAAACATCCACATGAATCTAAAGCTCCCCATGTCCCCTCTAAAATACATGGTGAAGAGAAGAAAAATATAAATCCAAATCAAATCTGTAGGCCATAGAGGCCCACCAAAGAAAAAATCAAAACCATGTGGATCCCAAAGAAAAAGGATGCAATGCCATCAAATGAAAAATATCTAAGAACATCCAAAGTTGCTAATCCAAAAGCTAATCATACACCCCTTTCATCTCCTATGTCTTTTTTGGGTCCTTATGTTCCAAAATTCACCATCCCATCTCCTCCATTATCCCCACATTCTCCATCCATTAATCCTCTTATCTTTTCACATCCACCACCACATCTGCCAATGTTGGTCCTAAACTCATCTCCTAATCACATATCCACCCCATCATTCTATCCATACCATTTCCAACATCCCATCCATTATCCTGTGTATCTTCCCCATCAAATCCTTCTAATACATCCTCTAGTATAATCCATTATCCTAATAAGGTTGTACCAACATCCATCAGTCGCTTCACACATGGGCTCTTAATACCTTGTATGGAACTTGATGCTTAAGTCATTCATTCACCTTCTTATCACATGTCTTCTAAATCTGCTTATTCACCTCCCTATCCTTATCCATCTCCTTTTGCATGCTATCCAAAAAGTCAAAAAGTCAAAAAATAAAAAAAATTAGTAAAGAGAAATAAACCGTCCAATGGTAAAAACTTGGAAAACAAGTGCCTTGGATAAGTACCATGATGAAAACTTGGAAAATAGACATCATGCATAAAACCTCATCTGTCCTTTTCTACACTTGGGGGCAGCTTCCTGATATACATTCCCTCCATCCACTATCCTTCCTGCTATGCTTCCAACTATGAACCCGTCTTCTTGCTATACATCATTTGCATTCACCCCCTCCATCCTACCTATCTTACACATCCTACTTGGTGTATCTCATTTATCCCAATCCTTCTATCCTCCTTGTGATCTTAATAACGATAGGGAAAAACATATAAACATGCTTTGGGCACCTCTTAGCATACATCTCCCTCATCTACACACTATCATAATCCTCATTCGCACTCGTCTACCTTCCTTATCCACTCATCATGCTACCCCCAATATCCCTTCCCTATCCATGCATCTTCTCTTCATCCATCTCATTCCTTTATTTTCCTATCCTTCTCTATTGCATCCTTCATGCCTCCTCACACATGACATATCTAGAGTGGGGGCATCTATCTTCCTTTGTGATATGGTCCTTGGAGATATCATTCATTCCATCAAAGCAATCCCTTCCATTTCCCTATCCTCATATCCTTATCGTTATATCCATCTCCCCATCCTTATCTTTTATCCCTCCAAATAGTCCTTATATCCATCTCCCCATCCCTATCTTCCTATCCGTCCATCATAGCATCCCTTTTCATCTATCCATCTGGTCACCTTTTCCTCATCCAAATCCTTACCCCTCTGTCCAATCCATCCAAGCGATATTTTTCCCCTTTCCTCGGTCCTCTCGGATACCCAGCCGGGTCCACGGGTGGACCCGCTCAGGCTCCCGAGTGGACCCACCCAGGTCCGCGAGAGGATCCGCCTGGGTTCAGGTGGACCTGCCGACTGTGGGCGAATCCACCCGGGCTCCCAGGCAAACCCACCCGGGTCCATGGGCGGATCCACCTAGGCTCCCGGACAGACCCACCCGGGTCCATGGGCGGATCTACCCGGCTGCAGGCAGACGCGCCTGGCTCAAGCGAACCTACCCGCGCTGGACCCATCCCCATTTGTGGGCAGACCCATCTGAACATCATCGGAGTCTGCATCCATCATCGGGTCACCCATCCCAATATCTTAGACTTCGTTTTGAGAATTTTGATTTTTATGCTGAAACTTTCAGAGGCCATAACTTTTGACTTGGGTGTTTGTTTGAGCTAAAAATTTACGAGTGGTTGTGTTATGAGGTGGCATGTGGATTCCCCACTGACCTTGAGTTGGTTGGACCCCGTTTTGCCACATTTTTGGGGCCTCAAACTTTCATCTTGATCCTCAAAATCGCAATTTAAAGTTTTTTTTTAGTTTTTGAAAAATCATTTTTTTCAATAACTTGGAATGCATGTCTCAAATTTGTGATGTTAGTTGGAAATTCATCCTATCTTATTTTTGGGTATTTTTCGGAAAAAAAATGAATTCTCAAATGTATGACCATGAAGTTTCCTAAAATGGCAAAATTTGTTAATTTTTCAAAATTGCCAAATCTAGAAAAATATGATTGTCAACACCTTACGTCCCTTAAACTCTGAAAATTGGTGTAGAATAAATCCCATCACATTCTCCAATCATTCTCAGCTTCAATCCAATCCTAATCTGAGCATTAATCTAATCCCAATATGAGCTTAACCAAAACCCTAATCTAAGCTTTAGTCCATTTGTAGTCAAGATCTTTGGATATCAAAACAAATCTTAAGATCCCTCCCTCCATATTTTTTCATTTTTTCCTATTCATCCATTCTAATCATCCATTCACTTGTTCTGAGTAACCATTCATCTATCATCTCAAACATTCGTTTACTCGTTCCGAGTAAACATTCATTCATCTCAAACATCCTTCTATCATTTCAAACTCTCATTCAACAATACCAATCAATCGTTTACTCATTTCGAGTAATATTTCATCTATTCAAAACCTTCATCTTCTCATTCCGTGAATCATTCATCCATTTTCAGCAGTCGTTTACTCATTTTGAGTAGTCGTTCATCCCTCTTGATCATCTATTTACTCATTCTGAGTAACCTTTCATTTATTCTGATTCTCCTCCTCTCATTTTGAGCTTCGTGATCACCATCATCCTATCCAATCCAATAGTTCTATCTTGTCTCATCATCTCATTCCCATCATCTTATCCCCTTATCTAGGGTTATCTCATCATCCTTCATCCATTATCTATTGTTGGTCTTTCGTCGAACTACATTGCCCCTGCGCTTTTACATAGGCAAGGTCGATCATTTGATCTCCCCCCGAGGTTCCTTTATCACCTATCATTGATCTTCTTGCTTTTTCTGTCTACCCTTTTATCATCTATCATCAGTCTTTCTTCTTTCTCCTTCCTGTCATCCATCGAAGTCTCCATCATGGTCTGTTGTTAGCCTTTTATCGAACTACAAGGGCTCTACGCTTTTACGTAGGCAAGGCTAATCTTTGATCGGCCCCTGAGCCCCTAGGTCACTAGGATTTTTCAGTCTCCTATCTTGTGTCATGTCTCTTGTGTTGTGTCATCAAGCTATGCCCTTATCTAGCTATTTTTTAACAAACGAGATCCACTTGTATCATCAAATCCAATCGGTTATGAATATCCTGCATCATATCGATCTTTCAATTTAGTATCCATCATTGGTCTCAACAGGATGCATCCTTCCTAATAGACTTCACCAATCCCATCCATCCCCTTGATTCTATGGAAAAGGACATTTGCAATTGATTGTGATCTTTTGATGTTTTTGGATTTTGTTTATCATTTGAGCTCCCTATCATCACTTGTCATGGTTTCCTTGATCCATCATATCATGGTGTGGTTTGACTAGTCAACAGAGGGGTGTATCTTGATCTTTTCTTTGTTGTTGTCTTCTTGGTTATCCTGTGTAGTACCCACCAAGATCCTTGAGGTCTTGTGTTACACGGGGGAATCCTTGTGTACTTGTGGTTATCCCAATACCTGGCCCGACCAAGGTCATCACGACTTCGGGGTGTTGGCATAGACTTCTTGTTTGATGTGTTTGTTTCATGCATTAGACACTAATTTTCCTTGGTTATTCATACCCTGGCAGCTTGTGTCTTATGCTATAGCAAAAATTAGTGCTCCAAAGATGAAAAATTTGCATTAGGATTGCATTTCATCTTCCCCACCCATGCATTCATCCTTCCTCACTCTCCCTCCCATATCCATCCAATCTCTTATCATCATTTCTTTAATCTTCTTAGAATAATATAGATTGGTTATTCTAAGAACCTTGTCTATTATCATTTTTATTCCTTTCATCTATCTCGCATCCCAATCCAATCCTCCCTCACTCAATCTAGCACACATCATCTAATCAAATCCTTGGTCTTGTCCCTAGTCTTGTTACAAACCTTAACCCCATCATCATCCATCTGTATCCTTCCCTATAACTCTGGTGTTGTTTTGGGATGTATCCTTCCCTCGTCAACAACACTTTCCTCATCATCATCGAGAGGTATTCTTCTCTATCCTTTAGTGGTGTTTTGGGATGTATCCTTCCCTCATCAATACCACTCATTGAGATGTATCCTTCCCTATCCTCTATTGTTTCGGGATCTCTCATTCCCTCATTGACAACACTCCATCCATCATCAAACCCCTTTTGGCTTGTACCTTAACTGGGGTAACATCATATTTGTCCTCAAATCTATTTGTGCTTCATCCATCTCCTATCTATTATCCTCCTATCTTGTCCATCCCTTTGCATCATCTTCCTCATATACCCTTTTCATCATTTTCCTCACCTCCCCTTTCATTCATCTCCTCCATTTCAAGAGCACACCCATGTTATTTTGAACCCACATGTCCTCTTGAGGGGGAATCCTCAATTCCTAACTTTCATCTTCACCCCCATCATCTTCCTTCCTAGTCAATCCTTTGATGACTGGGGCATCTTTCCCAATCTAACCATCTTCTTCTAGGTTCTATTTTTTAATATTATTTGAAATGACGCTACTTCGTAACACCATCTCAAAGAGGGGAAAAATATAGACTCCTAAATTTGGACACTTAATTTATCCAAATTTATCACCTTTCATCTAAGCATCCCCTTATTAGTATTAATTAAGTAATATCCTTATTATTTAATTAATACTTCTAAAAAAATTTTAATCCCTAAGGTATCTAGTTAAATAATTAAATACCTTCCCCCCTTTCATCAAATGAATCAAATAAATATTCCATTTATTTAATTCCCTTCGTATCACATCCCTTTCTTAATCCTAATTATTCTCTCAATCTCATCATTAGGGATGTGCACATGCTTAATCTTTGATTAGGATGTGTCACATCCTCAAAATTTTGCAAGTTGGCCTCTAATCTCTCTTAGCCACCTAACCCTCCTTTAATCCTTCATTAACTAGCCTAATCAACCTCTCAAGGAATTTTTAATTCCTTTTATCCTTCCAAGGAATATTAAATTCATTTTACTCTTCCCCATGTGATCTTTGACTTGTCACATCAAGTCACATGTGAAATCTAACCCTCTTCTAATATGTCATTAATTTGTCTAATCAAGTACTTGCACAACCTTAATCACTTAATTAGGTCAACCTAATGTGTCATAAGTCAACCCTATTAAATTATTTTTCTTTTTGGAGAAGGCACTCCATTCCCCATGTGAATTTTTAATTCACATTTAATCCCCCAATTCATTTCAAGGAATTTTAAATTCCTTCTCTCATCCCCATGTGGATATTTAAGGAATTTTTAATTCCTCACATGTCCTCTCACCCACATGGGGATAAGGACCTCCTTTATGAGGATATCTTGTCCAATCCCAAGGTACTATGTAGTACCTCCATGTCATGTACTCTCCTTCCAACTCATGTCCAAATCACATGCCACATGTCAAGATGTGAGGGCTTGTGAGTTCTCAACTCACCATAGCCCTACATCTTGGCCTTGTTGGTTTAATCCCAATCATCCATTTCCCTAGAGAATTCCAAATTCTCTATAAATACCCCCTCTTTTCTCTCATTTTAGAGGAGATCATTCATGCTAGCCAAACTCTTACAAAAAAATTCCTTGAGCCATACTTAGCCATTTTTCATACTTGCATCCACTTCCATCCATTTTCCATCCATCTTACAATCCACATTTGCAACCCTTGCCATCCAAGGAGCATACAACACCAAAGATCAAAAGTCCAACCAAAGGATCGATTCGAGACAAGGTAAAAGGTTTCATTTTGTTGTATTTATTTTGTATTGAATCCAACTAGGCTAATCTTGAGGTGTAGGGTGTCTTTTGTTGTTATTTTGCACTCTCTTGTTTGTTGTTCATTTTCTAACACTGAAATTCTCCCTATCACACTCCCAACAGGAAATACATAATAAGAATATTCTTGAACCTATAGAAGGACAAGGCCTTTGTTTTTCTTCAAGAAAATAAGGCTACAAGTTTCTCCCTTGAAACAAATTTGAACTTTGTCTGGACTGGTTCAAAATTATTCACCACTGCTCACAAGAGGGGGCATAGAGGGGTAGCCATTCTTACTTCCAACTAGTGGGCTCAATGTGTAATTGGGCATGGGTCCTCCCCCTGCAATAGACTTGTTTGGGTCACCTTTGATAGGGAGGGCCTGGTCTTTGGACTATGCTCAATATACGCCTCTAATGATTACAGGGAAATAATTGAACTATGGAAGTGGATGACTAACCTCCAAGAGATCCCCTGGATTGTTGAGGGTGACTTCAACATGATTAAATAGCTAGATGACAAAAGGGGAGGGGCTCATATGTCCTAGAAAGGCTATGAGAAGCATTTCTGGTTGAGAACCAAGAATAAACTCAAGCTGTTAGATCCATTGGAAGGAAATAAAAAAGAATCCAAAGGAATATGGTACACTTGGTCCAACTCCCAAAAAGGGACAACAAGATTTATTGCATATTGGATAGGATTTATGCCCACAAATATGTCTTCTCTTTCAAACCAAATAATGATGGTGTCATGATTCAGGTGCACCCTTATACCATATCAGACCATCATCCCATTAAGGTTAACTTAATCCCCTACAATGGAGGACTTGAAAGAACCATAAAAAAGGATGGATTAATTCTCAATACCAATCTTTAGAGTGACATAGACTACCAAGATGCTATTACATCCCTCAGAGAGATAAACAAGTGGATGTTGAAAGATTATTCTTGCATTGAAATATGGAATAAGAATGTGAAGGGGTGGAGAAAGCTCTTCCAAACCATCGGTAGGAAAAGGGACCTAGATAGTAGAAGGGTGGAAAACACCCTGCAAGATTGTGTATTTGTAGCAGAATCAAGGCTTCAAGAAAATCCGAACAATGACATTCTCTATGAATAATTGAATGCAGCAAAAAATAAGCTAAGGATACTAAAAAACCATAAAATGCAAGGACAAAAAATAAGAGCCAAGATGAACTAGCTCAAAGATGGGGATAAAGGATCCAGATTTTTCTTCAACTACCTAAGGGATAAGAACCTAAAGGAATAGGTTGGGAAAATATGGGATGGAACTCAAATCCTCTCTACTTAGGAGGAAGTCTTAAACTAGTTTCACACCTTCTTCAAGGACCTTTTCTCATCAAAAGATGGTGAAGAGTCCAGCTCAAGGGCAAGAACCCTTATCAAAAACCTCATCCCAAAGAAGATTGAAGAAAGAGATCTTGCTAGATTAGAGGCAAAGATAACAAAGGAGATCAAAAGTGCAATATTCTCTATGAGCAATGATAAATCTCCAGGGTGTGATGGGTTTCCAGCTGAATTCTACAAAGCATTTAAAGATTGTATTTGTGAGGACCTATTGTTGGTGTATAAAGAGGCTCTAGACAAAGGCTCCCTAGGGAAAGAGATAAACAAAGGGATCATCAAGCTGATTCTGAAAGGAGGTGACAAATCTCTAGTCAAAAATTAGAGACTGATTACCCTACTAAATGTATCTTACCATATTTTCACAAATATTGCCACCCTAAGGCTAGTAAACATCCTTCCAAAGTTTATATCTCGCACACAAACATGATTCATAAAAGGGAGATATATTTTGGAGAATCTAATCACAAGCTAGGAGGCTCTAGACTAGGCCAAGCAATCCAATCAAAACTCAACAATGCTTCTACTTCATATGACCAGATAGAATGGAGCTTCTTAAGGACTATGCTCCAAGGATTTGGATTCCCTATTAAATTTTGCAATATGGTGAATACCCTCCTAAACGAGGCATCAACATAGGTTGATTTCAATGGCCAGCTTTCAAATGTTATCAACCTAGAAAGGTCGATTAGGTAGGGTTACCCACTTGCACCTGCTCTTTTCATTATTGCTTCCAATGCCCTTTCCTATCTTCTAAAATATAATTCTCTTTCCCCCAAAATTAAAGGAATTAGACTTCCTGATCATAGTGAGCTTTTGAATGTTTAGTTCACAGATGATACTTCTTTTTTTGTTGATTTGGATCAAAATAGCTTGGAATCCTTAATGCAAAAACTTGACTTATATTGCCAAGCTTCAGGAGAAAAATTGTCCAAGACTACATCTATCTTTCTTCGATGGAAAGAGAACCCCCCTGATTTGATGAACAGATTTGGCTTCCAATGGGGAGGCCCAAACATGCTGGTTAGGTACCTGGGGATCCCATTTGTAGCTAGTTCGGATCTCAAAGAAATGTGGACATGGGTGAGAACGAAAATTGAAAAGAAGCTAGGGGCTTGGAATAAACACTTCCTCTCTTTAGCAGGTAGAATACAAGTCTGTCAAAAAATCCTATCTTCTTATAGCATCTACTTTGCCTCAGTATGGGCTTTTTGTAGCTACCAAATTAACAAAATTCAAAAGAAAATAAGGGATTTTCTTGGGTCAAATGGAAAGGGCAATAGAAAAAGGAATTGAGTGAGATGGGATTGGTGCTTCCTTGGGAAGCTCCAAGGGGGTATTGGCCTAAAAGACCTTAGATCTCAAGGCATAGCTTTGGCTTCCAGGTGGATCCTTAAAGCTATGGCTAGCAACGAGCCCTGGAAGGTTCTAGTAAGAAGTAATATCCAGAGAGCAATCCCTAAGAAGGCCAGAGCATGGAGGAAACTTTCCCTAAGTGATATCCTCCTCAAAAAACACCCCATGGTTCTAGCAGGGTCCTTGGTCTTCAGAAGCATTTGAAGGGCTTGGGAGTTGACAAAACACAATGCTCAACTTAGAAACCATAGCATAAATTTAAAAATAACCACAAATTCCAACCTTTCAGTTCCATGTAGTGGAACCTTGATCACAATGGCAAAACCCTTGCCTTGCTTCAAGGGTGTTTTGCTAAAAATTGGAGCCTAAAGGGAATTAGGAAATTTGGGGACATCATCTCCAATTGTAGTATTAAGAGTTAGAATACACTGTGTTCTACCTTTAACCTCTTTGAATCCAACCTTAGAACATTCTCTACCCTTAGGGATGCCTGCAATAATGCAATCCTCCTAGTGGATGCCAGCATGAGCTTTGATCCCTCTAATGACATTGTTTGGTGTAATGGTACTAATGCAGTAATTGTGAAAGCAAATTCTATCTATAATGGCTTAATTAAAAGTAACATTGTTCTTGATCATGTAAATTCTTGTTGGGGACTAACCCTTGAGGGTATGGATTGGAGTAAGATTATCTCTTTGATTTGGCACAGTTCTATGGAGCCTAAAAAGGCCTATTTTAGATGGATGGTTATCTTGCAAAAAATTCCTTTTAAAATTAACTCCTCTGATGTTGAAGTTTGCAATATTTGTAGAGTTCTAGAATTGGTTAAACATATATTATTTGATTGCTTTTATGCACAAGAAATTTGGAGACTCTTTTGGCATAATTTAAAAGTATGGGATAAAAACAATAAAATTTAATGGAAAAAAGTGTTTTTTCTTGATCTGGAAATTAGTAAAGATTGCATGTTATTATGGTTTTGGCTAACTAATGAGATAATGTGGCACAATTGGAAAGCGAGAAACGAAAATATTTTCAAGGGGGATAAGAGGGAGCTTACCAAGTTTAGAAAAAAACTCACATTCCTAAATGTTGTTATGAAGGTTGCAATGCAAATAGAGACTTCTTCGATCAAATTCTTGAGGCTTATAAAATGTGGAAATTCAAACCAAGCAAACAGTGAAGAAGTTGAAATATTTTGCAAGGCTCTAGAGGAGTTACAGAGGGAAGTCAACGAGACTGCCAACCAAGACAAAGGAGTAGAACCTCAGTGGGGAGAGGCACAAGTTGAACCTATCCATCCCCTATAGAATAGGCCTCTTCACTAGAGGACAGGAAAGCAGAAGAGTCTGTGGAAGGAGCTCTTTCTAATTTTCAGATACAGGATGAAGAAGAGGCATAGGGTGAAGAAGTTGACAGCAATAATTCAGCTCATGACACTTGAATTTACAATCAATAATAGCGATTTAGAAACTTCCAACGCTGTCCACCGAGCTATGCACTACGTTGGGAAAGAAAAAACTTCTCTTTAGATTATAGTTGATGTGTCATAGTAAAATCTGAAAAAAATTGTTGTATTTGATCTCTTTGGTATCTTGAAGGTAAACAGTTCTATGGAGATTCTCTGTAACATGTTGACTATGTAAATAGTTTTCAACTATATATAATATATAAAAAAAATACAAAATAACTCAAAAAATATATAAGATTATATTTAAATATACAATTTATTTATTTTATTTTCAAATTAAAGTATCTATCTATATCATATTTGTTAACAAATGCTTGCTTTGATGACTAATGCTATTAAAATTAATATAACTAAATTAGATTATAGATGATGGTAAACATGAAAGAAAAAATGAATTGTAGTACAAAATAGAAATCCCCTTCATAATATATATCAGTGTAATTGAGTAGAAGTAATTGTAAATACTAATAAATATGAAAGGAAAAATTTATTTGTAGCAAAAGATAGTTAATAGTACAAGAGAGAATAAAAAAAAGTCTGATTGAAATGGTGTAAATAAATTTATTTGATATTGTAGACATCGAAAATATACAAATTGATATCGCATACTCGATCTTGATCTACTTACATCGTTTCATCCTGAATCATCCCTCTATCCAACCATTTAATCGAATATCCATATTTGATTAAATTCATCATAATTCCCCTTTTAATTAAATAAATCCCTCGATCTAATTAAATCATTATCTCTATGTAATTAGCTAGGTCATTTCATCTTCCTATCTTTGATTTAATTAAATAATCCATATTATTTGATTAAATCTCTAAAGTTCATCTAATTAAATTAAATAAATCAAACATTTATCTAATTTAATCTAACATCACCCATTTGGTTAAATAAATCAAAATATTTATTTAACTAAGTCCTAATCATTTTCATCTCTTTTTGATTTATTTCAATCCTAAAATCTAAATCAAATTAGCTAAATCTCCCCTTAAATTAATCAAATCTTGATTAATTTAATCCTAATCCATCAAATCATCTAGATTTTGCAACTTGCACATGAAAATCAATTTAATTATTTTATAAATCACCTATTTTCATTCAAAAAAGGCATCAAAAAGGGAATATTCCTCAAATTTGAAATCTCCCCCCAAAAGGACTTGTCCATCCAACAAAGCATTTAAGGCTCTTACATTGTCTCTTACATGTCTCCCACTTGGCATTTAACTCATCTTTCATCCCCCCTAAACATGTCATCTCATCAAATTCAAATTTCAAACTTGCACATGGATCAAAGTGTGCTCATCCTCCATCCATTCACAAGTTGACAAGTGGCATCATATTATTGGTTGAATCTTTGTCCCACATTGATCAAGTTTGGACATCTCTCCAACTTATCAATCTATAAATGAAGAGCTCCTCTCCTCATTTTATCATCCACAATTTGAGTAAAGTTACCATGCTCAAATCATTAGAAATCCTCATCAATTTCATCCAAGCATAGTTAGGTTTTATGCAGATTTTCATCTTGGAAAATACATCAAGCATCAACAAAGTGGATCATTCTTCATCACATATCAATATTGCATCATTGGAGTTGGGAAAGTGCCAATTTTCACATCAAATTGGCACCAATTCCCTCAAGAGATTAGGAGTTTGCTTGCTTTAGAATAGATTTTGATATGCTTTTAAGTTTTATTGTGTTCTTCATTTCTTTTTCTATCTCTTTTGCTATTCAAATGAATTTCTTGAGGAATCCTTATTCTTGCTTGCATTTCACCTTCTAATGTATTTTTTCATGTTGTTTTGCAGGTATTTAGATTGGGGTTCACATTATGGTGCTAGAAGGAGGGCTACATTCCATTAATTCTAACATATTTGTGAAAATTTCGCGTTTCTCTTGACACACAATAAATTTCAACACGGGCTCATCAGCGTTGTTTTCGCGCCGCAGGCTCGTCAGCGTTGCAGTTTCAACACCGCGGGCTCGTCAGTGTCACTATTTTAGTGCCACTGGGCTCATCTCACCAAAATTCAAATTCTAAACTATGCTGGTGCACTCGCCGATCTGCATCAGTCCCCAAAAAATTTTGAAACTCCAACACCTTCAAAAACTGTGATGCTGGAGCAAAATAGCGACACTTTTGTGCTCTCTGTCCTAACACAGAGCACCACTGACTGGTAAAGCGGCGATGTAAGAGTGACGCCTTCACGAGTTGTGACACTGGAAAATAGAAAAAGGGAGAACTTAATTTTTAGCACGTGCTTTTGATTCATGATTTATTTATCTATTGTTTTCTGGTTTTTTAATCTCTGTGTTTTTTTTCAGAATCTGATTATTTTCCACTTTGTAGGTTGGGAGCCAAAAACAAAAGAAGAAGGAACATGGGGATGATATCTTGTCTAATCAAAGTGGTTTTTAACACTTAAGTGTTTGCTTAACACTTCTTTAAACAATTTTTCATCCTTTTCTTTCTTTAGAACACTAGCTTTCATTTGGGTTTAAAAAGGATTCTTTTTGTTTATTTCTTGCATTTGGATTTAAAAAGAACCTTAGGATCAACAACTTACTAGATTTCATTTATGGATTAAACAATTGAACAAATGTCTTTTCACTTGTGATTTGGTGCTCTAAAATGAACTCACATATTGCTTTGAGGGTTTAAAAAGAACAAGTGTAGTTGTGTTTTTCATGAGGGCTTACTTAGACTAAAGCCATTGGAAAAGGACATATGTGCTTCTCTCGTGCTTTATAGCGATCTTGAGAATCAAAAGGTCTTTTCCATGACTTTGGGTTAAGACAAAGCAATCACCTCCACACTTCAATTTGGGCTTAAAATTGAACAAACTATTATTCGAGTGTGAGTGGAGGCATTTTCTCGTATATTCTCTCTCTTTGTTGCTATCAAATATTGATCGAGTTATGGATTTTGTTCTTCATTCACTTTTGTTTATCTTAGAGGGCCTGCCTTGTGGGAAAAATTAATCACCCAAGGGAACGACTCAACTGGTAACACTCTAAAGCCAAGAGTATTTCCAACCAAGATCTAAATGTGGATATTGGAAGGAACACCAATATCATGCAGTTGACTCCAACAAGATGGATCCAAAAGGGGACTCTTGCCACATTGGGTCAACTCCTACGAACAGAAAGTCCTTACTAGAACCCATGTGCTAGAATTTTCCAAAATCCTTAAACTATTTGTTGGTGCAAGAACGGTCGTTTTGAAGCCGCCCCACAATTTTATGATCTTCTAGTAGAAATGGAAAGCATGCCATGGGAGTTTCATGGGTGTTGATGATTGGATGCCCCATATAAGTGAGTGCCATGGAGGAGAGCCAGTGGGGTCAAGCATCTAACCATTCGCTAGAGATAAGTGTAGCTGGACTTGTCCAAGTGGGAATCCAACAAATATTGTCTTTCACATCCATAGGATTATACTTATTCTTGGGTTACAAAATGCATTGCTTGATCGAAAACATCATGGAAACAAACACTTAACATTATCCAAATTTCAAACCCTTTTGGAGACAAATACAATTGACTCATTCCATATGTTATTGCTTTCCCTTGGGATTCACATTGGTGCAGGAGCACCTAAGGAACAACTGGCAATTTCTTAGGTAAAGAAGAAACCTAGAGGGTAAATTTTGGTTTTTTTTTCATAAGGTCATGTTGACCATTGTGCTTGGTGCTTGGGGATGTTTTTGATCTATTGGAAAGAAGTTGACAAGAGTTAGATAGGTTTACAACACCATCTTGCTAAGTTGTCAAAAGTTGGCAAGGAGTTGAAAAACACAGAGGGTTTTATAACTTTTACCATTAGGTCATCCAAAGACTCGACCCAAGCATCTCAATTGTTTTCATGGCCTATTTAAGGCATGCCTCGACCATGGAATAGGGTTGGAGGTTTTAGTGTTTTGGTAAAATTTTGTAATATTGAAGGAAACAATGTTCTGTGAGGCAGTTTCCTGATCTTTGCATCCAAACTATGCTTTAATGGAATACAATTTATTGTTATTGTGTTTGTAGAATGTAGTGTGAACATTGTGCAAGCTTATGTTCCATCCTTTTGATTTTGTAGATTGTTTCCATCTTTTATTTGTACATAGTTTGATTACTGTCTTTTTCTAGCCTGTATCAGGCAATTTTGAGAGAATGGAGTCCTAGAGCACTCTCCCACCATACAAATTGTACGGACCTTTGGGATAGTGTCTAGGCTCCCTTAGTGTAAATATTATAGTTTGTATGGTTTGTGGGAGTGCAGGAGATGCTAGCAAAGCTTTTCCCTAGGTGAGCTAGGCAGGTTCCGACTAGGGTAAACCTGAAGAAAAAGACTCATAACTTGCAGGGGAATTGAGATTTTGGAGAAATTATTTTTGGAGAATTTTGTGGGAGGTCTTGGCAATGCATGGTGATCAGGGGGAGGCTCCATCAATTCATTTGGAGTGAGAAATTTTTAACATTCTGAAAACAACATTGAAAAGTTTAAAAACCCTAGGCTTTGACGATTTTTGTGTGTGGACAGTGTACGGTCTGTGCAGGACTTAAAACCCTAAAAATCCTTGAGGTATAGGCATGAGAAACACAAATTATCAACAAAGAACCTAGGTCCTTTGGTGGGTTCAGAAGAAAATTGCATTTTATCACTGTTCAGAGGCCTAATTGGGGCTCTAGGCTTGTAGCCTTTTCAAACCCTAGGAATGCATTTTGTGGAAGCGATGGTTAGTTGGAGTCTTGAGATGGAACAAGAACCCTAGTTTGATCATCTTGAAGCTTTTACAACACCTTCACACCCCTGCAAGAATCTAGTAGAAGGTTGAGGTTATTTGGCCTTTAGGGAAGAGTAAGGGCCAATGGAGAGTATATGGCGAAGCACCAAGGTTGGCTTGGTAGAAGGACAACATGTTGATAGTGGGGTTGGTCAATAGGAGCAGTGGTACTTAGACCTAAGGCAGGACCACTCGAGCAGGGTGTAAGAGACACCAAGGAGTTCTTAGGAGCAAGGACTCAGAGCATTGGGCAGTGAGTGCCTCATCCAACCCCATCCTATCAGATTGGTATCAAAGCTAGTTAAAGATTTGAGAAGCATCTTATATGTTAGAGGTTGAGTCTAGTGATTCTTCCACCATGGTGACCAATGCAGAACTAGCTAAGATGGTTGAAGACAAGAAGAAGACAATAGGCTATTGAGGGAAAGAATAGCCCAACTTGAGGTAGCAGTGAGGAGTGCACAGTTTGAGGGAAGAATACCAAAAGAAGAAGAGGTTGCAGAGGAAGATAAGACCCCTTAACTTGACCTTGTTTTGAAGGAGGAGCCTTTCTTGAAGGAATTGAAAGCTTTAAGTGGGAAAGCACTTGAAGGCATACCACTTTTTAGTGGAAAAATGGAAGCAAACCTAGTCATGGATTGGATAGAAGGCATGGAGAATCATTTTGAGTGTGATGGAATCACTGAAGCATAGAAGGTGAAGGTTGCTAAGTCAAGATTGAGAGGATCAGCCTTGAGATGGTGGAATTTCATTTAGATAGAGAGGGAAAAAGAAGGAAAACAACCCATATCAACTTGGAAAGGAATGGTTGCCAAGGTGAAAGAAGCCTACATGCCAGATAACTATGAGATTCAATTGCACAAGAAGAGGCAAAGTCTAAGGCAGAAAGACCAAGATGTAAACACTTACACTGAGGAGTTTCAAAAACTTTGCATGAGATCTGATGTGACAAAGGATGAGAGTCTCAAGGTAGCTAGATACGTTAACGAGTTGAAATGGAACATCCAAGAGGAGATGGCTCTTTTGAGTCCTAAGATAGTACATCAATGCTATCAATTGGATATCAAGATTGAGGAAAGGAACAAGAGGAAGCAAGATCAGTCTTCTAAGGGCAAAGGAAAAGGCAGAGATCAAAGAGGACAGTGTGGTGGCTACCAAGGTAGAGGCAGTGACCAAAGAAATCAAGGAGAATCTAAACTCACTGAGCATGGAGGTGAAACATCTTCTAGAGGTGGATTTAATAGAGGAAGAGGACCTCAAGTAGGTTCAAATAGAGGAAGAGGAGCAGGCAGGAGCAATTCTTATTTTGCAAACATGAAGTGTTACCATTGTAATCAAATAGGTCACCCTGCTTATAGATGCCTAGAGAAAGCTTCCTCATCAAACAATGAAAGGAGAGTGGCTTATGCAGAAGAGGACACTATGAGTCCTAAGGCATCTTAGATCAGTCATATAGAATCTGAGGTAGGAGAGAATCTGATGTTTAACAGATTCTTGATTAGACAACCAGGTAGGAAAGAACCTAAACAAAGAAGAGCTCTTTTTAGAGTAAGGTGCAAGATACTTGGTAAGGTATGAAAGGTCATAGTAGACTCAGGTTCAACAGACAATATAATCTCAGAGGAGGCAGTAGAAAAATTGAAATTAGAGAAAGTACCCCATACTAACCCTTACAAGGTCGCATGGTTGAACAAAGGGCAAAGTGTTTTGGTGAATGAGAAAGTAACGGTGGAGTTTTCCATTGGAGGATACAAGGACAAATTGGTTTTTGATGTATTACCCATGGATGCATGCCATCTACTACTGGGCAGACCATGGCAATATGACAGAAGTGCCATTTATGATGGGAAAGAGAACACCATCTCATTCAAGAAGGATGGAAGAACCTTCAAACTATAGTCACTGACAGAAGAAGAAGAGGGATAGTCAAAGGCACCTAACATCATGTTGAGCATTGGTAAGGAGTTCCTTAAGTACCTACACCAAGGGAATGAAGGATATGTGGTTGTGTTGCAACCTAAAGAAGAAGACAAGGCTGAAAAGACAGTCTTACTAGAAGCAGTTCAAAAGTTACTTGATAAGTACAAGAGCATAATTAGTGATGGTACACCTACAACCTTACCACCAAAGAGAGAAATAAGTCATCAAATTGACTTCATACCTGGAGCCTCATTGCTTAACAAAGCAGCATACAAACTTACACCAGAGTAGAACCTAGAGGTAGCTAGGCAAGTGCAAGAATTGTTGGATCAAGGATTGATTCAAAAGAGCATCAGCCCATGTACAGTGCCAGTGGTTTTAGCAACCAAGAAAGGAGGTAAGTGGAGGTTATGTACTGATTCTAGAGCAATAAATAGAATCACAATTAGGTATAGGTTCCCTATTCCTAGAATTGAAGATTTAATGGATTGTCTTGGAGGAGCACAGTACTTCACCAAGTTGGATCTCACGAATGGATACCATCAGATCAGAATTAAGGATGGTGATGAGTGGAAGACATCTTTTAAGACAAATGATGGGTTATATGAGTGGAAAGTGATGCCATTTGGCCTCTCAAATGCCCCTAGCGCATTCATGAGACTCACTCATGAATGAAGTATTTAAGGATTTCATAGGGATATTTGTGGTAGTGTATCTTGATGATATACTCATCTTAAGCAAGACAATAGAAGAACACTTGAAACATGTTGAGATGGTTCTTAAAAGGTTACAAGAGGAGAAGTTGGCAATCAATCTTGAGAAGTGTGAGTTCTTCAAGCAAGAGCTTGTCTATTTGGGTTTTGTAGTGTCCAAAGGCTCATTAAAGATGGATCCAAGCAAGGTGGAAGCCATCCTAAACTGGCCTACACCAACCATAGCAATAGAGGTAAGGATTTTTCATGGATTGGCTCAATTCTATAGAAAATTCATAAGGAACTTTAGTGGCATATGTGCACTAGTTCTAGACACAATTAAGGGTGGTTTGAAAACTAAGTTTGTGTGGACACAAGAAGCTGAGAAAGGGTTTGAGAAACTGAAAGAAGAAGTGGCAACTCAACCAATTCTCTTATTACCTAGCTTTGACAAGTTGTTCACCATTGAATGTGATGCAAGTGGAGTGGCAGTAGGAGGAGTGCTAAGTCAAGAGGGCAGGATTATAGCCTTCTTTAGTGAGAAGCTCAATGAAGCTAAGAAGAAATATTCAACCTATGACTTGGAACTTTATGCTTTGGTTCACTCACTTAGGAAATGGAAGCATTACCTTCTACCCAAGGAGTTTGTGGTTTTTACTGACAATCAGGCACTTAGTTTTATCAACACTCAAGAGAAGTTTAGTAATAGGCATTTGAAATGGATGGAATACATCCAAGCTTTTACTTTTACCATCAAGCACAAGAAAGGACAAATGAACAAGGTGGCAGATGCATTAAGCAAAAGGTTGTTGATAGTGCAAGAGATACAACTCAAGAGCATTGGCATAGAGAGTTTCAAGGATCTATATGGGGTAGATGAAGACTTTTCATAGGCCTATAAGGTATGTTCTAACTTTGAGAACCATTTCCATAGCCAATATTCTAAGTATACCTTGCAAAGTGGGTTGTTGTTTAAGGGCAATCAGTTATGTGTCCAAGAGGGTCAATAAGGGAAAATCTGATTCAAGAAAAGCATAATGGCAGTCTTAGTGGGAATTTTGGCATCAATAAGACCTTAGAGCTAGTATATAGATTCTATTATTGGCCTAAGTTGGAAAGAGATGTTAGAAGGTATGTGGAACAGTGTATTGTGTGCATGAAAGCTAAGGGAGGAGCTAGCAATGCTAGTTTATATCAACCCCTACCCATTCCTAACAGACCATGGGAGTGTGTGAGCATGGATTTTGTGGTAGGCCTTCCTAAGACCAACACTAGTTTTGACAGTGTTTATGTTGTGGTAGACAGATTTAGCAAGATGAGTCATTTTATTCCCTGCAAAACTACTCATGATGCTAGCTACATAGCTCACCTTTTCTTCAAGGAGGTTGTAAGGATCCATGGGCTACCTTTGAGCATTTTTTCAGACTGAGATATGAAGTTCATGAGTCACTTTTGGAAGACTCTATGAAGTAGATTAGGTACAAATCTGTCATTTGGATTAGCTTACCATCCTCAGACCGATGGTCAAACAGAGGTGGTTAATAGGGTGCTTGGTAATCTTTTAAGGTGCTTAACTAAAGAATATGGATAGACATGGGATATGGTTATCTCTCAAGCTAAGTATGCTTACAATGATAGTGTGAATAGAACTACAGGGAAGGAGATCCAAGAGCAGGTCAAGAGGATAGTCACTGAGGCTACACAAAAAGTAAAGGAGAAGGCAGATATTTCAAGGAAAGATGTGCAATTTCAAGTAGGGGACTATGTTATGGTCCACCTTAACAAATCAAGGTTGCAGAAGGGAGTGTCAACCAAGTTGCAGATGAAGAGAGTGGGTCCGTGCAAGATATTAGCCAAGTATGGAAAGAATGCATACAAGGTGGAGTTACCTACTGATCTAGGAATCTCACCAGTGTTCAATGTTGTTGATTTGATCAAGTATAAAGGGACAGTCAAGAATTTGGATAAAGATAGTAAGGATATCTGCAAGGACATCAACAACATGTCCATTCCTACTTAGGACAAGCCTTAGGCAGAATAGATCTTGGAGTCAAGAGTGCAAAAGTCTACAAGAAACAAGGTGTACATGGAGCACCTTATCAAGTGGAAGAAAAATCCCGAATCAGAAGCTACATGGGTACAAGAAGATCAATTTAAGAAGCTTGGAATTGACCTATCATTTCTCTCTCCTTCCAATCCTTAGTGTTTGAGCTGAGAGGGGGAGAATGGTGCAGGAGCACCTAAGGAACAACTGGCAATTTCTTAGGTAAAGAAGAAACCTAGAGGGTTAATTTTGGTTATTTTTTCATAAGGTCATGTTGACCATTTTGTTGGGTGCTTGGGGATGTTTTTGATCTATTGGAAAGAATTTGACAAGAGTTAGATAGGTTTACAACACCATCTTGCTAAGTTGTCAAAAGTTGGCAAGGAGTTGAAAAACACAGAGGGTTTTATAACTTTTACCATTAGGTCATCCAAAGGCTCGACCCAAGCATCTCAATTTTTTTGATGGCCTATTTAAGGCATGCCTCGACCATGGAATAGGGTTGGAGGTTTTAGTGTTTTGGTAAAATTTTGTAATATTGAAGGAAACAACGTTCTATGAGGCAGTTTCCTTATCTTTGCATTCAAACTATGCTTTAATGGAATAAAATTTACTATTATTGTGTTTGTAGAATGTAGTGTGAACATTGTGCAATCTTAGTGTGCCATCCTTTTGATTTTTTAGATTGTTTCCATCTTTTATTTGTACATAGTTTGATTACTGTCTTTTTCTGGCCTATATCAGGCAATTTTGAGAGAATGGAGTCCTAGAGCACTCTCCCACCGTACAAATTGTACAGCCCTTTGGGAATAGTTTCTAGGCTCACTTAGTGTAAATATGATAGTTTGTATGGTTTGTGGGAGTGCAGGAGATGCTAGCAAAGCTTTGCCCTAGGTGAGCCAGGCAGGGTCCGGCTAGGGTAAACCTGAAGAAAAAGACTCATAACTTGCAGGGGAATTGAGATCTTGTAGAAATTATTTTTGGAGAATTTTGTGGGAGGTCTTGGAAATGCATGGTGATCAGGGGGAGGCTCCACCAATTCATTTGGAGTGAACTTTTTAACAGTCTGAAAACAACATTGAAAAGTTTACAAACCCTAGGCTTTGACGATTTTTGTGTGTGGACAGTGTACGGTCTGTGCAGGACTTAAAACCCTAAAAATCCTTGAGGTATAGGCATGAGAAACACAAATTATCAACAAAGAACCTAGGTCCTTTGGTGGGTTTAGAAGAAAATTGCATTGTATCACTATTTAGAGGCCTAATTGGGGCTCTGGGCTTGTAGCCTTTTCAAACCCTAGGAATGCATTTTGTGGAAGCGATGGTTAGTTGGAGTCTTGAGATGGAACAAGAACCCTAGTTTGATCATCTTGAAGATTTTACAACACCTTCACACCCCTACAAGAATCTAGTAGAAGGTTAAGTTTATTTGGCCTTTAGGGAAGAGTAAGGGCCAATGGATAGTATATGGTGAAGCACCAAGGTTGGCTTGGTAGAAGGACAACATGTTGATAGTGGGGTTGGTCAATAGGAGCAGTGGTACTTAGACCTAAGGCAGGACCACTAGAACAGGGTGTAAGAGACACCAAGGAGTTCTTAGGAGTAAGGACTCAGAGCATGGGGCAGTGAGTGCCTCATCCAACCCCATCCTATCACACATCCTTAGAGGTTTCTAAACATTGGATTATACCTCAATTTGTCTTCTTAAGTAAACAATAGGAAACCCTTTCCTTAAGTTCATTAAATTTCCACATAACATATCTTGTGGGGTTTGAATAAATTAAGACATTGGACATCTTGGTTTGAAAACCTAATCGAAGAAAGTTTTTTTCGTAAAATAAAGACATTAAGCAAGGGCAAAGCAAAATGAACTTTCATATGTGTTGAAGACTCCAAAATCCCAAAAGAAAAAATCATTGATTGGAAAAGTGAGTGTTCAAAATGAAATCATTTCTTGGTTACAAAGGTCATTAGGAAGCATTTGCATGCTCTTCAATACCTAGGTCTAAACAAACAAAGTGTACCTTTTTAGGTTCATCTTAGGATCAAAACATATCAAAATCATTTTTCAATCCATCTTTCAAAACATCAAATCCATCTCACAAATCATCTTTTGGAAAAATCTTGAAATTATCTTTGATACTAGGCTTTGTGGCAAAAATCAAAAACATCCAAAAACATTGTGACCAAGTCCTTGAAAACATTTATCAAAACACCTTTGGCTAGGCATGTGTAGATGCATCCTTTTGCATATACTTAGTCAAAGTTATCAAAATCATCTTGTCTAACTTAGTGTATGTGGATGAATCCTTCTTCATATACTTAGTGAAACTATCATTTTATTTGGATAGGTGTGGGTAGATGCATCCTTCTCCTCACACATATCCAAAATCATCATCCTTTGACCAAAAATATCCCTTAGATCATTATCAAACATCTTAGGGTCCTTTTTTTCAAAATCCCAAAATCAAAGTCAAGGACAAAATCCCAAAATCTGAAATCCAATCAAATCCAAGTCCTAAAGCCTAGTGTCTCACTCAAGATTTATCAAAAGCCAAAACATTCATATCATTCATCATCGTATCATCACCTTTGATCCCCAAAAGGCATCTTAAAACTTTCACTTTTGGATATAAAATAGAGATCAATCCAAAGAATCAAGAGATTCATCTCCTATATTCTTGATCCCCATTTTATAATCCAAACAAGATCTCAATACAAGAAGAGTATGGAAGCCAACAAAGAAACACCCGCTTCAAGTGATCTTAGCCAAACCAACACATAAATGAATCCAACAGAATCAAGCAACCCATTGGCCCTCTCATCATCACAACATCCCCAAGAAGAAAATCAAGGAGAGGACCTCACTTTCAGAATGTCTCGCGAGGAAATGGCAGAAATGCTCCAAAATCTGGACAACCATAGAATCATCAACATCATGATGAGACTTAAACCTTTGTTGTACATGCTTGAACTAGCAAAACAAGGGGCCAAGTTGCCTTCAGATTTTGATTTGACTACTATCGTGGACACATCATTTCCTCCAATTTCATCCACCATCCCCATTTCATCTACACCCCCATCTCAAAACGTTACACAAAACATTCTACAAATCACAACATCATTTTCTATAACCCAACCCAATGTTAACAAGGGAAACACATTTATCAATTCTCTTCAATCGCATCCCCTTGTTAACAATCAAAATTTGGACGCAAACACCACCATGGAACAAAACATACTCAACAACCCATTACACAAAAATGTTCCTCTCACATTATATTATGACCCATCAACATCTTTTCATGGAGCACCACAAACACCTCTTCTCACAAACTCACAAGAAGAGGGAGATATGTTCGGACCAAGGAGAATATTTGACACCACACAACAACTAACGCCCCTTACATTTCCACCTATCCCACCACTACCATTATCATCCATAACACTCCTTGGTTTTGGGTTGCCTCCCCTACCAAGTATCAATCAAAGCATCACACCAAATGCTCAAAATTTATCATTGATATCGCAACAACAAACGTTAAATACACAAGCAATGGCAACATCATCAAACATCCCCCTAACATCACAAGGCATGGTCTCACAAGGACCAATCACATCAATACCATTATCCAACATGCAAAATATCAACACAACATCATCATCTACCACCATTCCAAATCCACCACCACCTCCACCACAACCAACATTCACCACATCAAACCAATTCGACGCAACATTACAAGCCACTTTTCAAAGAGGATACCAACAAGTGCAAAAACAAAAATCCATGCAACAAGCTGCTCAAGCTGCACAAGCTGCCAAAGCTACACAAGCCGCATTACAAGCGCAACAAGCACAACAAGCCCAAGCTTTATTGCAACAGCAACAACAATAAGTCGCCCAAGCTGCACAAGCATTGCAAGCACAAAGAGTCACTCAAGCACAACTTTTATTAGAGCAACAAGCCACAGAAGCACAAGCCCAAGCTCAAGTGCAATCTCAATATCAAGCACAACAAGCACAAGCACAAGCACAACTTCTTGCAAAATTAGTGCAATTGCAAGCATATCAGCAAGCATTAAAGCAATACCAAGAGCAACAAGAAGCAATAGAGTTAGCAGCCCAACAACAAGCATTATGGGAACAACAACAAGCACACAACAAGCATTTTTGGAGCAGAAACAAGTGCAACAACAACAGGATCAACAACAGGCATCGTTCATACAAAAGAAAGTAGAAGCCTACTTCACTCGACAGAACATGCAGATACCATCAAACAATGCACCGACCAACCCATCCACCCAACCAACAATTCAAACACCCCAAAACACTTTCATCCCACCCCCTGATCCCCAGAATGATGTGACGACACAACTAAGGTTGCTCTCACAACAAGTGCTCAAGCTTCAATTGGGGCGGACAACCAAAACGCAAAGCAACTTGTGTCCCTATCCATTTGATAGGAGCCTAGACATGAAACCATTCCCTAAGGGATTTGAAATCCCCAAATTTGACAAGTATCGAGGGATGGGAAACCCTGAAGATCACATCGGTAATTCCAGGTTCATTGTATGGAGGTCGCATATGATGATACTTATTTGATGTGGCTATTCCCTAGGAGCTTGGTAGGTCTTGCTATAGAATGGTTTTCCCACTTACCTTCAAGAAATAGAACATTCCAAGAAATCAGAGATGAATTCATCAAGAACTACACATGTAACATCACAATGGATGTCAGTCTCGAAGAATTATACACTCTAAAACAAGGAAAGAATGAATCTTTTGCTTCATTCCTTCAAGGATGGCTATCCAAGGCCAATTAGAGCAAGTCGGCCATGCCAGAAGAACAACAAGTCTACACGATCATAGCCAACCTTGAAAGTCACCTATCATTTCATCTCAAGGTTCAGGGAATCACCACATATGAGCAATTAATCTCCAAGGTGCTTAGCATTGAAAGAGCCCTTGTGACCCAACCCGCCGAATCGACGTCATATCACAAACCGCAAAACAACCACCCATCATCTAATTACAATGATAAACCTCGTACATGGGCGAGAAACAAGAACATCAATAATGATGGCATCTTTGATGCCAAGGTGGTCATTAGTGGTCCATGCCAAAATACACCCACACCGCAAATCCAACCACAACGCCAAAACACTCATCACACAACATACAAACCCAATAATCCCACCATCAATAACCTCAATGACCAAAGAGGACCACCCCAATGCAAAACTTATCCAAAACATAAATACACCATGTTGGGGGAACCACTCGAAGACATCATGAAAAGGTTGGTCGATGAGAAGTCATCAAAGCACCTACATTCGAGAATTACCAACAACCCGACATCAAACCTCCTTGGTATAATGGAAATCAACTATGTGAGTTCCACAAAATCAAGGGCCACACCACAAAAAATTGTATGAGACTCAAAAACATCATCCAAGATCTCATTAACAAGAAAATCATAAACATGGAACAACCTACGGGAAATCAGGACCTTAAAATCTACATGAATCCAATGTCAAATCATGGAAACAAAGGAAATATAAATGATAAAGGGAAAGGTAGTGTAAATCACACGTATGAAACAGTCGTTGCCTCCCTAAATGAAGACTGCATGGTCATCACTATCAAGGGCACCCATGTTGAAGATTGTGGAGTCACCACAAGAGGCAGCAAAGTCACCATTGTAGGATCATCCCAACCAAATAGAGTCCCTACATCAAGAGTCATTCTGTATAGCTACAATGTTGTAGACCAACTCAAAAGAACACCAGCACACATCTTCATCATGGAGTTGTTAAAAATATCATCAGAGCATAAAAAGATCCTTGAGGAAGCATTAGCCTCATCCACCATCCCTGTAGACCTTGATGCGGAACAATTCCAAGCTATGGTCGCAAATATCATAACACCTAATCTCCTTACATTTTCTGACCAAGATTTCCCCGCCCAACCATCTCACAACCGCGCACTTCACTTGGAAGCCATTGTAAACAAAAGAAAAATCAAAAGGGTCTTGGTGGATGGAGGTGTAGGCTTGAACATCTACTCTCTTAGCCTCATCAAGCAGTTGAAAATATCAAAAGATTCCATCGACAAAGGCAAGGGCATCACAATCAGAGCATATGATGACCAAGAAAGAGTGTCTCAAGGCACAATTAAGCTCCCTATCCAAGTAGGGCCAACACTCATGGAAACCACATGTCAGGTCTTGGACCTCGAATTGCCATACAATATCCTCCTAGGATGCTCATGGATTCATGCGATGAAAGCCGTAGTATCAACTTTCCACCAATGTGTGAAATTCACACATAATGGACAAGAGGTTACTGTCCATGGTGATCCTAAGCTGTTTTCATATTGCAAGAACCTTGAAGCCAAATACTACAAAATCCCCCAAGTGCCGAAAACTGATGAGGGCCCATCCACATAATACATCAATCCCACCACTCTCGCATCCACTTCTGTGATAGAGACACCTGCCATTCCCACCATATCTGACATCAAGCTCATCATCTAGGAGGAGGGTTGTGGAAGTTACAAGCTCCCTAACAATGCTTTTGTGATAGGAGAGTTACCACAATCTCCTCGATCATGGGGACATCCATAAGAAAATCAAGCTTCCACATCACAAACATATCCTGAGGATTATCCCAAATTCACAAGATGGGGAGACCTTGGTCATGAGGTCATTGAACTAGATCCATCTCACATGTTGTATCAAGATTAAAGACCGGTAGCTAATTTACCAATGGACGAAATCAAAGACTGGGACAAAATGACAATGGGCTCATAATACCTATCATGCCAGAGACGTGACCCATAACAAATCTTGGTCTTGGATGTGCCACTCCGAGAATAACCATATGTGGCTGAAGTCCTCCGGTTAGAGCTACTAATGTTTCTCCTCAGCTAGTACTAGTACAAGTACACTCATCAATAGTCACAGGTAGGGACACACATAATTTTATAACTGAGCCCTATATTAGTAGCGATGACAAAGATACCTTATCCAATCTACCTAGGCTATTCGAAGATACCACCCTATGTATGATTAGTACCATATCCTTTGAACCAGATAGTCAAAATCATGAGATTCGTTTAGTCTACCCCCAACTAATCAAGTATGACCAACAAGGACCACTAGTTCTCGATACATTCGAAAACGATGAATCGCTCTCAGAATTCATAGGATTGAGGGATAACATTCCAGATGGAGATCACAAGGTAGGATTTATAATGGAGTTGGACACACACACACCTATTACGGGGAAATTATTGAATCCTTCAGTCGCAAAAGTGGGAAACTAAGAATCATACCCAAGTCCTAGAGTGAAAACCACACCATGGCACTCTCTGATAAGAAAATAGTAAAAAGAAAGGACATATCCAATGGTGAAACCTCTCTGAGGTGCCTGAGGATGAAGGATTCAATCTTCCCCTAAGAGCTATTCATCAAGAGAAGTCAACAGTCTTGGCCGAAAAGTGCAATCCTGTCAACCTAGGAACAGAGGAGACCTCGCATATCACATTTTATGCAGAATCACTATTATCAGAAGAGCAAGAACTCCTAGTAGCATTCCTAAAGGAAAGGAAAATAAACTTCACATGGAGTTATGCTGATATGCCAGGGCTAGATCCAGAGACAGTGGTTCATCACTTAGCGGTGTATCCAAAAGAAAAATTGGTCAAACAAAAGCTTCGAAAGATGCATCCTCAAATCACTTTGTTAGTCAAAATGGAGCTCAAAGAATTATTAGATGCAAGATTCATACAACCAATTGATTATCTAGAATGGGTGTCAAATTTGGTACCTGTTTCAAAACCTAACAGAGCCATCAGAATCTGTACGGACTTCAGAGATTTGAACAAGGCATGTCCCAAGGATGATTTCCTGCTTCCCAATATCGATATGATTGTAGACATGACAATAGGACATGAGATGCAATCACTAATGGATAGATTTTCAGGATACAACTAGATTATGATAGCAAAATAACATTAACACAAGATGGCTTTCACTTGTCCATGGGGGACCTATTGCTGGAACATGATGCCATTTGGCCTAAATAATGTAGGAGCAACCTATCAAAGGGCCATGACACTAATATTACATGATATGACTCACAAAATAGTCGAAGACTACATTAACAACATCCTAGCCAAGTCAAGGAAAAGACAAGATCATATAGCAACCCTAAGTGCTATCTTTGACAGACTGGAGGAATACAAAGTCAGACTAAATCCTGCTAGGGCGCGCTCTTCTGTACACTAGGTAAATTGGTTAGGACATACATAGTCTCCATGAGGGGTGCATCGAGGTGGATCCTGGTGAAAGTAAGTTGCAATTCCTGGAGATGCAGCTACACACTAAAGCAACTGAGAGGCCTCCAAGGATGACTTCAATCCATTCGAAGATTTATAGCACAACTAGCAGACAAGCATAACCCATACTCTCACCTACTCCACAAGGGGGTAGCATACAAATGGGATGCAAAATGTGAAGAAGCATTCAACAAAATCAAGGAATGCCTACTGACACCACCAGTGTTAATGCCACCTATCCCAAGAAAGCCATTGATCTTTATAATGCAAGAATGTTGTGCCAGCCCCTTTGGAGTTAGCGATGATGAAAAAAACAATGAGGGCTATCTACTATATCAGCAGAAAAATGGTCGGTCACGAGCCAAATTACTCATTCATCAAGAAAGCTTGCCTCACCGTAGTGTTTGCATCCCAAAAATTTAGACATTATATGTTGGCACACAAGATAAAGCTCATTGCGAAAATTGATCCCCTCAAGTATCTCCTATCAAAGGCAATGCTCACAGGAAAAATGGAAAAATGGGTAATGATATTGTCAGAGTACGACATTGAGTATGTTGAGCAGAAAGCCATTAAAGGTAAAGTTATTGCAGATCAACTGGCAGAGGCACCTATTTATGTGGAGAATCCTCTTGTATCTAAATTTCCAGACGAATCCATCTTTAACCTTAATGTAGCAGACCACTAGAAACTATACTTCAATGGTTCATATACACAACATGGATCAGGAGTTGGTGTCTTCTTCATCACTCCAATGGGGACTCATACCAAGATTATACAACCTGCATTTCCTTGCACAAACAACAACATCATAAAAATACCAGGCTTTGACTATAGTTCTCAAGATAGCAGCATTAAATGGAATATCATAGCTCTCAAGGTCTACGGCGACTCACAGTTGATCATAAATCAGGTCAATAATGAATATCATACAAAGGATGACAAGCTAACCCCATACAAAAAATTGGTAGAGACTCTAAAAGAATCCTTCATCGACATAACATTTGAGCAGATTCCAAGAATCAACAACAGAGTAGCTGACGCCATGGCTACAATTGGGTCTCTATTAGACATCCCTCATAATGTACCGAAATATGAATTTCTGATCGAGCAGATTCTCGTTCCAACATTCGAGGTACCAGAATTGGGAACAGTAAACAACCATTAGTCCTTCCGTGGATCCTTGGTATCACAACATCTATACATATCTTTGCATAGGAGTCATACCCGCTGACCTACCATCGAGCCTAAAACGAACCTTTATCAAAAAGGCATCCAGATTTGTCATCCTAGGTGATACCTTATACCGTAGAAGCATAGAAGGTACCTTGCAACGTTGTCTAAATACTGAGGAGGCATTAACTTCTCTAATCGAGGTTCATAACGGTATATGTGGCTCACACTCGAGTGGAATGACCATTGCCAAGAAATTGCTGAGGCTAGGGTACTATTGGCCCACAATGGAGCGAGAAGCACATGATCATGCTAAAAGGTGTTTACAATGTCAGCAGCATGGGGACCTCATCCATGCTCCAACTCAAGAGCTTCACTTGATCATCACACCATGGCCCTTTTCGCAATGGGGACTCGATCTCATTGGGAAAATCTCACCACCTCATCCAATGGCCACAAATTCATTATAACTACAACTGAGTACTTCACAAAGTGGGTGGAAGCCATACCCATGACATATATCACTGGGAAGCAAATCTCAAAATTTATCCTGAACTATCTCATTTATCGTTACGGTGTTCCACAAGCCATTATCTCTGATAATGGGACACCATTCAAGAACCAGGAGGTTCACGACTTGTGTGAGAAATTCAAAATCCAACATCGCTTCTCCACCCTGTACTATCCCCAAGGCAATGGCCAAGCAGAAGCTACAAACAAAACCATCCTCAAAATCCTCAAGAAAATAGTCAATGACACAGGTCATGACTAGCACTTGCAGCTTAATCCCGCCCTCTGGGCTTATCGAACCAACATCCGCACACCCACTGGTGCCATCCCATTCTCCTTGGTCAACGAATCAAAGGTTGTACTCCCCATTGAGATCGAGCTCCCATCCCTTAGAATATCATTGCAAAATCTCATCACTGATGAGGACTATTGGGTGTCAAGATTAAACGAGCTGGAGTTACTGGATGAGAAACGCATAGATGCTTTGAATCATTTGCAATTCTATCAAAATAAACTCAAACGAAGCTACAACAAGAAGATCAGAAGCAGGACTTTCCAAGTCAGAGAATCTGTCTTAAAAGAAAATCAGAAGAATGTCCTGAATCCTAGTAGCAAAGGCAAGTTCAAACTTGATTGGTTAGGGCCTTTCATGGTCACAACAAGCTATAAATTGAAAACCTGGCAAACAGGTGTCTTGGTAACAACAAAAAAATCAAAAAATCAAAAAATCAAAAAAATCAAAAAAAGGATAAAAAAATTGTCCTCTAGTGAAAACCACTTTGGTGGCACTTTGGGCAAGTACCTTGGTGAAAACCTGGCAAACAAGCGCCTTGTGTAAATAAAGCACTTTCCATCCACCAGGATCGTTACGGCTTGTTCGGCATCATCCCTCCATTTCGCTTCCACCATTCATCGCATTCATATCTCCATCCATCACACATTCACTTGCATCTGCATCATAGCTTGGTCTTGTGTTCATATCATGATCCCTCCAAGTACTACTCGACCCATTCTCAAGGTCAGTTTGTCTTGCCTTTATCAGGGTGGTCTATTACAGTATGTTAGGGGCATGTTCTCATCGGATCAGATTCGTGTATGGTCTTAAAATCCTCAAAATCAGAAAATCCAAAAACATCAAAACATCAGAAAATCCAAAAACATTCAAAACATATCAAAATCCAAAAGTAGGTCAAAAAGTCATCCAAAAAGCCAAAAACAAGGTCGTCTTGTCGAACTACGTCATCTCTGAGCTTGAACGTAGGAAAGGTTGATCTTTGATCATCCCACGAGACATTTAGGTCAGTCCTATAGGAGTCCATCATAATAAACTAGACATGTCATCATGTATATCGTCATCTATAAATCAGTCAAGTCGTTAGTCGAACTACATAGTCTCTGCGTATATAACATAGGCAAGGCTAATTTGTCGATCAGCCCTTGAGACCCCTAGGATAGGTCTTTAGGTTAGTATCTTGGTCAAAATCTCAGAAAATCCCAAAAACATTGGAAAACCAAAAATCAAAACATTTGTAAAACCTCAAAAAAGTACCAAAAATAGCCTCAAAATATTCAAAAAACATCAAAAACATCCAAATATTTGAAAAAATCAATCTGCCTCATCTCGCTTGCACCCACAATAAGCACTATCCATAATAAACTGATCGTCATCATCAACCTTTGGTGAAACAGTTAGAAACAAGTCTAGCAAATTACAAGTAGAATTCCAAAATGTCAAGTCATAAGTCTAAGTCAGTGAGTAAGCAAGTTGGTTATCTCTTCGTATTGGTAACTCATCATCTGAATTTGTCCCATATCAATCATCCCTTATAAATGAAATGATGTGTCACCATCCACTAACATGTCCTAGGATGAATCCTTCCTACAATGGGCATTATCTTTTGGCAATAAGTTTTGTTCATCATCTTAGAAAACATATCCTCTTTCCATTAGCAGTATTGAAGAGCATCAGTCTGTTTGTTTACTTGGTCTTTTTCTTTTGACTTATCTTATTTTGTGCTCATTCCAAGGATGTCTCGATGATATCCCAAAGTAGCAGATTTAGAGAAATAGGAATGGGGCAATGATCATTATCTTTTGTCTATTATGCTTGTTGGACGTTCTTGCAATATAGCCTCGACGAATACTTACTTTGTTAGGAATGTATGGACGAGGTCTAGGGCAACTTGTTGACTATTACAGGGATGGGTTTACCTTTCCGTGTTTTGGCCCAAGGTGTCTGAAACTTCTGAAATACATCCTAGCAAGGTTTTTGTATGTCAAGTGTGAACAAGAATAATCCTCTATGTTTGTCGAGTCAAAGTCCATCACACTAGGTACAATGTCATCCTGGTTCTTTATACCTTGATGCATCGTATCTAGGTGTGTTATCAAACAATAAGGTAATTGGCCCTTTGAAAATCCCAACTCCTTGGCAAGAAATCATCATCATCATCATTATCTCATATCTTGTTGGAATCTCTTATTTTCTTCTATCTCTTGCTTTTCGCACTAACATGGTACCATGACAGTTAATCATAAATCATCATTAATGCATCCATCTTGCATCCAAAAACCATACTGCATAATGAATATCATATCATATAGAAATCATTAATCATACCACATGTATTCATCCCCATCATTGCATAATATAGATTGGTTATTCTAAACATCTCATAAACCATACATTTATCATCTATTTTCATAATCATCCAAGCATCATCATATCAAATCATGTGCATCCATATCATCCATGCATCATCATATCATCCATTACATATAAACATCATAATCATCTCATCATCAATAATGTCACTGTCATTGTACTAATCAGAATCAAGTGGGTGTAATATATCAAAATAACCATGAGGCTAGCCATGGCTCATGACTATCTACATCGTCATTTTTTTCTACATCAAACTTTCGAGTTGAATTGATCTTGAACCTCTTTGTTGAGAGATTGACCCTCAAATCAAACTTCTTTGCTCGATCTCTTGAGGGGGCAGTATACCAGCGTAATTCTTCATACGTCAGGGCAGCAGTGGGGCATCCAAAAAAAATCAGAGAAATTTTGACTTTTGATCATGGAAAGGTTATTCTTTGAACCAACACAACAAGTGCATCACTTCAAAGAAGGGAAAAATGTAGACATCGAAAATATATAGATTGATATCGCATACTCAATCTTGATCTACTTACATCGTTTCATCCTGAATCATCCCTCTATCCAACCATTTAATCGAATATCCTTATTTGATTAAATTTTTCATAATTCCCCTTTTAATTAAATAAATCCCTTGATTTAATTAAATCATTATCTCTATGTAATTAGCTAGGTCATTTCATCTTCCTATCTTTGATTTAATTAAATAATCCATATTATTTGATTAAATCTCTAAAGTTCATCTAATTAAATTAAATAAATCAAACATTTATCTAATTTAATCTAACATCACCCCCTTTGGTTAAATAAATCAAAATATTTATTTAACTAAGTCCTAATCATTTTCATCTCTTTTTGATTTATTTCAATCCTAAAATCTAAATCAAATACTCAAATCAGCTAAATCTCCCCTTAAATTAATCAAATATTGATTAATTTAATCCTAATCCATCAAATCTTCTAGATTTTGCAACTTGCACATGAAAATCAATTTAATTATTTTATAAATCACCTATTTTCATTCAAAAAAGGCATCAAAAAGGGAATATTCCTCAAATTTGAAATCTCCCCCCAAAAGGACTTGTCCATCCAACAAAGCATTTAAGGCTCTTACATTGTCTCTTACATGTCTCCCACTTGGAATTTAACTCATCTTCCATCCCCCCTAAACATGTCATCTCATCAAATTCAAATTTCAAACTTGCACATGGAACAAAATGTGCTCATCCTCCATCCATTCACAAGTTGACAAGTGGCATCATATTATTGGTTGAATCTTTGTCCCACATTGATCAAGTTTGGACATCTCTCCAACTTATCAATCTATAAATGAAGAGCTCCTCTCCTCATTTCATCATCCACAATTTGAGTAAAGTTACCATGCTCAAATCATTAGCAATTCTCATCAATTTCATCCAAGCATAGTTAGGTTTTATGCAAATTTTCATCTTGGAGCAGACATTAAGCATCAACAAAGTGGATCATTCTTCATCACATATCAATCTTGCATCATTGGAGTTGGGAAAGGGCCAATTTTCACATCAAATTGGCACCAATTCCCTCAAGAGATTAGGAGTTTTCTTGCTTTAGAATAGATTTTGATATGCTTTTAATTTTTATTGTGTTCTTCATTTCATTTTCTATCTCTTTTGCTATTCAAATGAATTTCTTGAGGAATACTTATTCTTGCTTGCATTTCACCTTCTAATGTGTTTGTTCATGTTGTTTTGCAGGTATTTAGATTGGGGTTCACATATATAGTTCATTGCAATTGAATCTCTTCCAATTAAAATAAAAATAAAAATTTCAAAGTAGCAATAGAAGGGTGAAGTAGAAATGATGGGATTTCACTTTTCTTAATCTTTTATTTTTGGTGTAGAAGGTTAAAAAGGAGAGAGTATTCTTTACAACCATCTCTTCTTCCAAAGTTGAATATCTTGTCACAAAACACTATAGTGATTTCAAACTTGAAGTTAGGAGCATACATATGTCACCTTTAGTCATTTGGTTTTCAAGATAGTCATACTCTATAATGTCTTTTGAGTGAAAATAATATATATTCCCAAATGCAACTAAACATGAATTAGAGGGGATGGCATCATACAACTTGGTTATTTTTCTCCATAGTCATGTGTTGAGTTCATAAATATGTACATATCCAAGATATCCATAGAATACCAAAAAAAAAATCCTTGAGTGTAGCCATATATGTATATCATGGGAGGAAGAAATTTCCATTTCATTTAGTCTCTACTATAAAATATTTTTTAACACAAAGCATTAGCATTCTTGTGAATATTTCCAACAATATAAAGGAGGCCTTTTACAAAGTGTGTGATTTATAGCATCAAATCAAAAATTATTTAATGTCACCAATGCTAATATTTTTGCTTTATATACGGTTAACTATGCCAAATAATTTGATAGGATCAACATAGAGTTTGATGACATTAAAAGCTATATTTTTTGTATTATGGATTATAAACAAATTTTACTTGTAATCTATAAATATTTATATATTTTAGAAAATCTACAAATAGTTCCTTAAACCTATAGAATACACAATGATGCTTCTAGTATATTTATTTTTTTACAATTTTTAGGTAAAATTTGATGGCACCTAAACATTTTATTAATGAAAAATGTAAGTATAGTGAAAATAAATTATGTAATGAGAAAAAAGTCAAAATTCCATACATTAAGAGCAAGCTAGGAAGATACAAAATGCATAAAATGCATAATGAACATAATATGAAGCACAAAAAACCTAAAAACCCCAAAACAGAGACAAAGAAGTATTATTCAAAATTAGATGAGCCAGAAGAGAATGAGCTAGAAGTAACTTGATCATTTAGCTGGGTGGTTGACCTAACAACAAGAAAGGGTGATTATTGATGTGGAATGTGTCCCAAGAGGAAGTATAGAGTGTGGAAGGTCCTACAAATCATGGTTGCAAAAATAGGACCAAGCTCCAATAGATGATTGTTGATTGCCTCTTCCACCATGACTAGGCTATCATTTTGTAGAGTAAATTGTACAAAACTAAAATATGTACTATCATAGGGTCCCTCTTGAGTTATTTTAATGTGAAGAGACCCCTGATGAGAGTAGCGCCCTAGAATAGGCCATAACCCTCCATCATTGCCTTAATATTTTCATCAAGGATAATATAATAAATTAGACATAATTTGAGGTCATTGTCCCTAAGAGAGGTGTCACATTAGAGACAAATAGGGAAGTAAATTTAGATTAGTGAAGGATACACAATAGACCTTGCAAGAGTTCCAATTTGGTAACTATCTAAATTATATCCTCCAAATTGTTGTAGTCTAGTTTAAAAACATGTTGCAAGTAGATAGAGTAAAAAAAATTGAGAGTAGGGGGCTCCCACTTTTTAATGGGAAAGATAATGTGAGAGTTCTTAGGGAAACCTACCATAGAGAATGGAATCCAAATAATTCTAACAAAGAGAAAAGAGGAAGGGATCAAAGAGAAAAGAGGCTAGGGAAAAATAAATGAAGGAACTAGTGTGATAAAGATGGCACAAAATATGGCAGAGTGGTGGTGAGAGAAAGAAAAGGGGAAGGAAGGAAAAGGATAGTGATAGGCATGGAAGGGATATAGAGAATAGAACAAGGGGATACACACAAAACTATTATTCTAATTTTTTTTATAACTGTGTTCACTTTGAAATCCTTGATATGAAAATGATTTGAATCCTAAATATAATCCCATATCTAATAGCGTAAAATAATAAAGCACAAAAGAGTTAAATCTATAGTCGATGGATTTCTTGTAGATGGGTATAAATTTTTATAGTCATGGAATTAATTTTTCTTTGAGTATATATTGTGGATACCTTGGATTATTTGAAATTGACTTCCTTGACTATTTAAAATAGTCATAAAGATCTTTATTTTGAGTACTAATGACACAAAATAAGCTTAAAAAAATGGACTCTTGAAGACTAAGTTCAAGAGACACTCTCCAAGTTTTGACATTATAGAAATATTTCTTATTATTAATTTAAAGTATATAGTTCACTAGAAATAAATAATGCAATTTGAAATATAACCTTCACCATAAGATTTTTATTTTAATTTAAATACCTCACTAATATATATAATTTTTACAAATTCTATATCTCACAAACAATAAAATGGTTTTAAAATAAACTATCACACAATGATGCATTCATACTTGTAGTAGTCACCTAGATTAACTTGCAATATAACATTCTCTAGGCAATTAGTTGTTGGATTATATTCAATTATTCATTACTATTTATTAATTTTCACTTGAGAAATCTAATAATATGATGATTAATGTAATCTCGATAAACATATTTACTAGCCATAATAAGACAAATAACTAATCTTTATTAGGGTAATAATATAGTTTTTGGAAAAGAAGGTTGTATATTATAATATGATAAGAATTTTAGAGGGTGGTTCATTACATTTTGGAATTAATCATCCTAAATTATGAATTGAGACCAATGTTATGAATAAATTAGTTTTCATAAGAATGCAAAGAATGAAATATTTTTTAAGAAAATTAGATAGTTTTCATGGTAAGGTTTAAAATTTCCCTTGAGCTTCTAAGAATGGAGAATTTATTCGCAATGAAAGTCTTTTATCAACTTGAGTTTGTTTTACACTAAGATATGAAACATGATTTTCCCTTGTTCTAATGGTTTGGATTTAGATCAAAATATATTTAGAGGTTCATTGTCTTGGACTAACTGTTGTTCTATATCTTTCAGTTGTACAACTTGAAATGTAGAAAAATGTGACCTTAAGTTTTATGTCCAAAACCTAGGGTCAATTCAACCTTTTCTAGGATTTCATTAGGATGCAAAGCAAGAAGGAAAATAGATTGAATTTCAACCATAAAGGTGAGTTATTTAGACCTCGATTTGATCCTTTTGAGTCTTGGAAATTGATTGGAATTGAATTCCCCCAAATAACCCTATTAAACTATGTGTCCTAACCTGAAAAATGCAAGATTCTGATAATTGGAAAACTGAAATAGAAATTAGAACAATAGATTTGAGAAAGGCAAAGTTTTGAGCACCTATTCTTCAAATTTGAATAAAATTTTGGAGGAAATAGATTCCCAAGGCGTGAGTTTCCATATAGGCCATTTTTTAATATGAAAGTTTGAGCCAGTAGTGATGCTCTATTTCCTCTTCGATTCTAGCCCTATAAAATTCTATCTTCAGATCTAAACTTGTAACAATTCTACAAAAGAGATGGTGGGGGGATGTCTATAGAGGAGTTTTCCTCAGTCAAACCCCTATTTGGGTATTTCTACCTCCAAAATAGCTAATAAAATTGATTGATAATAGTGTGTGTTCCCTAACCTTAAGTGCATCTAAGGTTGTATGAGCTAAATTCATAAAACCTTACTTAAGTGTGTTAGAGGACTCCTATATGAAAATGGAAAAATCTACCTAAGAGGAAGTCAAATCACCATTAGGAAAGATGAAATGTAATGACAGGTCTTGTTTTATGCTACAAGTGGGATGAAACAAAGATGATAACACTAGGAAATAATTTATTAGGTTGAATTAAATGGCCAAATGCATCTCCCAAACCTAGAATCCATCATGCTCTTCTATTAGCATCAATCTTCTATCATGACACAAGACTTGATCAAATTTGCAAATAAGCTTGAAAACCTGTAAATTGAAATATATTTGACAGAATGTACTAATCTCTTGCTTCTTTTCTTTGAAATTGTCCTTATTTTCTTCTTCTAGTTACAAATAGTGAAAAGACTATATTTTTAGGCCTCTAATCTAATTTCTTGTAAATTATATCTTGATAGCCGACTTTGGAAAATTGAATTGCAAATAATAAATTGATGACACCAACATATTTAAAATTGGAGAGAAAATAGGAGGACACTCACACCCAGGTCGTGAGTGTCCTAGCCCTATTTTCAAAGACATTAAGTGTTGGGGCAAGGTATTAGCTAAATAAATTTGTTTCCCACTTGTAATTCATCAGTAATTATTTTAAATGGACCATAAAATGCATAATTTAGGAGATTATGACCTGATTAAGGGATGTTAAAAATGCATAAATGCAATAGGCACTAAAGTAGGTCCAAATTGAGTGTGAAATTGTACTCTCCTAAAAGGGAGTACAATTTACAATGTTGCATTTAGCCCCCACTTTAGTGGCCATATGACACTATGTGCACATGCAAGCTAAAGTACATAAAGTATATCTTGTTGTATAAAAAGGATGCTCATAAGGATATTGTGAATCATTCATCAATGGGAGAATGAAGCCCACAATGTAGTCATCTATAAAACCACAATCCAAAATCAATTTGTCAGTTGTTAAAAATCATCTATACATGTTTCCTTGAAAACTTATATGGAGGACAAAATTTGAGGGTAGATGTATGCACCCCTTGATTTTTCTTGCTTTATGGAGGTGGAATCAAGACCTAGCAATCTAACCACATCAAATTTGTAAGCTTGGTGATGAAAATTATTATGATAGGTTCATGAGATCACAACATCAAGTATAGAAAAAAATCTGATATGATAAGGAATAGAACTACGAATCTAACACAACAAACGACATCGAAATTGGAGTTCACTAGCCCCCATTACAATGATTTGAGTGAGATATGTTAGTACTAGGTTTAACTATATGTTAAGGTAAAATTAAACCATTTTGAAAATCATTTTCACTTTTTTTTTTTGAAGGTTTAGAGAGGGTTATGATTACACCAAGGATCAAGGATGTCAAGACGATGAGCATATCACCCCATGAGGCTTGAGATTCTATAAGTGGATGTTGAATGAGGCATGATTTAACCAACGATGAGTTGGTTTTTCCTTTTCCATGTAATTACTTTCTGCATTTTATGGTGTTTTATACTTTAAAAAAAAATCATGGAACCTGTGTCCACTTTGGGCACTAGTGTCCATTTTGGGTACCTATGTCCCAAAATGGCACCCCCATCCCATAATGACACCTTTGTCCCAAAAAGGTGCCTTTGTCTAGTTTTCAGAATTGTTATGATTTTAAATGCTTGATAACTGATTTTTGTTGTGTAACTAATGATTTCTTTTGCTTCTTATAGATTTCTCCATACACCTAACAATGGCTAGGAGGACACTTATTTTCATTACTTTGAGAGAAAGTTTCATGACTTTCACAAGAGGAGCAACAAATTTTATGTACCACTAGACTATATTGGGTGTATCTCATACCATCGATGAGATATCGTGATGCGATGCTAATGGTACTCACTAAGTGGTGGAACACATATACTTCCACCTTTCATCTCCCAACAGGGAGATGATAGTTATAATTGAGGATATATATCGAATATTTAGACTACCTATGTGAGGTGATACTATACACTATGATGATTGTTGAACCCCTCAAGAGGTTAGGAGGGATCTATTTTACTACAATGTCCACCATAGGGATTATGATTCTAATTCTAGTAGTTGCATCAAGCTTAAGTGGTTGCTTCATTCAAGGCCTACTATACCATTGATTAAACGAACCCTTATTGTTGTCAATACCTTAGCTCTAGCACCCAGTGGACGAGGTGCACAACTTGAGGGGGCCCAAGTTTACACAATTTGGGTGATGGAGAAGCATTAGATAGTATATGCCTGGGGATGTAGCATGCCTACACATTTGTATTATGAGCTTGGTCACTTTGTACATATGGAGGCCCACATCTTTCTTCATTGTACCCTTCTTCAGGTATGGGATTTCAAGCACATCACATACACTAGACTAGACAAATACCTCATGGTAACTCTTGATAGCTATCAAGGAGTCTTATGTTAAACATTGGGGCAACTCTGGCTGTGTGGAGACCTTTTGTACTAGAGAGATGCATTTAATCATCTAGAGGATGGTGGAATTTATGGAGACCATGTAGGACTCTATAGTAGTGGTCAAGTCTAGCACACCAACTATCTAGGATGCAACAAGATATATTATTGGTTGGGTGACAAGACTACATCATCATGTTGTTCTATTAAGATCATGTGATGAGACAATTTGGTCAATTATAGACATCACCTATCCCATGGCCTACATACCTGAGATCTACACATGGTGGTGCTAGGACATTTGACATCTATCATCCCATACTTGTAGATGTCACCTATAGCAACTTGAAGGATGAGGAGTGAGATGCACTCCCAAAATTTGACAAGGATGAAGTTGATAAGTTGGTTGCATATGAAAGGTGGTGGAGAAGTGCATGTCCTAGGTGAGTTTTCCCTATTGGTCATCCTATAAGCGATCTTGGACCTTGGCCCCATCATTGTGGGGATGACACAAAGAGGGAAAATGATGAGGTGGATAGGGACACGATAGATGATGATGATGTAGAGGAGAAGGAGGATCAACAACCAGTAGGAGAAATCCTTGAGGAGTGAGTAGAAGCCAGGGATTCCCCCAAGGAGAGACTTGCATCTCATCCTCATGTCATATGGGCACATCCTACGACTTTGGAGTGGATACGATCCCAGAGGTGTGGAGAGAGTAGCCATGTAGTTCCTTCCACACTACCAACCTCTCAAGGGAGTCCCAATACAACACTCATAGTGTCCTATCAAGATCTTGATCGGCAGGCTGGTGATCAAGGTAATGACATGTTAATTATGTATGCTTTCTTATGCTTATATATGTTATATCTTGTTTCGACTTATTTTATGTTTTCTTTTTTATAGTTGGGGCATGAGATTGGATCAACTTCTACAATTCAGTCACTATAGTTATAGTTCCACCCATACCCCCACACCAGCCAACACAGGTCGAGCATAGGCCACCACCAAGTGTAAGGCACAACACTAACTGATTTTATACCCTTTCTTAGTGGAGGAAATATTATGATTATGTGATGAGGACCATTGATGAGGTTAGAGCTAAAATGAGGAGGTTTGAACTAGAGAGGAGCAGGCAAGAGCTAGAGAGGAGTAGGTGAGAGTTGTGTATGAGGAGCTCAAAGCTACACACAAGGAGCTTAGGGCTACACATGAGGAGCTTAGAGCCACTTGAGTTCCTTCTAAGAGTGAGGCACAATCCATTCTATGGGAGGAAATGAAAACTTGGGTATGAGCAGAGAGGGATTGGATCGAGCAAGAGCATGTTGCAACACTTATGCTACAATAATAGGCTAGTTAGAAGGTCTACGAGAGCAACTTAGCTCCAGGGAATATTCTTGATCCACCATCTCATGACGGGCACCACCACTAGGCCCTAAGGATTCTAGTAGTCATAGACCTACTTAGATGTATGTTTTTACTACACACCACATTGTGGTGACCATGATGGATACGAACCTTATGATCTATATATGAACATATTTTTGTTTTTATGCATTATGCATTTGTATTTTAGATGTTGATGCACATCTATTAGACAATCTTGATGGGATTATTTAATAAATGTCTCCATGATCTAATTGTTATGTGATCTAATTAAACACTTATGTCTTTTTAGATGCTACATTTTTAATTAAGTGTAATCATGTTAAACTAGATGCCCTTATGATCTAATTTTTAAAATTAAATGCATGTAATGACCTAATTTAACACAACACACACATGAATGAATAACATGCATAAAAAACTAATAATTCAATTAAATGAACAATTTCCCATAATAATTCAAGACACACACAAATTTTTTTGTCAAGAACAAAGCAATGTGAGGTAAAATAAAACTATCTATTTTAATGTAATAGGGTTTTTTGGATGAAAAATCACTCAGGGGTTTTCTCGATCAAGTCTATGTACCATCTACTACTAAAATTTGAAGGTGAAGAGAATTGTTGGAAGAAGGTTTGGAACTCCTAGCTCATCCCCAAAATCAATTTCTTTTGGTGGGCTTCTATTCATGGAAAAATTTAAACGATTGATAACCTTGTTAAAAGGGGTTTTCAATTTCCCAACAGGTGCACCCTTTGCAAAATGGATGAGGAGACTATCTCTTATCTTTTCATCCATTATCAATTTTCTTCCCAATTTTGGCAAAATGTTCTTCAAAAGCTCAATATCCAATGGGTTTTTGATAGGGATATTCAACAATTCATTATGAATCAGAGGTGCCCCTCTAAACACCCTCTAATCAGGAAACTTTGGCAACTTATTCCACCCCATATTTGTTGGTGCCTGTGGAAGGATTTTTAGGGAAAAAGAGAACAATGTGGAGAGTGTCTTGATAACCCTTAATAAACTCCTTTTGAATAGCATTTATGTCTATAAGTGGAAGATCCCTAGTTTTCCCCCAACGGGTTGGGAGAAAACTATAGCTAGAATTTGGAATCTACCTAGTGACTTTCACAAGTTTGACAACTCCAAGAAGATTTCCAGAAACAACACGAAATGGAAAACTCCTAAACCACCCTGGTGCAAGTTGAATTTTGATGGGGCGACCAGAGCTGGGAAAGTTGTTGGGGGTGGTAACATCAGGGACAATAATGGTTGTCTAGTTGTTGCCTACTTAGGGAACCTAAAAGAACACACAAGTAATTAGGTGAAAAGTATGGTGCTCCTTTGGGGTCTCAGGTTTGCACTGTCAATCGACGTCAAGTCCTTGTAAATTGAGGGTGACTCACAACTATTTGTGGAAGCCACAAAAGGCAAAATGGTGGTTGGATGGCCAATCCAAGGGATAATTGAGGACATTCATTCTCTTCTTACTGATTTTGAGGATTTCACTCTTTATTATGTCTATAGGGAAGGAAATGTGGTTGTTAACAATTTGGCAGTGGCAGGTCTTGATCAGGAGGGTCGTTGATGTTTGAAAAAGGAAGACTCTTTTCCCCCTTCAGCCTTGGCACTTCTGAGAAGTGATCTTAAAGAAATTCATCATGGTTGCTAAAAAACTCTATCATTTGGCCCTGGTGTGGTGTTTACTAACTTTTGTTAGTGATGTAAGTGAGAGTCTATATTTAAAAAAATGGTCGTTGTGCGGGAAGATTGATGGGAAGGGTTTGCCACATGTCACACACTTCCCTTGTTGGATCACTGCTAGGACTTTTCATGATGATCCTAATGACTAATGGGGTCATTATTTTTTGAACACCCTCGATTTTAGTGATAATCTCATCAGCCCTGCAGATTTTTTTTATTCTTTGGGTTTTATGGTTTAATTATCGCTCTCATTTTGTATCGTGTCTTGGACTTCTCGCATGAGGGAGATGCTAGGATTGCATTGGATACGGGAAGTGGCATTAATTTCCTTCTTTTCATGATTTACAAGTTTCCTTTTAGGGATCATTTTTCTGTGGCCATTTCTAAATTGGGATTTTATCACATTTGCTCTACTATTTTCACTCGAATTTTATTTCTACCTTTCACTATTCTATTTTTTTGTTATAATTGTGCTAGTGTCATGGGTGGTGACTGGGTGCATGTTGAGTCAGATGAATATGATGAAAGGAAGATAGATGGGATAGTCTAGCATATATGCAAGGAGGGTGGAATTTCCCAGTTTATGGAATGCATGTCTGGATTTGATGAGGGCCTTTCCAAATAATTTGTCACCTCTTGGGATACTAGAAGGGTAACTATGGGGAGCATTTCTTTTGAAGTTAATGAGGAGGTTATCGCTAAGGTCACAGGTCTTGCTATGGACAGGCGTAAATGGAAGAAAACCACCAAATTTTTCGACCAGACCAGTCTCAACCTCTTCTTCTGGGGTGATGAGAAACCTGTCAAGCTGCATGGGGGCTACAACTGCAAGGCACTTCTAGAGCCTTGAGAAAAATTTTACATGGTGGTGATGAAGTATTTCACTCTCATGGGGAGATATGGTGTGTATTATTACTACCATTTTAATTTCCTCAATCACCTCAAAAACCACCATAATATCTCCATTCCATTTTTCCTCTTACATTCTCTTGAGAATATTGTGCTTGATGTGGTTGAAGCCATGAACTTGAATAGAAATTTCACCATTCTCCACCAAGGGCTCATGTCCAGACTCTACCATTTCCATCTTTCCCTTTTCCCTCCTCGACCCATTATTATTGAAGAGGCTCTAGTCTCTTTGTTCCTCCATCTACTAGCATTATGGATACCCATAGCCCTAGTAAGAAAAAATGTATGAAAACCCCTGTCGTGAAAGCCTATCCCTAGGACACATCCCCCACTCAAGAGCCTATGGTGAAGAAAAAGGATAAAAAACATATAGCTCCCATGTTGAAAACTAAAGCCAAAGCCTCTAAGAAAACTAAATTTAGGCTTTAGCAAATTGACTGTGACATTGAGATCACTGAGGAGACTAGTACCCCTCGCAAGTCAAGTAGATTGGTCATCAAGCAAGAAAAAGAGAATATTTTTAAGGAGGCCTTAGAATCTGACAATGATAATGGGAGTGAGAGTAAGAGTAAGGAGGAAAAGGATGTGGAGGAGGAGGCTCTTTCGATTTCTACTAGTAGCTTCTCCCATGTTTCTAAAAGTCTTAAAAGGGGTCCCTTGGGTCCTGCTAGTATTAGGATCAAGGAGGTCAAGTCTAGGGCTTCGAACATTATTGAGAGAAAGGCCCCCATGGAGGAAGCTTGCAGTAAATAGGATGCTTTCAGGGAGAAGGTTGAGAACCTTAAATGCAAAGTGGAAAGTTTGGAGAAAAGGTTACAAGATGTTACACATTTCATGCTAAAGATCATGCACAGGTCTGCCACCACTCTGTGTCTATTGCAGAAGGACAAGTCCACAAACAATGTGGAGGAAGATGTTTTTAGCAAGGAACTTCTTAATTTCCTCACTAAATATTGGGTTACCATAACTTTAATCAATCCATGCAATGGGAAGAAGGATTAGGGTCGTGGGGGATTTGGTTTTTTTGCCAGTGTTGGCCTCAATGGCCTTCTTTTCTTTTTAATTTTACTAAAGATACTATTACTATATTTTTGTTTCCTTATAACTGGTATGAGCCTTGCTGGTTCGTGGTTAAGACTACTTTAAATCATGGTTTCATGATGGACATTACTGATAGTATTAGTATTTGTGTTATGTTTTGAGTGTGTTTTTTTATATGAATTGTTTAGGGTGTTGGTTAGGTTTCTAGACCTTGTTGTTACTATGTTGTTAGTGTTACTTTGTTGTTGTTGGCCTGTGGGGCCTTGTACTAAAGGGACAACACCCTAGTTTTTCTACTTTTTATATCAAAACAACATGCTTTAACATACATACTATTCAAAAGATTTCTAAGTGTAATATCTACACAAATGCACAAAATTTATAGGTTCTTTTAGAGGTATACCATCCATTGCTTTAAGTTTAGAGGCTCCAAACACGTAAACTTCATCAATAACATAGGGTCCTAATTCAAGCTAAACTTTACTTTTTCATTAGAATCAACATTGGCATTGTGTTGATTTTCATGTAACACCAAATCTCCCTTGTTGAATGCACGTAGAATGACATTATTATACTTACATTACATACTTTTTGGAATAAGCTTGAAGATGCCTAAGAGTTTTTATGAGTTATTCATCAAACATTTCAAGTTGTTTCAATTGTCATTCCTATAGGTGTTACCATCAATACGGCTACTAAGAGAAACTCTTAAAGAAGGAATTTATAACTCTAATGGCATTATTACATCAGCTCCATAAACAAGATTATAGGGTTTGTTTCTTGTAGATGTGTGAACACTTGTGCAACAATCCCATAACGTATAAGAGAGTTGAGTATGCCAATCTTTTTAATTCTTGGTAACCATTTTCACAAGATTTATTCAATTATTTTATTTTTTATTTTTGCTTGACCATTAAATTGTAGATAATATGGTGTAAAAATGATGTTGAATTTGAAATGATTCACAAAATTTCTTAACTTTCTTATTCTTAAATGGTGGTCCATTATCTATAAGTAGAGTTGAGGGAAGACCAAATCAAGCCATGATGTTTTCTAGGATAAAATGACATATTACATTTAGTAGTTATGGAATGAAGAGGAATTTCCTCTACCCGCTTCATGAAAAAATATACAGTGGTGATTATGAATGTATGTCCTAAGGATGAGGGAGGGGATTTCTTTCCAATCAGATCCAAACCCTAAACTGAAAAATAGCCAAATAATGACATGAGAATGAAGTTTGGACGCAAGAGCATGAGTCAAATTGTTATGTTCTTGGCACTTGTGACATTTCTTGACATGATAAAAATAATATTTTTCCACATTTTTTTCCAATAATAACTTATACGAATTAATCTTTGAACTAAAGATCATCCTCCAAAATTCCCCCCGCAAGCACCTACATGAGCTTCCTCAAGGGCTACAAGAATTTTAGATTTTGTTAGACATCTAAGGAGAATACCATTGAATGATTTCCTATACAACACATCATATAATATTATATAGCCCATTTCCAACTTTTGTATGTGATCCCTAGTGTTCTTAGTGGTTGGTTCAAGAAAGATGCCATCCTTTAAATGATTAAATATCAACACATACAACTCATTGGAAACTTCAATGTTAGCAACCAGTGCCTCTTTTGTATTTTCATTTATTGAGGGTTTGGTGAGAGTTTGAATAATAAATGTGAAGTATGAGGAATTATCATTGAAAGACACAAGGGAAGCATCACTTGTCATTGCATCTACATATCGATTATCCTTTCACAAAACATTGTCAATAGTGTATGATGTGAAGTGCTCCAATATTGTTAATGTAAGGTCCTTATACTTAGATAACTTATCATGTTTTTCTTGATATGACCCATTAATTTTTTTGATGATTAGATGATAGTCTTCAAATATACAAATGTGTTGGACACCTACGGAGAAGGTCGCACATAATCCTATGATAAAAGCCTCATACTCAAAAGTGTTGTTTGTGCATAGGAAATTTAGACAATAAGATAAAATAATTGGCTTCCTTGAGGGAGGTACTAATATGAACCCAACACTAGAGCCAATTCAAAATTTAAAGCCATCAAAGTATAACTTTCATGTTTTATTATTATCAATTTTCAACAAACTTTCATTAGGAAAGGAATCTTGATTTGGTAACGATAATGGTGAAGGGGCCTCAGCTAAATGGTTAATCAATACTTGTACTTTGATTGATTTTTTAGAAATGAATTTAAAATAAAATTCAATTAACAACACAACCCATTTAGCTAAGTGTCTTGAAAAATCCATTTTAGCAAAAAGGTGTTTTAAAGGACCAAACTTTGTGATAACTTGCATTGTGATGTTTAATAAATAGTGTCTCAACTTATTAGTAGTGAAGATAAGAGCCAAACATTATTTTTCTATAGTTTTGTAACGATTTTCATAATCAATTAATATTCAACTAATATAATAAACCCTGGACATTTACCATTCTCATCTTGTTGCACTAATAGCACTATGAGGGCATGGGTTGAAGCTGATATATATAGGATAAAAGGTTTCCCTTGAACTGTTGGTTGTAAAATAGGAGGATTGGATAAGTATTATTTCAAGTTTTCAAATGGTTTATGAAAATCACAATTCCATTTAAATTATGAATCTTTCTTAAGGATTTGAGTGAAGGAAAGGTTCGGATCCACCAAGGATGCCGCAAAATGGTGAATAGCTTGAATATTTCCCTGTAAGCTACACAATTGTGAAATGTTATTATGAGGTGGCATGTTTATTATTGCATCAATCTTCTTTGTTTCTACCTCAATTCCTCTATGTGACACTATAAATACCAACAACTTTCCTCTATCTACACCAAAAACAAATTTCTTCAAATTGAATCTCATGTTGTACTTATGAATTATTTCAATGATTTTATGAATAATTTTGACATTGTCTTGATGTGTTATAGACTTTGCTAAAATATCATCAACATAGTATTCCAATATTTTGTGTATGAAATCATGAAATATTAATTTCATATCTCTTTGATATGTGGCTCCAGCATTCTTCAATCCAAAAGGCATAACCACCAAATTATTGATCTTGATGATTAATGAAAATTTGATTATATCCTAGAAAACCATCCATAAATGATAATAAAGCATGTCTTGCAGTTGAATCCACTATCATGTCAATATTAGGAAGGGTAAAATCATCCTTTAAGGATGCTTTATTAAGATCATGGAATTTCATACACATCCTAATGTGATTATTAGGATTTTCTACTGCCATGATATTAGATATCCAAGGTGAATATTCAATAGGGTGGATGAAACCATCTTGTAAGAGTTTTTCAATCTTAGCCTTAACCAATAAAGCTATCTTAGGATTCTTCTTGTGTATCTTTTGTCTCATAGGTTTAGCATCCTTTTCAAGAAAAATTTTGTGTGACTATCTTAGGGTCAATACTCGACATATCTAAATAAGTCCAATCAAAGATTTCATGAAAGTCATGTAGTAGTGTTGCATGATCCTCTTGTTCATCCTCATCAAGGCACTTTCTAATTTGTAAAAACTTCTCCTCATTAGATGGGTCCATTGGAAAATCCAAGGTATCTCCCACAAGTAATGCATTACGGTTTGGAACATTAGGGATTGTTTTGGATTCATATTGTTCATCATCACATAGTTCATTGTATTTCTCAAAGTGTCCTTTAACATTTAAACAATAAGAAATCAATCAATTATGATGATTTCTAAGAAAAGTGTCTTTAACTCCCAAAATTTCTTCTAGAGACTCATCATTTTGAAAGACATCCAATGGCATATTCTCACATGTAGTGTCTATCATTTTAGGATGCACCAATTTTAAAGTTATCTTAGAAGAATGTTGCATGATAACATTGGCATTAAGTGAGGATCAAGCTTTGATTCTTTCATTTATTTTGAAGGGAAATAAACAAGACCTTTTGTTATTTATTGTGTATTAAGCTCTATAAGGACATGAATACATTGTTCTTTCATTCCACATTGTTTTCCAATGTATAACCACATTTTTTCAAAAGTTGATAACCTCTTCCATAAATGGCTTCCATTTCTTTCAAAGGTCATTTTCCATAATCACTTTCATCATAAGTATATGTGTAATTTTTGTTTTCCTTATTACTAGAAATTGTGGATTCTTATGTCTTGGATGTTTCAATGATAGATTGTGTTGATACCACCACAACTTCCTTTTCTTTCTCTTTTTTCTAGTTTGATTGTGTAATGTCGTATTCCACCATGAATGTAGGTGTGAAGTCTAATGATCCCCAATAATCATCCGACAAATTTTTTACTAATGAAAGACATTCCTCTTTATCTTTAGGTTGTAAAGGTTCCACTTTTATAGTTGGTTTCAATGTTCTCAAAGGGGGTTTCATCCCAATATCAGTTTGTAGGAAATTTTTATATTTTGGATAAGCTTTTATCATGTAAACCTTATTTTTGTAACTATATTTCATTAGGAGATGAAGCGTTGAAGGTACTCCATTCATTTCATGAATCCATGGTCGAACCAAGAAAAGATTATATGAAATATCATGGGGCATGACATGGATAGGAGTTTGTAACATAACCTTGCCAACTTTGATAGGTAAATTTATCACACCATGTGGTTGTTTCCCACATTGTCAAAACCACATATGGACAAATTATCTGGATGAATTTTAGTCTCATCTATCCCAATTTTTTGCAAAAGCTTTACACTACAAATATATAGTCTCAAACCATTGTCAATAAGGGTACACCTAATCCCAACCTTGTTAATAATAGGCAATATCATCAAAGCGTCTTTTTTCTTTTGTTTCTAAAGGAGGTAATTCACTTTGATGGAAAAAAATATCCACATTAAGTAAATTCATACCTTCAATTAAGGTTTCCACATCGTTTGGTTGTGCACTAGGAGGGACCATATTTTTTTGCAAAGCACTTTGAAGCATGCCATGGTAAGTAGATGATGTTTAAATTAGGTCCCATAAGGAAATATTAGGATTGTTACAAAGTTGTTCCACAAGATTGTACTCCTTTCCACTATGTTAAGGTAAATGAGGAGCATTAGGTTAAATAGGTTGTGGGAGTGGTATCGATGAGGGAATGGCTTGTGTTTATCTTGGTTGTGTGTTATTTCTTGTATTATATGTATGAGAAACTATTTGATAGCTTGGTTGTTGTGACACATGATTACTATTAAGTTGTTTTACAAAGTTTAAGATATGACCTTGAGGTTTTGGTTTGTTTTGAGGTGGTCCTATGATAAGTACAAGTTTGGTTGGGACTTGAGTTTGCTTCATAGGTGGATAAATGATATGTTGAGGTGTGATTGCATTAATTTTTCTTTGTTGTGTAGGAATGTTCCAAGCCTTGTTGGATGATCTAGGTGAGATGAAGTCCTCAAGGGATTCATCCAACATATCAAATTCATCACAACTAAATGAATTGATAGGTATGCAATTCACTTGTAGAAAGAGATCTGACATGATCAAATGACTATGTTTTCTCCAAGATCAATCATTAAACTTCTAGTGTGTTAAGGAAAACTAGGACTAAAAAAAAACTTACAAACCTATTAGACACATATCTTGAAATCAAACTCTAAATTTACAAACTGACAATAGCTATGAATTTGCACCTAAAATCTGAGATAAATTTAGTAGGATAGAGGCACCCAAGGTGCCTATGTCCAACTAGGGCTCTGTCTAAAATTTTAATTTTAGAGGCACTAGTGACAAAAGGTGACTGTGTAACAATGTTGAAACCCAAATTTGAAATTAATTATGTTCTTTTTTTTGAAATATTTTAAGTTTTCAATGTATTGTAACAACCTAGGGTTTTGAAATTTTGCTAAAATGAAAACTAATTTACTTGAATTATGCAATGTTTCAAAATATGCGAAAAATTATCCTACAGGTCTAATAATTGTCAATATTGAAATGCAATAATTTTTCACAAGTTTGTAATAAGCTAAGGGTGTTGCCACAACAGTGTGTCTCACTTTTGGGACATCATGATTTTTTCCAAAAATCACTTTCTTTAAGAAAAGCTAATGATTTAAGCCTTGATAGGTACCATATAAAGGGTTTTAATTGAAGAGGGTTAGATAAGACCCCCTTAGATCGAACCCCCTTGGATAGAACCCCTCTAGTATTAAATCATACCCATAATGGAGTCTCCTTCACACCTATCAAAATTTTAGAAAAAACACATTTTATTTACCTTTTGAGAGATTAAATAAAGTCATTTGTAAATTATATTTTGCAAGATCGTAGCCCTTGAAACGATCTTTCCAACAAGTATATTTTTTGATATGTTTTCATTTTATCATGTATTTAATTTTCAATTTTTACTGAACATAGGTTTTTCACCAAGCATCAAGTTCTTCATTCTACATAGATGGAAAAAAAGTAAGCCATTGTAAAAAAAATAAAAAAATACCTTTCCACTAGGTATTAATGTCCTTGTTTCACCAAAGAAAATAAAATTAGATTTCAATATGTTATCCTCAAATTCAACACACTCAATTCATTGGATAACCTCTACAAAACTTATTCATTTCATGGCCCACACCCTCTGAGCATGGAAAACAAGGAAAAACCTACTTGCCCTTGTGCATTGTCCAATCCCTTGAAAAGCCATTTTGAAAGATTAAACTTTTTTTCTTTTGAAAATTTGAGAAAGGTCAAATTTGCAAAATCCTTTGTTTTTAGAGTTTACATTTTTCTTGCACATACAATGGCACTGAAAATCAGTTCCTTTACATGGTTTTTGTAGATTGCATTAATGGATGTAGTCATGCTAATTTTCAACAAAACTACACTCCCTATCTCACATGAGTCACATTAATGGCAGATATTAATGTGCATTTTAGTTGTTTTAAATTGCTTTTAATTATCATTTTCTTCATTCTTATCGCTTCGTTTCTTGTTCATGTGCCTCTTGCCTCCATATTGATTTATCTTGAAGTGTTGGTTTCAAAGTTCTCGTGGATCTACTCAAACGTTGTCATCCTTTGACCACGATTTTGCAGGTTAGTTTTTTTGTTTCCTGCATTTTCTTTTTTTTGCACATTGTTACTTTGTCATGAGCTCTATATTAGGGTTTTTGTTCTTATTTATCATCACTCTCTTTTTTTGTTTGAGGTTTCTTTTTATTTTATTTTTGTTGGTTTGTGTTTTTAGATTAGGTTTTTGATTTGTTTAAGTTTCTACTTTATTTTTGTGTATAGCATTCAGGTTTTGAACATTGAATACTATATGAATCCATTATGGCTTTCATCATGTTTCTTAGAATTTTACCATCATTGCTCATGCCCATGTATTTTGGGGTTGATAACTCGACCAACGCCTAGATTATCATGCTTTGCACATATGTAAATTGGGATTTGAATCTCAATTTACATCCTTCAAATGCATGCCTTATGAGATGAATATCAAATTCTAAACCCCTATTCACACAATCCATAACTTGCATTACATACATCATATCTAAGGGATGCAAGTCAGGGATTTTTACCTGCATTGTATACTATAGACCTTCAAGGATGTCGATCAGGTTTTAAACCTTGACTGAAATATATTTGAACCTACATGACTAGCACATTACAACATGTAGGTCAGGTTTTAAAACCTGATCAACATGTTATCATTGCATATGTTGAAACTACCATGTAGGATGCAGGTCCAATTTTAAGCCCTGACCAACATGGTCAATCTTTCTTTCAAGATGTAAGGTGGGAAATGAAACCCGACATACATCCTTATGCATTTTCACTATATCCCATGTTTGATGGCAGAGTTTTTCTCCATGTTTTCACCAAGTGTTGCTTGCCTTATGTAGGGGCGTGGAAAAACTCTACCCTTACATTTGTAAGTTCTACCCCATGTAGGGGTGCAAAATTTTTGCACCTCTACATCTAAATGAAATACCCCCATGGAAGAACATGATTTTTTTGCACCTCTGCATACAAACTAAAAACCCCATGCAAGGGTAGGATTTTTCTCTACCTCTTCATCCCAACTACCAAGTCACATGCAATATCTCAATTTTTCTTCGCTTCTACATAAAACCTACAAATTTTCTCTAACATTGGAAAACATGAAATTTCTTTTTGCAATTTCTCTTGCATGCTATTTCAGGAATTCGTGCTCAAATTCTTAAAAGAGTGTGAGCAATTTACTCACCATACAATTTGTTTGTAAATGTGTGATCCATCTCAAAGCAAGAAAACCATGAAGTACAAATATCAAGGGGTTTTTGCAACAACCTTTATTGCTTCAAATATAGATGAGATCAAAGACACATAGATTAGGCATGTTGATATGTCTAAGTTTCTAGAAAGTACAAAGAAGTAGCCTTTGGATGTATGCATGTTATGCATTTTGGAAAGCAATATTCAATTGGTGGTTGCATTCCCAAAAGCGACACACAATCCTAAATTCATTCTTGTCTTAGTAGCTCATTATCATAAGGAAGAGGCAATAACAATTTTTTCAAGGTCAGTAGATAATTGATGCAATCCATGATTAGCTCATAAAGGTGCCAACTTCATTTAAGTTTTATATGACTTCATACTTAGTCTATGTTGTTGCATCAATGTGGAACTTTCTAGGGTTGACATCGGAGGGTGATAGGAGGTATGTTCTAGTTTATCAAAATTACTCCCAATTGACCCTAAAGAAAAGTATCCAACATTTCAAGAGGTTCAATGATGCCTTCTTTTCTCTATATATGTGCATGTTTGACAAAGACCTTGAGAAGAGGAGAGTGTCAGATGAAGCATGGGTGGTGGTCAATAAATTTGGTTTTATGTTCCTACAATCTCCCACCTTCACATACATCCAAGTTGGGTGCTTTATCAGATACCTATTTATGCTTCCAAGGTATTTAAGCAATAAGATAGTTCTCATGGAGTTGTGTAGATAGATCATGGTAGTTTATAGAAAACAAGAAAAATCACATAAGCTAGGATTTGAGTTTCCTCTCACAATAGGAAGGTACTCTATCACTACATCTCCTAAAGCTAAGGCCATATAACTAGAAATGTAGTGGGTCATGATGAAATCATACAAAAGGAGACCTGACTTTGACTATAGAGGAATGAATGACAAGCTCAAGAGGAGATATACCCATGTACACAAAGTGGGGGACATATGGATAGATTGCAAGACAGACGAAGACATAAGGAAGTTGGAATATTGTTGGCTTACCTCAGAGAAAATTGTAAATTTATATCTAGTTGATATCTTAGAAGACATGGAGGATGAAGATAACATCCTAGATCCTATAATGAAAGGAACAATGTATCTAAAACCCCTCTTCCTCACATCTAGTGGTCAAAAAAGGAAATGACTTCCACCAAGGAAATATTCCATCCAATTCTTGCTAACACTAATGTTTGGTTACAGGAAAGGGATATAAGATTGAAGTATTTTAATACAAGATTTGAAGAAGAAGAAATTGAGGGGCATGCTAAGAAAAAAATAGAGATTAGAACAAAGAATAAGGGTGATGTTCCAAGTACAAGTAAAACTCCTAAGCCTAAGATCAAATTCATATTGAAAGGGGGTAATAGCAAGGATTTAGAAGGGCCATCAACTCTCACAAAAGAAGTGTCAAATCAAGTTGAAGAAATAGAAAAAGAGATTCTAGATGAAGAAGTACAAGAGTCTCCACATGAGGATGCTCCAAAAGACTCTCTCATTTCTTCTTCCCCTATCATTGCAACTTTGCAAAGTAAAGAACTCCTCCTGTTGTTTCAATTGAATAGCCTTTTCCTTATGCTACTATTGTTGCTACTACTATTATTTCAATTTCCCCTACCATTTCAATTCAATCTATTCATTCATCCCCAAATTCAGGGTCTATTTTTTATAGTCCTAGGAATAAATTTGAAATTTTTTCTAGCTCCTCACCTATTTTTCCAAGTCTATCTTCTCCTTCTTTTGATGTGTCTACTTAGTTTTAGTTAGATAAATTTATGGTTGAAACTGCATAGAATATGTCGAGTGTGGAAATACCTATAGTTGTTCAAACTAAAACTCTACCACTTGTGAATACCACCATTGTAGGTGCAGAAACATCCACTCAAACCATGGTGGCAGGTCCTGGAGAAGGTTATTCTCCTCTTCCCCCTTGGTTGGCCTCTCATACACTGAAGAGAAAGAAGCAATATGTCTCTCTTGACAACTTTATTTTGGTCATTTGGTACCAATAAAGATTAAATATACAAAGAAGCCAAAGACTCTCTCAAGGGTGTTAGTGGATAAAGCAGGCTACAAATATGTTTAGGTTGCATAGCCTCCCCCATGTAAAACTACAAAAGAGGTAGAATTTTTTGATTATTCTATCAAAATTATAGAGCTTGGTAAAAGGATGCACGAGAGTCTGAAAGATGATGCACAAGAAAAATTGGATTCTCTAATTGAGAAATATGATTATGATAAGATAATCAAAGATCAGTATAAGGCCAAGTTTGAACAACTCACCTATGTGCTTCAAAAAATTACTCAATCTTCTGAGTCTATGAAGCCTATTGCTACAAGCATAAAAGACCTTGTCATTCAAAAATTTGAAAGGACACATGCACGAGGTAATGCAGTTATAGAATGGATTGATAGGATATTGGCTCAAGGAACACAACTATTGAAATCTTTTGTGGAAGGGATCGATAATATGGAAAATATAAAGGTAAAATTGAGTCAAGCAATTGATACACTTTCCAAAAATCAACAAGAGATAGAGAAAAGTATTGAATCTTGGATAAAGATGAAGGATCTCAAGCTTGATCTATTAGAGGAAATTGGGATAATTCCCAATAGAGAAATGTTTTTTGGCATATGGGAGATAATGAAGAATAAGAAGGTTATCATCAGTGATATGATTAGAGATTTAAAGGAAACTTAGGAGGTTGGTGAAGATAAAGGTTCAAATCTCATTGCCACAATAAAAGAGCTACCTTTTCAAGTGTTTGATGACAACCAAAAATTTCTTCCCTCTGGCATGGTTATCTAGAAGTTCACATCATTGATGCAAATAGATTTTGAAGATGAAGCTTTTTCATTAGCTTCTATCAACAAATTGGTGGAAATTCAACTTAATTTGGATAATATGAAAGTAGTACTAGAAAATCACAAGAAAAATCACATCATCATCTAGGACTCAATCACACAAGTATTCACATTTTCCAGTCATACCACAAGACCGGATAATTCAAAAGTCCAAGCAACATTAAATAAATATGAAGAATGAATGAAGAAAGATGATGAAGAATGAATGAATGTGCCATTTCCAGACTTAGTTTCTTTCCTATTATTTCCCTTTATGTAATTATTTGATAACATATTACGTGTATTTTGTAAATATTCAATTACATGTAAAAATAGAGAAGTCTTAAATCAAATCGGGCTCTGTTGTTGAATAAGTCAAGTTAGTTGTAACTTTCCTAGTTTAGCTCTTGGCTCTCCTATATATATGAGGGATCTCTTTCATAATAGATCCCTTTTATCTTTTGAATCAAAGTGTTTCCCATTTGAAAAACATATTGAGACTTTGTGTTTAATGTGCAAATCAAATTTCAATTAATAAAAGAAGTAGAATTGCATCCAATATTTGTCTTGGATCTTCTTTGTTATGTGTTGATATTGTTCGTATGTCCTTCTCATTACATTTTATTTTAAATTATTGAATACGTGGTGTGATATCATATATTTGAAATGATATTTAAATCTAATTCAACATACTTTGGATTGCATTATTATATTTGAAGTTTATGTTCTTGTGTGTACACTTTGGTAATTATTTGAAGACTTTGGGCTATGGGTTATTATTAGCATTTTGTTGATATTTTGGTGGGGTATATTGGAGATTTTTTTTTGCAAGATACACCATTATTTATCTTTACAAATCATCATTGAAGGAAACAAAAGTCTTTGTGCTTTTGTAGGTTTTCAAGTTATTGAAACTCATTGGTATCACTTTGATTATTCTTTCATTTAATAAAGCTAGATATTGGTTATTATTACTTAAAATAGTACTTTGAAGTGAATTACGTATTTTAATCATCATGAGATATAATTGTAATTTGTGAAAGAGGAAAACATCTAATCTAAAACAAGAGAATGGGGTGATGAAAACACCCATGGTTAATTATAGTGTATATAATTCTAGCTAGTTGTTAGTTGTCTTCAATAAACAATAAGAAGGGAGTCTCCCCTTGCTAAGAGGAGAGATTTAATCTCATTGTAGTTGTGGCTGAAATTGTCTTTTTGTAATCAGTTAGTTGATTACAAAATATTCACCCAGCATGATATATACACAAAAAAATTATGTTGGATGACATACACCTATGTCCAAATTATAGTTATAGTGATTTAAAAAATTAATTTAAAAAAATGTAACAAAAAATTATAAAAAAATATCCTTTCCCTGGATATTGATGTTAAGAATCTATATTTTAAAAATTAGAATTTTATCCTTTATAGAAAAAAAATTATGTTGGATGACATAAATGTTACTTTTTAAGAATGTTGTTTTCTATTTAAAACTAGTTATTAAAGGAGATGTTGAAATATTCATGATTTATTTCAAAAAAATTAAAAATATATTTAGAATCTACACATAAATTTCCACAAATCACTGTTTTGCATCATCTTCAAATTCTTAATGATTTATCTACTATAGGTTTCAAAAGGTGAAGATTTAGTTAAAAATGTTCATATAATTGTCCATCTTGGCCAAAAAAGTGAGAATCAGTATTATGATTTCACTCCTAAGCAAAGTAACACCTTTTCAAATGTAACAATACTTTGTGCAATTAAAAAACCCAAATAAAAAATGAAACAACAAAAACAAACAAAGATCATATTTACAAGGATCTAAGAAAAATTTGAGCCAAAAATGGTAGGAGAGAGGCACCCAGTGTGCTTGTGTCCTAGATAGGGTTTCAAAAAATTAAAATTTTGACTCTCTTTATTATTGTTCAAGGTTCTCAAATTTGTATGCAAACAAGTCTAACAGTAAATATTTTTCCAAATTTTGTTGAGTTTATGATTGTGAACTTGAAAATGCAAATGTGCAACAATGTTGAAAATGTTTGAATAGTAAATGGTAATTGTGAATGCAATTTTGAGATCTAAGATGAAATAATTGCAAAATTTTAAGAATGATGATTTGATGCAATTTTGAAACAAAACTATGCGATATTCAATTTTTTGACTTAAATGAAAGATGTAATTTGAATGCAATAAAAAATTTCAGAGTTTAATGACCTAATGCATGTAAACCTGATCTAAGATGACTAAAACAAACCTTATTGCAACTTATGATGCAATATGATATGCAATTTTTTGGATTTTTATGACTTTTTATGATGAATTTACATGAAACCCTAAATGAGAAATACAATGCAAAACCTATGTCTAGGGTGAATTATTAAAAATTTTAGAAGGTTTATGATGTTAAAATGTCAAGTTCACCAAAATGAAACATAGAAAAATAGGACTTTATTTTCATGTCCAAAACCCACAGTCAATTCCACCTTTTCTAGGATTTCATTAGGATGCAAATTAACAAGGAAATTAGATGGACTTTCAACCATAAAGGTGAGTCAATAAGACCTAGATTTGATCCTTTTGAGTCTTAAAAATTGATTAGAATTGAATTTCCCCAAATAGCCCTATTAAACTATGTGTCCTAACCTGAAAATGCAAGATTCTGATAGTTGGAAAACTATAACAAAAATCTGGACATCTAATTTGAGAAAGGTAGAGTTCTATGCACATGTCTCAAAAATTTAAAGCAAATTTTGGAGGACACAGACACCCAAGGCATGAGTGTCCTTGTAGGCCTTTTCTAGATCTAAAATTTTGAACCAATGATGCTCTATCTTCTCTCCAATTCTAGCTTTGCAAAATTTCATCTTCGGATATGAACCTATAACAATTCTACAAAAGAGATGGTGGGGGTGGCTATATAGAAGTTTGTCTTAGTCAAACCCCTATTTTGGTGTTTCTACCTCCACAATAGCCAATAAAATTGATTGATAATAGTGTGTAACCTAACCTTAAGTGCATCTAAGGTTGTATGAGCTAAAATGCATAAAACCCTACTAAAGTGTATCAGAGAAGGATTCGTATATGAAAATGACAAGATCTACCTAAAATGAATTCAAAACACCCTTAGGAAAGATAAAATGTAATGATACCTTGCTTTAGGCTGCAAGTAGGATGAATCTTCAAGATGAGAACACTAGGAAACAATTATGTAGGTTGAAGGAAATAGACAAATGCATCTCCCAAACCTAGAATTTGGCATGCTTTCTATTGGCATCAATCTTTAATCATTAATAAAGACTTGATTAAATATGTAAATAATCTTGAAAACCTATGAATTGAAATGTATTTGATAGAGTGCATTGATCTCTTTCTTCTTTTCTCCAAAATTCTCTTTCTTTTCTTCTAGTTTCAAATGGTGAAAAGACTAGGTATTTATAGGCCTCTAATCTAATTTTGTATAAATTAGATCCCAATAACCGACTTTGGATAGTTGAATTGCAAATAATATTGTTGATACCGACATATTTGAAATTGGAGGGAAAATAGGATACGCACGCATAATGTGTGTGTCCTAGCCCCATTTTCCAATACATTGTGTCGGGAGCAAGGTATTAGCTAAATGCATTTTTTTCTCACTTGCAATTCATTGGTAATTATTAAAAATGGACCATATAATGCATAATTTAGGAGGTTGTGGCTTGATTAAGGGATGTTAAAAATGCATAAATGCAAGATTCTCTAAAGTAGGTTCAAATTAAGCATGAAATTGTACTATCTCCTAAAAGGGAGTACAATTTATGACGGTACACAACTAATCACAAATATACACACAAAGTCCAATAGAATAAATTAATGCTTGTAAATATTGTCTCAAGCATTCATGTATTCAAATGTTTAATAACTTGCCTCATAGAAAGAAAAATATTGTGCATAGCTCAAAGAAAAAACATTTTGAATATAATTAAATTGATAAAAGTACTCTCTAAATAAATAAATAAATAAATAAATTTGTTTGGAGTATCATATCTATCAATTAATTTGGATTTGAAATTGAGTGGTAACTTAGGATGCAAGGACAAGTTAAAGGCCATCCAAGTATTAAATTAGTAGTAAAAGAGGAAATAAATGCACTATTAAAGAAAAAAATCTTGATTATTTTAACCAACACAATATTCCAAAGGCTATAATGACTACATACTACCATATGTTCCTTAAAATAATACAAATAAGTACAATATATTTTTGTTAGTTAACCATTTGATATACCATTATACCCTATCATTTATAGTCAATTTATTGGCATTTTTGACACATAAATAAACATAAAAGATATAAATAAAAATTCACACTAATAAAAGGAAAGACCAAATGAAAAATGATGAAAAAATTGTTAGAATCTCATACAATTATTTGTTATCATGATGAAAAAGGACAAAAGTGCCTCGTTTCTCTTTCTTCTACACTTTGTACTGAGATATCATTATGAAATGGCCCCTATATATAATCAACTTATAATTAGTATGATTATTGTGTAGTATCTTAGTGTGCCTCTAGTTGTTTGGATTTAGATCAAAACATGTTTAGAGGTTCATTATTCTAGACTAATTCTTATTGTGTATCTTTCTATTGAATATTTAATCACAAGCAAACACACAAATTCTAATTGCTTCAAGTAATGCTTATAAATAGTGTTTTAGGATTTTATATTTTAAAATGTTTATTAACCTACCTCCTAGGATAAATAAAGAGTATGAAGTTTTAAAACCAAAAAATCATTTCAAACAGGAAAAAATTGATAAGACCAAAGGGTAAGTGCAAAAAGATATGGTTAAGTGGTCACTTTTTCTTTTTCTTTTTTTCTGAAATCAGGAAATACTGACCTTGGATGAGAAATTGAGGATAGTTACACTCAAAATTTTAAGATGCAACAAAAACAATGTTCGTATTGCTCTAAGTCTACTTTCTAAACTATTATTATTTTTAAATGGTAGAGATTAAGGGGTTCAAAAAATGGAGCCATAAAAATTGGTGTTGTTTTTTGTCAAAAAAACATAACATAGCACCTTTTGTGGCTCCCTCAAAAGGTTAACTTTTTTTTGGTATTTTTAAAATCACTTTAGTGAGAAATTAGATAATAGCATATAGTTTATGCTTGATTTTTCTGATAATTTTTTAATGAATATTTGATTTCTTACTAATTTTCAAAGTGGACACATCTTGGAAAATAGAATTTTGGTCGTGCTACCCCTATAATTTTTGAAAACTAATCAAAAATAATTTTTATTTTTTTAATGTATGTAGAATGGAGTCTAGTTTATAAAAATGTAATTTATTTGAAATTTCAATGAATGGTTAAAAATAAAGTAAAAAATACCAAACACTGGTTTTTGACAAAAAACAGACACACAAACAAAAGAAATTAAAGATGAAAGCCTTAACATTGTTAAAATGTGAAAAAATACATTGTTAAATAGCTAAGAGAGAGCCTAGAATTACCTAGGTGTTTGATTTACTCAACCTTGAAACATGTGCAAACATGATGGTTAGGATGAACTAGATTATGCGAAATCATGTAGAATATGCAAAAACACATCTTTGGATGTTGGGAAGGCACTCCAAACCTTTAGGTTGGAAATCCAAAGAAAATCCAAGCCTAAGGCTTGGGGATTCCCAAAGCAATATATAACATGAGCACATTATAATGCGCTCACATTATGTCATAGTTTTGACATAACGCAAGCATGTTATAATGCACTTGTGTTATGTCTTGTTTTATATTTTTCTTCCTTTTGAAAAAAAATTGTTTTATGTTTCCCAAGCTTGGCATAAGGCGAGCGTATTATAACATGCTCATGTTATGTCTTGCTTGAAATTTTTTATGTGAAAGTTTGTTAAATGTATGTATGTTTGTATATATACTTGTATGTATGTATGTATGCCTTTATGTATGTATGTATGTATGTATGTATGTATGCTTGTATCTATGTGTGCATGCATGTATGTATGTATGTATGTATGTGTGTATGCTTGTATGTATGTATGTATGTATGTATATATGTATGTATGTATATATGTATGTATGTATGTATGTATGTATGTATGTATGTATGTATGTATGTATGAATGTATGTATGTATGTATGTATGTATGTATTTGTGCTTGTATGTATGTATGCATGCTTGTACATATGTATGTATGAATGTATGTTTGTATGTATACTTGTATGTATGTATGTATGTATGTATGTATGTATGTATGTATGTATGTATGTATGTATGTATGTATGTATGTATGCTTGTATGTATGTATGTATTTATGTATGCTTGTATGTATGTATGTATTCTTGAATGCATGTATGTTTGTAAGTATTTTGGGTTTAGGGTATATAAGGGTGAGGATATAGGTTATAGGGATGAGGGTTTAGGTTTCTTGGTTTAGGGTTTAAGGTATAGGGTTGAGGGTTGAGGGATTAGGGCTTAAGTATTAGGTTAAGGGTGCAAGGTAGAGGGTTGAGAGTTTATAATTGAGGGATAATATTCATCTTGTTTAGTCTATAAGATTAGGTGCGTAAGGTATAGGGATTGAGGTTTATAAAATTGGGTTTAGGGTTTACGATATGGATTGAAGGCAAAAGGCATAGGGTGAAGGGTTGAGAGTGTATGGTTTAGGTTTTAAGTATAGGGTTGAGGAATAATATTAAGAGTTTAGGGTATAAGGGTGAGGTTATAGGGTATAGGGACATGAGGGTTTGTGGGTGTAGGGTTCAAGGTTTAAGGTATAGGGTTGAGGATTGAGGGATTAAGTCTTAAGTATATGGTTGAGGGTATAGGGTTGAAGGTTAAGGGTTTACAATTGAGGGATAATGTTCAAGGTTGAGTGTCTATGGTATAGGGATCAAGGTTTAAGGTTGATGTTACAAGTCATAAGGATGAGGGTTGATAGTTTAGGGCATAAGTATAGGGTTGAGGGTATAGGGTAGAGGTTTGAGGGTTAAGGGATAATGTTCAGGGTTGAGTGTTCAAGGTTAAGTGTATAGGGTATAGGTCCATTAGGGTTTAAGATATTGGGTTGATGGATTAGGGCTTAAGTATTCTTGGTTGAGGGTTGAGGTTGTAAGGTGTAGGTTTTAGGGTTTAAAGGTTGAAGGTTTAGGGTTTAAGGGTTGAGGGTTGAGAGATTAGGGTTGAGGGATGAGAGTTTAAGGGTTGAGAGTTGAGGGTTTAGGGTTGAGGGTTTAAGGGATAAGGGTTGAGGGTTTAGGGTTTAAGGATGAGGGCCAAGGGATTAGGGTTTAAAGGTTGAGGGATTAGGGTTTAAGGGTTGAGGGTTGAGGGTTGAGGGATTAGGGTTTACGGTATAGTTTCAATGGTTGAGGGTTTAAGGTTTAAGGATTGAGGGTTGAGGCTTTACGGATAGGATTTAGGGTTGAGGGTTAATGGATTAGGGTTTAGGGTTTAAGGGATTAGAGTTTAAGGGTTCAGGGTTTAAGGGTTTAGAGTTTAAGGGTTTAGGGTTTAGGGTTTAAGGGTTGAAGTTTTAAGGGATTAAGGTTTAAGGGTTGAGGGTTAAGAGATTAGGGTTTAAGGTATAGGGTTGATGTATTAGGGTTAAGGGTTTAATGTATAGGGTAGAGGGGTGAGGGTTGATGAATTAGGGTTGAGAGGGTTTAACATATAGGGTTGAGATATTAGGGTTGAGGTTTGAGGGTTGAGGATTTAAGGTATAGGGTTGAGGGATTAGGGTTGAGTGCCTAATGTATAGGGTAGAGGATTTGAAGGTTGAGGATTTAGGGTTTAAGGGTTTAGGCTTGAGGGATTAATGTTTAATTTTTTAGGGTTTAAGGTTTGAGGGTTGAGGGATTAGGTTCAAGGTTTGGGGTTTTAAGGTTTAAGGTATAGGGTTGAGGGATTAGGGTTGAAGGTTGAATGTATAGGGTAGAGGGTTTACAATTGAGGGTTGAGGGATTAAGGTTTGAGGGTTTAAAGGTTGAGTAATTAATTTATTAAGGGTTTAAGGTATAGGGTTGAGGTTTTAATGTATAGGGTAGAGGGTAGAGGGTAGAGGGTTTAAGGGTTTAAGGGTTGAGGGTCCAATGTATAAGATAGAGGGTTGAGAATTGAGGGTTGAGGGTTTAATGTATAGGGTAGAGGATTGAGGGATTAAGGGTTTAAGGGTTGAGGGATTAATGTATTAAGGGTTTAAGTTATAGGGTTGATGGATTAGGGTTGAGGTTTTAATGTATATGGTAGAGGGTAGAGGGTTGAGGGTTTAAGGAGTTAATGGTTTATGGTTGAGGGATTAGGGTTGAGGGTCCAATGTATAGGGTAGAGGGTTGAGAATTGAGGATTGCGGGTTTAATGTCTATGGTGGAGGGTTGAGGGACTAAGGGTTTAAGGGTTTAAGGTTTGAGGGTTGAGGGTTTAGGGTTTAAGGAATTATTGTTGAGGGATTAGGGGTTCAGGGATTAGGGTCCAGTGTATAATGTATAGGGTAAAGGGCTTAAATTTTAAGGTTGAGGGTTGAGGTATTAAGGGTTTAATGCATAGGGTATAGGGTAGAGAGTTTAAGGTTTAAGGGATTAAGGGTTTAAGGTATAGGGTCAAGGGATTAGGGTTGATGGTTTAATGTATAAGATAGAGGGTAGATGGTTGAGGGTTTAAGGGTTAAGGGTTTAAAATTTGAGGGTATAGGGTTGAGGGATTAGGATTAAGGGTTGATGGTATAGGGTTAAGGGATTAGGGTTGAGGGTTGAGGATTGAGGGTTTAATAGTTGAGGGATTAGGGGTTGAGGGTTAAGGGATTAAGGGTTTAGGGTTTAGGGTTTAAGGGTTGAGGGTTGAGTGATTAGGGTTGAGGGTTTAAGAGTTGAGGTTTTAGGGACTAGGGTTGAGGGTTTAAGGGTTTAAGTGTTGAGGGTATAGGGTAGAGGGTTGAGGGTTGAGGGTATATGGGTTTAAGGGTTGAGGGTATAGGGTATTAGAGGTTGAGGGTTTAAGGGTTGAGGATTTAGGGATTAGGGTTAAGGGTTTAGGGTTGGGGGTTGAGGGTTCAGGGTTGAGGGTTGAGGGTTGATGGTTTAAGGGTTTAAGGGTTTAAGGGTTGAGGGTATAGGATTGAGGGGTTAGGGATGAGGGGGTCGAGGCTATAGAGTTGAGGGTTGAGGTTTTAATGGTTGATGGATTAAGGGTTAAGGGTTGAGGTATTAAGGGTTGAGGGTTGAGGGTTTAAGGGTTTAAGGGTTTAAGGGTTGAGGGCATAGGGTTGAGGGATTAGGGTTGAGGGTTGAGGGTCTAAGGGTTGAGGGTTTTGGGTTTAAGGGTTGAGGGATTAGGGGTTGAGGGTTTCAGGGTTGAGGGTTTAGAGTTTAAGGGTTGAGGGTTGAGGGTTGAGGGTTGAGGGTTTAAGGGTTTAAGGGTTTAAGGGTTGAGGGTATAGGGTTGAGGGATTATGGTTGAGGGTTGATAGTTAAGGGTTTAATGGTTGATGGATTAGGGTTGAGGGTTGAAGGTTTGATGGTTTAGGGTGCAAGGGTTTAAGGGTTTAAAGGCTTAGGGTATAGGGTTGAGGGTTGAGGGTTGAGGATCCAATGTATAGGGTAGAGGGTTGAGAATTAAGGATTTAGGGTTTAATGTATAGGGTATAGGGTTGAGGGTTTAAGGGTTTAAGGGTTGAGGGTTTAATGTATAGGGTAGATGGTTGAGGTTTTAAGGGTTTAAGGGTTGAGGGTTGAGATTATAGGGTATAGGGAAAGGGTTTAGGGTTTAATGGTTTAGGGTAGAGGGTTTAAGGTTTTAGGGTTTAGGGTTTAAGGGTTTAGGGTAGAGGGTTTTAAGGTATAGGGCAGAGGGTTGAGGTTGCAGGGTATAGGGTAAAGTTTTTAGCATTTAGGATTTAAGATATAAGGTTGAGGGTTAATGTATAGGCTTTAGTATATAGGGAATTGTGGTGAAAATCCATATCATGCACAAAACAAGACATACATGACACTTAGAAGATTTCATAATTGGTAAAATAAAGGTCTTATTGATGTACCTCAACCCAAACCCCTATTGGCACATGATAAGAGTTAAGAATCCTTTACAAAATTAACTTTTTCATAATGCGGGCATGCTTTGGAAAAGTTGAAATATGACCGCTTTTAGAGCAAGCTAAAACACGCTTGAATTATAATGTGAGTGGATTTTGTCTTGCTATAAAAATGGTAAGATAGGTAGGAAACCCATGATATAGGCCCAAATGGTTTGTTATTCTCCTACTTCTGTGTGTGATCTAAAAAAAAAAGGGTTTTTGATGTTGTGGGAAGAGCACATGCAATTTTTACACATTCCACCACCTTTGCATCAACTTTCCACCACCTTTTTCTGGTTTTCCAACTTAGGAAGGAGGAAATAACATATTTTTTACATCAAATTTGATTATATCAAGTCAAGTTTCAATTTTTTTAGTGTTGCAATGTTAATTATGATTAAATTGTTATAATTTAACTATTACATATTTTTCGCCTCAACTCAAATAGAGGAGTTGGCTGACTGTTTTTCAACATTAAGTGGAATTGCAGTTTGAATTCTAAATACTGTTTCACATTACCTTTATGCATCAAATAACAGTTATGCATTTTAGTGAAGTAATAGAGTTGCAGAATGCCATTCAGATGTTACAAATTTAAAAGAAATATAGAATTGAGTACATGAGAAAAATAGAATTTCAGATGCTTTCATTCATTTCGTAAAGAACTCATATTTTTACAAGGCTTCATTTGATTTCACAATCAAAATGATATTACAACATTGCATGGAAATGCATTTTCTGTTCAATTGAAAAGAAAAATTGAAATAAAAAATCCACACAAGCCATGGATATAACTGTGACTGCTACAATACATTTCTAACAGCACATTGCACTATTGGAGGTGCAGAAAAGAAAACATATAAGTGACAGATAATCATCATTGCCTGATTATCGATGTTCGATGTTGAATGGTGCACCTTGCCTTCTTGAGCTCCGTCGACCTGTAAGAGGAAATGAGTGGTGTCAGTGGCTCCGATTATGATGTAACTTATATGGAACACTTACAATAGTACAACATGCTATTAGCAATGCATTGAAACAATCAATCAAGTGCAATATGAAAGAAGTTGAAGGAGAAATAGCAACATCATGATCATCGTGTTCCATTTTTATGCTAACACTATTTGTTTCCTTGTGCAGGTATAGGTAAAGTCATGAAGTTGAACATTATTCGAAGACCAAGCATGTGGAGTAAAATGGGCTCCCACAAGAGTAGAGCTCGGCATGCTGCCCTATTCATTAAATGGGTTGATTTTAAAAGATGCTTCATCATATACATCAAATGAAATGAAATACAACTGAAAGAATAAAACAGAGAATCCATCAAGCAACAAAACCAACTATGCATTCATAACGATCAGGATTCTTTATGAAGGCTATACGTGAACAGTGAGTTTAGTTCACTTAAGGAATTTAACTGAGTACATTTATACCAGAAATTGCTGAATAACTTCATTTTCTGTGCTGATTGTAATCATATGTTATGTGAGTTTCAATTCATCATTTCTCTTTCAGATAGTGAACATGCATACATTATGCCTTAATGTTTTGTTTTTATTTTCATCATCAAAGAGAACAGTTTCTTAGAGCAGTTTGTGTAGTGAAATATAAAAATGCATGAAGAGTACCATGTTGCTCATAAGAACAAACGTAGACAGTGCATTTGAGTGTTGAATGAATTTCTAGTTCTAAGTTGACAGGTAAAGTGAACACAGTATTATGAATATCAAGCAAGTGTTTCATTCCAGAATATTTAATAAAGAGTGAGTAACAGTTTATTTCCAGAAAAGTTCTAAGTTGTCGGTCATGCATATGAACTGGTAGATAGAGGTGGTCCATAGTGATACAATAATTCATTTCAGAATCTCTATGGAGTTCCACAACAGAAGGTAGAGGCTGCCATGATAAGATTAGGGAGTGTCAGAAAGATGTTGTAGCACAAGCAAAATACAAGCATGGAGATCCTTTTCTTCACAATGGACAAGTACAAACCATTCTACAAGCTTTATGTCAAGGATAGTTTTGTGACAAGAGAACATATGTTTTTATCAAAAGGAAAACAATTATGAATCGAGCTCAGGTGTTATACAACTACCAAAGAAAGTTACAAAAATGCCAAAATGGAATAATAGGTAATATAAGTCAACTGAATATGAACAAGCACACAAATTCTTATTGTTTCCATCCTATTCTTTCTATATTTTTGAAGACATTAAAGAAAATAGCAGTGATGCAATGAGTTGCTTTCTTTTGAGACGTACAAAATGCTAAGGAGGTTAAAAATAAAGACAAATATTCAAAGCGTCCTTTTGTTGCAGAAGTGAAGGAAAAACAACACTGTTTATTTGAGTCAAATTCTAATATTAAATACAACAAATAAATAGGATTTTCATCATCTCCAATTCATTCAGTGAGATCTTGTCTGAGCAGTAAGAAAGGAGCAAGGTTTTGTTTTTCTATGAAGGGCCATTATGGAGTGTACAATTTCGAGCTCAATACACATATGGGATTTTAAATTCAAGACAATTTTTTTGATAATCTTGTGAGTATCATGGAGATTCATACTGGTTTTCAACAGTTCTAATAAAAAATGAATAGTTTTTTTCTTCATGATAATGAGTATCTGCACGAGGGTTATTACTCAGATGAGAGTCCTATTATTTTTCATTATACCCATGTCAGGTTTTGAACATGAATGAAGAAATAGAACTGGTAATGGTGGGTCAAGCCTAGAGAATAACAGAAGGCCTATTTTGATGCATAAGTATGGCAGCTTGTATATGGCCATTAGTTGTGGAGCCAAGTTTCAGATTGAACAAAATACAGTTCTCTTCAGAAATCACAAATACCCACATGTGGGATTGCTTTTAAAGTGCAGAAAAATGCAATAATCATGATAACCCATATGGGTTGTACTTTTAAAAGCAGGATAATACAAAATAATGCAATTTTTGTGATAAGTCAAGCATCAGAATACAGAGAAATTGCAATTTCCCTTAAAGGTTTCGAGTACCCATTTCAGGGTTAGCTTCAAAGTGCAGAAAAAATCAATTACGAAGATAACCCATGTGAAATATGGAATTATATAGCAAGAATATACAAAATATGCAAGTTTCTGAGTTGGGTCGAGAACAGAAGGAAGAAAATTCAGATTTATTAACATTTCTATAACACCCATAAACAGATTTACTCTCAGGGAGACATAATGGTAAGTTTTTTGTTCTGGGTCGAATCTAAGATAAATCAAAGGGACTTTATCGGTGTGAGTTTTGTTCTCTTTTGGTGATCTAAGGTGATTTCAGGGTGTTTCAGTATAGTCTTTTTATCTATATGAGGTATCTCTGAAAGCGTTATGTCATGGCGATAGGAATGAAAACGTGAGCTTTCGGTAAGACACAAGCTTTCTATGAGATGTCACCCTGACTACACATTGTCTTGGCAAAGGCAGATGAAGGACAAATCTCGATGTAAGTGTGCTCTTGTCTTGGCGACTTGGAAATGATAAAATCTTTCGGTAAGACACAAGCTTTCTATGAGAGGTCTCCCCGATGATGGTAAGATATAGCGACACTCATAAGACAGAAGGCTCATCAGGTCGAACCCAAAATCCACAAGGAAAGCTCCCTATAGTGCGCCTTAGGCACGGCCTGAATATGGCCAAAATTCATGAGTAGAAGAGAAACTATTTAAGTTTCAAAGAACAAATGTGTAACAAAAGAAAATTACAAGTTTGTATTTCTGAAGAAGCACTCTAGCCGCAGCTAGGAACTCTAAATAGCTTTCAAATGTCAAGGCCCAAGTTCTTAAAAGAGTGGTCGAGCTTTCTGAGGAGGGACCAACGAAACTAATGTATGCATAGGAAAGCACATAGGAAATGTAGAACAAGACATTAGAGGTTGTGTTCACCACAGCCTGAAGGCCAAAATAAGCAAGCATGAAACCATCGAAATAGCTTACCTTTGCACAGTGAGGGAAAACAAAAGTATAAGTCGAGCTTTTATGGAGTGAACAATAGAAGCCAAGCTTGAATTCATGTGGGCCGAAGTCATACGAAGCATAGCAATGCTTCAGAAGAAAAAAAAATCATGCAGGTCGCGGCCTTATCTCCTTTTGGTGTTCAATAGAAAGTGAAAGAACTTCAATACAAATAGCACAAGTCTTACCCACTGAAGTTTGCAGATCTCTGGAGTGTGTGGAATAGTTCTTCTAAGCATTCAAACTCGAGTTTGACAGAGTCATGGCAGCGGCTAAGCTTTTTCTTGCAAGTGGAGAGTGTGAAAATGAGTGATAATTAGGGTTTGATTCTGTTTTGACCGAACCCTAATTCGAACATCATCATCTAGAATGTTCATTCGAGGCACGTGGAGAATATCAAATGGAGGTCGAAACTATAATTTATGCCTTATGTCTTTATTAAAGTCTAAGTTCAAAGCTTATGTGAGTGGGGCCGAATCTTCTTTGCTAGGTCGAAGTTTAAGTCTTTTGGACTTTTCTTTCCTTAGTGTTTTGAGGGGTTGAATATTGAATATTTGAATATGGGTTTATGCTTTAGGGTGTTATTTTAAGTATGGATCAATTAAGGGGGAATTATGAATACCCTATGCCAAGGGTCAATATTTCTTTAGGGTTTTTTATTTTTGATTGATTTTGAAGAAATCAATTATGGAGTTGATAGGAATATGATATTATGTAATGTATTTTTTTGATTTTTTGAGAAAATCAGAATGTTGTAATGGAGAAATAAGGTGATTTTCTTTTTGCAAAATATTTCCAGTCTTTAAATTGCAAAAATAGGCAAATTGTAAAAATCTCCATCTTGTAAAGCAGAAGCATAAAAGCGATATTCTATAAATTGCTTTATGTTTTCTTGCTATTTTTAGCATATCTTTTATTGACTTTTCCTCTTGGTTAGATTCCAGACTTATCTTGGAGAGATAAGGTGTTTTTGTGCTTTTAAAGCATATTCAACCTATTTTTAGAGGCTTGGCAGGTTAATTATAAAAGCATTGTGCTTTTTTCTGCTTTTAAAGTAGTTTTTGAGATTGTTGGAAGCTTTTTCCTTGATCTTTTTTCTGAGCTCAGATTAGGGTTTTCTAGAGAGTTCTTTTCGAAGACTTAGTCTTTTTAGCTCTCCATTCTTAGCAGTTCAGATTAGAGTTTCTTGCCCTTACACATTTTGGGGGAGCTTGTAAACTTATGTGTGCTCAGATTCTGAGAAGTTACACTCCATCATTCAATAAAGTACCAGAATTCTCCTTTCTCAGTTCTTTCTCATGACTTGGAATAGTAATTTGATTTGTTTTGTGATTTGAAACTATTGAATCATTTTCTTTCTTGCTATTGTCAAGTGATTTGCAGGAGTTGTATGCTAGTTCAGGTTATGCCTTGTGTTAATTTTACCTTTGCATAAATCACTGATTGAACTACATGTGTTGTGAGATTGTGAAGATTTAATTTTAAAGAGTTGGTGAGAGTGAGCTATTTTCAGGGTCTTCTTATAGTTGATCAATATTTTAGGATGATAGAATTCCAGTTTTAGATTTTAAATCCAGTTTATCCTTCTATCCTTTTTCCTGAAAAGCCACTTAGAATAGAATTCATCATTCAGAGAACCAAATCGCTCTGGAGATTCCTTCTTCGTTCAGATCACCCACATCTGAAGAAGGTTTCCATGTTTCAGTAGTTTGCTAAATACTACATTCAGCAGGGTGAAAAACTATTGATAACATTAACATTATACATTGGTTAATTATATATTTTTTAGTAATTCTATTAGATTTATATACAATTGAATATTGAAAAGAAAGAATTTTTTTGAAAAGCTCAAATTGTTAAGGAGTTTGATGTAAGAAGAAAAAAACACTACACATAATTGGATAGTTTCTCTAATCGAATCTCTAATTTTAAGTTATGTCAAGTCTTTAAACATGTTCTTTATATTTTCCTTCATTTTCTTATGTTTCTTTATCACTTCTTATCATACATGCTTAATACAATGCTTTTATTTTGTTATCATTTTTATTTTGGGATTAGATTTTGCTAAGTATTCAAAATTATGAGTACTCAACATACATATCCTTAATCAAATGCATTAGATTTTTCTAAGGGATTAGATTAGATTTTGTTAAAATGCATATTCCATGTTCATCATTATTTGTTTTTACTTTTTGACATCTATGAGCATTCAAGGGGGGTTACTTTGAAAATTCTCATTATAACCTTAGCCCCTCTTGGCACATTTAACCTAGACAATTCATTACTCTTTTGTAGTGGTTTGGTTGCTCTTATGGTATCATGCAACTCTTAGGCAACTAAACAAATCACGGTTTGCATTGCTGCAATATTCACATAGTTTCTTCCTTTATTCCCTACAATCATTTGTCTCATGTCCTAGTTTACCACACTTTTAACAAGGAACAATCTCCCTTCTCTAACCTTAATTTTTTCCTCTACAATGTCCTTCACTAAACTCATTGCAGTAGGATCTATTGCCATTAAATTCTTCTCTATAACTAGTAGAATGTATGTCTTCACGGAGTTGAATGATATTGCCTTTTGAACTGAGTATATGTCATTAATCTCTCCATTTGGGCTATTGGTTCCCACAATTTTCTTTTTAAATATATCCTTTTTCCAACCCTTTAGCCCTTTCCATAACCTTGTGCAAAGGTTCACTATTTTTATATTTGGGGTTCCACTAGGGTTGATACTCCTCTTCATCTCTTGACTAAAATAATAGTGAAGAGCAATCATTTGTCTCATGATTATCTCACTTTCCACAAAGACCAAAAAAAACACTTTTTAACCTCCTTTAAGGCTCCCTTTATTGCAACATTTCCCTCATCTTCCTCACACTCTCTAAAGTAATCGTTGTAAACTTTTTGTCAAACCCTCTATGGCTTGGAAACAACTTCAACTTCAATCCAAACTAGAAAAATTCACTTATAGATGACAAATAATCCAAATGAAAATGCTAGTTAAGGTTTGATATGAAATGTGCAACCAATTTAAGACTCTTGATATGATATTGGCTACCCTCTTCATACCTCCTTTGGACTATAATATACTGTGTATTATAATTTAATGACAAATTTCAAAATTATGTAAGTTATTTATTTACTCTAGAGTACTATGGTGGAACTAATATTTATCTCTTTTTCATACTACAGATAAAACTCTTCATCATTCCGAGGAAATAATCAAGGATTAAACCAACACAAGAAGAGCAAGAAGCTAAGAATGCAAAAAAAGAAAAACATATGAGGTAACTTCATGAGAAGAGGAAATTGGGCACGATAGAAGAAGGAATGCCAATTGAAGAGGACTATGAGAGATATGATATTGCTAGAAAAAAGGGAACAGATGCAAAACCTCTGTGCAATGAGAGATTTGAATCTTGTAGTTGGAGAAACATCCTCTACTCAAGTCAAGATGGAGGGACACCATCTACCACATCTCAAGTTGAAAGTACATCATCAATCACATGTGAAGAAGGAGGTACGCCATATTTTCCAACTCAACTTCAAGGTACTTCATCTATTTAATCTCTAATCGAAGGTATGCCATCTATCCCATCTCATTTAAATATTGATGAAATTCCTAATATTGAGAAAAAATTACCTTTGAAAACACCTAAAATTTTGCACATAAATCCCAAGTATTTAATTAATATTGATGATAATATTTTACAACCAATGGAATATAAGATTCCAAAACATACTTGCAGAAGATATTCTCATAAGATTTGGAGAGTATTCTTTGAAAAATTAAATGAGACAGAAGATGTCAACTATTTGTTGAAATAATGTAGAGTATAAAGTATAGGTCCATCATGAAGATTCTTGGGTTGAGAACATTGAAGGATTCAAGTGAAAAATCTATTGTGAAAAACCTAATGAGTGCATATGAGAGTGTGGGTAACATCTCACACATACAAGATAGTAATGCCACATGATGTGTCATTACATTAACAATAGTAAGTAATCAAATGAAGAAAGTTCATCTCATTAGAAAGAGAGGTCAAGCATTCAGAATAAATAGAAAATCTTTATCAAGATCTTCTAGAAGGAACCAAAGAATTGAGGACATTGATAACAATGAATTATGGGTATTCTCAAGGAGACTACCATGAAAAGATAAACCAATTGTTGAAGCATTGAGATCACTAATTGAAGACTTTTGGAAGTGTAGCGTAAGAAAAAGTATCATTTTTTCACACTTAATTTGGGAAATATAAATATTAAAATAAACTAAATTATGCCTTAATTTAGTGTTGTGATATGTATTTTACATACACATTAAGTTTAGGGACTAATTAATTAAAATGGACTTAATTGTGTCTTTTTTATGGTGTTGTAAGGTGTACCTTTACACTTTCACACTAATCTAGGGATTTATTAATTAATTGAGGTTAATTTTCCTTAATTGACCCCTTTAATTCAAATACAAGCCTAATTAATTGCATTTTCCTAAGGGTAAAACCCGAAATTCATTAATTCCTTGACATAACACTTGTCATTAGAAATTGTGTGTCCTAGGTGAGTGACCTTGGACCCATTTTCCATAGGGCGAATGGGTCCTCACTTAGACCTAGGACCCTAATTTAAAATGTGTTTTTGGTGGTATTTTAACATTTTCAAATCCACAATTCAATATCATCTTGTGAAATTTGAATTTTGAGAAATTAAGGTTACATACTTATAAATATAAGGTTATTTCATTATATTTCACCTAGATTTTCAAGTGTTCAATTTCTAAGCAAAATTTTATGATCAAGATTATTGTCAAGAGCGTTCAAGAGCATATTTATTCATCATTTGTTTTAGTAATCAAGATCCAAGCATTATGTCAAAGTTATGGGGATTCATGCATGTTTTTTGAGTTAATATGTTGATGTAGGTTTTATGATTCAATCAAGCATTCAAATTATCATTTCAAGCAAAGATTCAAAGTCAAGATCCACATCCATTAAATCCATTTCATGCAAGTTGTAGACGTCCATTATTAAAATTTCATCCAAGGGTTTGGTGAGTTGATACATAAAAATTTTCATTCATCATTCCTTTCATGTTTCTATTCATTTCAAGGTTTAATTACCAAAACAGGGTTTGACCAAGGAAAACCCCCATTCACCTAACAAAACAACAGTTTTCCCTCTTGATGTGTGTTTGTAGATTTTAGGTGGAAGATCTATTGAAAAAAAAAAATTGAAAAGCTTTCAAAGTTGCATTTGTTATCACCATTTTGTCAAAATCATAGAAATTGACCTACAAAATTTATTTTCGGATTTTCGACTACAAGATTCAAAAATCTGGGAGTGCAGACACAAAAGAATAGAACCCATAAATTGATTTTCAAGGTCCCTAGCCAGGACCCATTTTCCATAGGGCGAATAGTCCTTGGTGAGCCTTCAAAAAGAACTTTTTATGAGAGGTACACAAGGTTTACCCCTTCTAGATTCTCCCTAAATTTTGTAGGTTCCATCAGTTTTATGTCTAATCTTCTAAATGCACTTTATAGATCGCAATTTGGAGTTTATTTTCTATTTTTAATCTTTTTCCCCAAAGTGATATTTGACCTAGACCCCTATCCTTGCATGAAAAGGGAAATCAGTAGATTCACACTTTGACTTGATTCACCTCAAGGTTGACAATCATTTCATAGTGTGGATCTCATTTCTTAATAAGATTAAAGTAGGACCCCTTTTCCCTCTCTAGATCTACTTTTCCATTTTGGGAAATTCCCCTATCCTATTCTTCTATGTTTAAGGAAGAATAACACAAGGATACCTCTGAATCAAAGTGATGTGGTAAGGAGAATTGGTAGTTGAAACTGTGAGCCACATCCAAATATTTTTTTGGATATGACTCAAACATGATTTTTTGGTAAATTTCTAGAGATGTAACCTTAAGTTAAAGTTTTTCAAAGACATTTTGAAATTATAAATCTTTTCTATGTCAAAATAAATCACACACACACACACACACTACTTGTTGTTGTAGAGTACATATTGAGTTTTCTAGCCATTTTGATGTTTATCGGTCTATATGTTTAGATTTGCATACTGACAATGTTTTACAAGATTGTGTCATACATGCCCCACCTACATCTTCAAGAGACTTCATCTCAACAATTTTATGTGAAAGAGAGGAAGGTCAATTATTCTATAGGAAATCATGCTCAGATGGCACATGTTAGCATTGTGGTGGATTAAAATGTATGCCAATATATGAACATATGGAAAGTACACATGCATTTGGAAATGAACTAGTAGAATTTAACAAATATAAGATAGTGGCCTATAATACAAAAGATGGTAAATAAGAAAAAAGACATGATTTGTTTATTCAAAAGATTCCAGTGTATCAATTTATGTCTATATTTTGTGACAATATAGTGTTTGAGTATGCAAGGCATATCCATAGAAATCAATGGTTGGACTTGCAATTCAAGTTATGCAAAGACACATTTTGACTTGGTATCATTGTTCTAGTCATCAAATTTGTAGAGAACTACAGTCTACAACCACAATGTGAAGTGAAATCATAGTATTACAACTCCACACAAGTTACTATATTTATGTGCATAGCATCCATTCATGTCGATGACAGTATAGAGGATGACTAAAAGATCATAAGGGAGTATCATTTTTATATTAGTGATGATTGCACACATTCTGTAGAGTTCATGCAAGGTTTCTTTTAGGTTTTCTACCATGATTTGGCTAGAAGGGGCATATCATTCTGTCAACATATCATATGATCGGATAATTGTGCATCACAATTTAAGAACTCATGGATGTTCTATTGGTTGAGAAATATGCATAATATTATAGGTGTTAATCATATGTGGAACTTTGGTGAGGATGGGCATGGAAAGGGGGAGAATTATGGTGTAGGAGCATATATCAAAATAGCCATAGCACAAGAAGAGTTAAAGTATAAAGACAATGAAAATTTGATAGATGTGAAATCAATCATCAAGTGGTGTAATGCTTCAATGGGTCTAGGTAATGAAGTTAAGTTTTCAATTTGTAGATTTTCTTGGTTGATATATATGATACTAACATTGCACAATATGAGGATTGTTGTACATTGACAAGATCAAGTGAGTTGAACTCTTTCAAAAGCTCTAATGTAGGTTCATGGATTATCCATATGCGAAAGATGGCATACTCTTATTCTTCATGTACAATTCAAGCCTAGAATGAGTGTGAGTCAAAGGAGTGTGTTGACAAATGGTGGTTAAGTTTTATTAGCCCACTTGACACATATCATCTTTTGACAACACTGGAATTGACACGGATGCAATCATCAGTTGACTTTGATCACATATTAGATCTAGTTCAACTAGGTAATTATCTAATTGCATAGTTTTTGAAATTTCTAATGTTATCTTACTTTGTAGTGTTTTTTAAGGTTGACTAAATTCATCTAATTTGCTGCACATATCAATGTAGTGCATGTTTATACAGTTATTGTAGATGAAGACAATGAAGAAGGAAAAAATTATTACTTGTGTCATTGTGTTGAGGCCAAAAACAAATTGGAGGCCCCAATTACAAATGGAGAAAACATTGAGTATCCTACATGCTTGATGGTTGTTACTAGAACATGGCTTAGAAGGTACCCACACAAGAGTGTTAATGTTTATTTATTTCAATACTTTGACACGCATTGAAATATTCTTCCTTACTCAAACCTTGTCATGGCATCCAATGTTCATTTGATCAAATATGGGGGTAGACCTTTAAAGAACTTGTGGAAGGTGCATGAGTTTGACCATGAGGCAATACTTGACACAATAGAGTAGAGCCAACCTGGATGGTTTGTTGGATTAATTTGTATGCACATTAAATTTTTAAAGTCGTGTTATTGATATTAATGTATTGAAGTTGATATTTGGGCCTTTCACTATCACATTTCTTTACTTATGTTTTGGTTCCAAATTTCATATGGAATAGGAAGGACTTACTACCCCTCTTTAACTTAAAGTTCCTCCTTTTTTTGCTAGTACATTTTTACACATATACAATGAATATTGGGTACATATTATATGCATATTTATGGTAGGTATATTTACTCATTTTCTTTTGTTGTGTCTCACTATCAAGTCAAAATTACATGATTTGGTTCCCTTAGTGGTGGTAAATGGACCATCTTCTTAGGTTTAACAAATTGATATGACATATTTAATATGACCATGTAATTTTGTTCAACTTTGTGTGGTAAGTATGATCTACACTCCGATGTACTCATGAAAAGTAATGTAAAAAGAATCATTGATAGCATCATGTAACAACACATATATATTGAATGATAACTATGAAAATTATATAGACAATATATAATCATCAACACATAAAAAAATTCTCCCAATAAGGCTAAATAGGTATGATATATAATGTGTAGGTACAAAGGAGATTAGCATCAAGGTACATTCACATTTTTAGAAAAAAGATGATCATTTGCAATAACCATATTATTATTTTTCTTCATTTTATTCTTGATATTTTTAAGATTCTGCTCTAAGATAGAGTAATCATGTGATTCTATTTATTTAATTTCATTTGTAAATTTCATATTTAGGTTTTGGCCAAGTTGATCAACAATAGTAAATCAAATCATAATCTTCAACAACTAAGTCATTTAAGCTTCCATTTACAAAAACTAGTTAGAATTTTTAAACCTTGGATTTGAATATCATATTGGTGTTCACAGAAGAAACTTCATTAACTAATCTTTCTTTCAAATCCTTCACTTCTCTCCATACTCTCCATCCATCCCAAAAATTCTATTTCATACCCCTGCATGTTGAAAATTTCAAACTACATTGCACTGACAATTTCTTTTAGGAGATTGAAGTGGGAAAGGTAAATAAATTTTAATGAGTTGTTACTCAAAAATCGTGGCAATTAGAAACATTCCATCTAAAGGTATGCAATCATGTAGGGCCCCTCTATAATAACTTCTCTTGGCTTTTCATATCTTCAATCCATCTATTGGAAATATGAATGAACAATAACCTGAATGAAGTTGTGCACACTTCAAAGGATTAACCAAGAAAGACACCATCCACATGAACACGAAATTGATGCATCATGAGCAAGGAGAAAATTTGATCAAATTATGATATATTGATTTGATATCTAGAATCTCTAGAATATCATGAGATACATGAGATATGAGATGATTTACAATGAACAAGAACCTTTTTTATATAGGCAAGGTGAGAGGAGGTTTGATAACCACCTTGTATGCAAACATTAAATGTCTAATGCATAATTTTAAATGCATGAGTGAAATATTAAATGCCTAGATAACTATAAGCTAATTAATAAGACATGGGCCCATTAATACTATTTTCTAGAATTCCACCTAGGAAACTAACTCTTAAGTAAACTTATTAATGATGTGAATAGGTCCTCACTAGGAAATTTTTAGGAAATAACCCCATTCACACTAACACCCCCCCATAGGCACAACTTGGGAGTGTAGTTATTATGCAAATGATACAAATGCAATATGTATCCTAGCTACTAAGCCATGTTAGGTACCCATGTAAAAATGAAAATGCAATCTCTTACAAATAGAGAAGAGGAGAAAACCTCATGGAACAAAAATCCTCTCCAAAAAAGAGATATAATGCAAATCATGTACAAGTAATGAAATTAATGAGTGGAGGTCTCAACATCAATACCTCCCAAGAGCTACATCCATGAAAAGAATGCAATATAATCAATAGCCCCCAATAAGAGGGAAATTGATAGACTATATAGCCCCCTATAATGTGTAATCACCTACAAAAATGGTAAGTTCCTAAAGACAAAATACAATCTAATGTTGACAAACAACTTGTCTCCCTTTCAAAAGAAACAAAACCAAGTGTAAATGCAAGAATGCTTCCCATTCTGAATAGGAATTGGTAAGAGGAATCCATATTTATGACAATGATGATGTCTATAAAAATTTATCATGTGTCTCCTTTACCACTGAAGATGAAGATGCCACAATCAAATTAGGTACATGCCCAATCAATGAAGAAGGTGACAAATCAAGACTAAGCAAAAAATAATGTTGAACAAGATCCAAAGACCATGATGGTTTGACAAAAATTGTGAAAAGGTTGTCATCAAATAGGAGAGATAACCCCTCAAATGTGTCCTCCAAATTTGAAATTTGAGACTCCACAAACAAGGATGCAATGTTTGATAGATAGGAATCCCAATCAGGAAGACAATTAGATACTTGTAATGAATCTCCAAAATTTCTCAATGAATCACCAACATAAGATGAATGGCCCTGTTGAATAGGAATGATGGAAGCCTCAATCAATGACTCTACACAATGAATCATTAAAGGTGAAGGTACACCAGTTGTCTCTAATGGAAAAGAAGCATCTGAAGAACCCTTGACATCCTCATTTGAATATTCAAAGCATTCCAAATCTACAAATACTTGCATATTATTATCATCATAGGGTATCCTATCTAAAGAATGAAGAGGCACATGCCATTCTAAATCATGATCATTGGGGAATGGTGGAGTATCAAGATCTCCATATAGCTCCCAAATCTTAGTCCAAAGAATATGAGGACAATCGTAATGATAAATACCTTTCAAAATATCATCATCAACATGCATTGCAATAACCTCTAAGACATCATACCTTCGAAAGATCCAAGAATTTTTTTGGATACCTTTATCTGGAGGGGGAACAAAACCATACAAATGTATCAATAATTGAAGTGATCAAAGATGGTTTATGATGCAATCTCTCCATTGTTTATAGCTTCCGCTTTCCAACATAATTATAGAAGGATGAAATAAAAACCCCATAACAAACTATGATTGATCTCCAAGATTACAAAGACATAGACCTTCAATATAATTAGAAACTCCCAAATATGATGCACAACTATAAATGAAGCCTTCCAATGCAAATAAATCTTCTCCAAATTGCAATATATCCAAGTTATCAAGTAAATGCTTCAAATTGCAAAAAATAATAGATGTAACTGGGGCTTAACCTAAAAAAGTAGATGGACAAAATGATAGAGCTCTGACTCACATTTCCAATGCCACTAGAATCTCCAAATCTGACAAACTGGTGAAAAGATACAAGCTTGCGAGTCCAAATGGGAGATTTGACTTCAAGCATAAATAAAATTTTATAGGAATAAAATATGATAATAGTTCCTACACCACTAGAAAGTGCTCAGAACTTGCTTTCTAACGATATCTTGTTTTCAAAAATTTGACACCCAAGTCAAAAGTTATGACGATTTTAAGAAAACCACCTAATTAAGACATGAGGGGGATTCTGTGACAGTCATTAAGGTATTGTTCATTCATATTTCCAACATGGTATCAGAGCAAGAAGACAATTTGATCAAATTATGATCTATTGATTTGATATCTAGAATAGATCTACAATATCATGAGATACATGAGATATGAGATGATTTACAATGAACAAGAACCTTGTTTATATAGGAAAGGTGAGAGGAGGTTGGATAACCAACTTGGATGTAAACATTAAATGCCTAATGCATAATTTTAAATGCATGAGTGAAATATTATATGCCTAGATAACTATAAGCTAATTAATGAGACATGGCCCTATTAATACTAGTTTCTAGAATGCCACCTAGGAAACTAACTCCTAAGTAAAATTATTAATGATGTGAATAGGTCCTCACTAGGAACTAGTTAGGAAATAACCCCATTCACACAACACCATTTTCCTATGGTGATAAGTTTTCAGTTGACGGAAAAAACATCAAATGTATGTAATGTAAAGTTGCAAGGTGGCATAATTTTTGTTTTGTTCATCATGCAAATAAACCAATAGTTCTAATGCATCCAGATGGGTAGTTTTACACTAGGCAAGGTCATGTTTTGCATCCCAACATGCTGAAACACTCCAAGCTACATTGCATCGATAATATCTCTTAAGAGACTAAAGTGAAAAAGAGAAACAAACTTTGACAAGATGTTACTTAAAAATCGTGGCACTTAGAAACATTTTTTATAAAGGTACAAGATCTTATAGAGCCCCTCTACAATAACCTCTCTTAATTTTTTATATCTCTGATCCATTTGCTCATGGTGGCAAGTTTTCAGTCGGTGGAAAAAATATCAGATGCATGCAATGTAAAGCTACAAGGTGGTGTAATTTTTTTTTTGTTCATCATGTGGCTAAACTAACAATTCCAACATGTCTGAGTGGGTAGGTTTATGCTAGGAAAGGTCATTTTTTTCACCTCAACATGCCGAAACATTCTGAGCTACATTGCACCGATAATATCTCTTAAGAGACCAAAGCGCAAAAGGGAAAAAAACTTTGATGGGTTATTACTCGGAGATTGTGGCACTTAGAAACATTTTTTATAAAGGTAGAAGATCATGTAGGTCCCCTCTACAATAACCTCTCTCAATTTTTCATATCTCTAATCCATTTCTCTGTGGTGACAAGTTTTCAATTGATATAAAAAACATCAAATGCATGCAGTGTAAAGTTGCAAGGTGGTGTAATTTTCATTATGTTCATCTTGTGGCCAAACGAACAGTTCCAAAATTTCTAGGTGCATATTTTTACTCTAGGAAAGGTCCTATTTTGTGCCCTATCATGTCAAAAAAAATTGAGCTACATTGCACCAATGATATCTCTTAAGAGACTAAACTCCAAAAGGGTAGAAAACTTTGATGAATTGTTACTTGAAAATTATGGTAGCTAGAAATATTTTGAATGGAGGTGTAGGATCACATAGGGCCCCTCTATAATAACCTCTCTCAATTTTTCATATCTTTGATTCATTTTCCCGTGGTGACAAGTTTTCAATCGATGGAAAACGTGTCAAATACATGTAGTTTAAAGTTGCAAGGTGGTGCTATAAAAGGTACTATTTCACACCCCAAGCATTTCAGAACCTTCTGAGCTACATTGCACCAGTGATATCTCTTAAGAGACCGAAGTGAAAAAGGGTAGAAAATTTTGACGAGTTGTTACTTGAAAACCATAACACTTAGAAATATTTCTTCTAAAGTTATAAGATCACGTAGGGCACCTCTACAATAAACTCTCATTTTTTCATATCTCAAATCCATTTTCCCATGGTGACAAGTTTTCAATTCGAAAAAGTGTCAAATGCATGCAATGTAAAGTTGCAAGGTGGTGTAATTTACATTTTGTTTATCATGTGACCAAACTGATAGTTCCAACACATCTACCTAGGTAGGTTTATACTAAGCAAGGTCCTTTTTTGTAGCTAAACATGTGGAAACATTCTGAGCTACATTGCATCGATGATATCTCTTAAGAGACTAAAGTGCAAAAGGGTAGCAAATTTTGACAAGTTGTTACTTGAAAGCGATTGGCATAGAAACTTTTTTTTCTAAAGGTCTACGGGAACCATGTAGGACCCCTTGATAACCTCTCTCAGTTTTTGATATCTCTAATCCATTTTCCCATGGTGACAAGTTTTCAATCGATGGAAAAAGCATCAAATGCATGCACTGTAAAATTACAAGGTAGTGTAATTATCATTTTGCATTCATTGTGTGACCAAACCAATAGTTATAGTATGGCACTTGAAACATTCCATCACAGTACTTTAGGATCGCATAGGGCCCTCCTGATATCCTCTCTCGAATTTTTCATAACTACAATCCATTTGCAGAAGTGACAAGTTTTGATCAATGAAAAAATTATCCAAATGCACATGCCACAATGTAAAGTTGCAAAGGTGGTGCAATTCTTGTTATTCATTGAAATAGCGACCATGAATAGTTCAACATCATATCAGTGAGATGTAGGTTTACGCACTAGGAAAGATCTTGTTTGCGCGAGCATGTCGAGAAATATTAGAAGGCGTGCACTAATGTGAGTATCTCTTCGCTTGACCAAAATGCAAAAGGGCAGCAAAATTTGACGAGTTGTTACTCAAAAACCATGGAAATTAGAAACATTACATTTGAAGGAACAAGATCATGTAGGGCCCCTCTACAATAAATTCTCTTGATTTTTCATATCTTTGATCCATTTTCTCATGGTAACAAGTTTTTAGTTGATAAAAAAAGTGTCAAATGTATGCAATGTAAAGTTGTGATTTTCATTTTATTTGTCATGCAACCAAATTGATAGTTCCAACATGTTTAGGTGGGTAAGTTACACTAGGAAAGGTCCTATTTCACACCCCAGCATGTTGAAACCTTATGAGCTACATTGCATCGATGATTTCTTAAGAGACCAAAGTGCAAAAAGGAAGAAAATTTTGATGAGTTATTAATTAGAAATCATGGCACTTAGAAACATTTCAACTGAAGGTACATGATCATGTAGGGTCCCTCTACAATAACCTCTCTCAGTTTTTCATATTTTCAATCCATTTTCTTGTGGTGACAAGTTCTCAATCAATGGAAAAAGTGTTAGATGCATGTAGTATAAAGTTGCAAGGTGGTGTAATTTTTATTTTGTTCATCATGTAACTAAACTAGTAGTTCCAACACATCAAGGTTGGTAGGTTTATGCTAGGAAAGGTCTTGTTTCACACCCCAACATTTCAAAAAGTTCCAAACTACATTGGATTGACAATTTCTCTTAAGAGACCAAAGTACAAAAGGGCAACAAAATTTGACAACCTATTACTTGGAACCTATGGGTCTTACAAACATTTTGTCTAAAGATATAAGGTCATGTAAAGGATCTCTACAATAACGTCCCTCAGTTTTTCATGTATCCAAGTCATTCCATTTTGGAAACAATATTTCAAATGTTCCAAAAATTGTTAGTTGCATTTAGTAAAAAGTTGTCGAGAGGCATTGTTTACATTCTTCATCTCTTGGGAGTAAACCGACAATTCCAACACATTGGGGTGGCTATAGGATAAGTCCAATTTATAATTTTTGGTCAATGTAGGTGTCTTTATAATCTTATGATTGGATAATCTACACCAAAGAACTAGTCTCCTCTATTGTTTGAACTCAATGCAGTCATAAACGTTTCATTTAATATAAGAAACCATTTTTTTGAGATGAAGGAAAGTGTAGGCATGAATAATATGTGTCTAAATTTGAAGTGCATTTTTGGCCAATTAGAGGATGGGTACTTGAATATAGTTGAATAAAATTATTAGAAACGCAGTGTAATTTTTTTGTAATTTGTCTTGATTAAAACCTGATTCCATAACTATGTGCCAAAAATATGTCATCAAAGACCACAAACACATAATGGTGTAGGAAAGTTAATAATTAACCAAAAAATATAGGTGAGATTAATGTGAAATAATTTATGAAGTTAATATGACATCAACATACCACACATATCACTAATTATGATGTCTCTATGTGAATAATCACCTTAAATATGCAATTTGTACCATACACTATGAGGAAATATTTATACCCTTAATATTTTGATATACATACACATTTCCAATATAGACATCACTACTACCTCCTCACGGTAGCACACACAAACATAACTTTACTTATAAATACATGTGGTAACTTAATCTATAATTCATAAAACTATAATGCTTGTAGATTATGCCACATGAACTCTAGTTTTATTGCAAGTGCTCCTACATCATTATTCATGCTTGTAAGGTGCCACATGAAAAATAGCTAGGCCAACTCTTTCCTTGATCAAGTAACTCTTAGATGTTGTGCTAAATTTCATCCTTCTCCTAAGTAGACCTATGATATAATGATCTTTTTCAGAAAGGGCATTCAATAACCAATTGGTTTGCTTTTGTACCAAAAATTGTTTTTGGAATACTTTTGTAATTTATAAAGACATATTCATCCTAAAATAGTACATTTCCAAGCATCTATTGTTGTGATAGAGAAAATCCATGTGTGAGCAATGTTATTGCTTGTGAGCTTGCCTATACAACATCTCTAAGTAGATAATAAGAAGCAAGAATTTTTGTATATTATCAATGTTATAACATTATTTAGTAGAGAACAAGCTATTTTGTCTTATAATTTAGACTTGTTGAGGTTAAAATATTATCTTTTGATTCATAGCATCCACTATTAGGGTTTGAAATGGTAGATGTCTTCCAAGAATTATATCACAAACTTCTAGAGGTATGAGGTCACATGTAATAATATCTTTCTCATTTTTAGTTGCATACTTGAAAGTGCGTAGAGAGACCTAGATGTTAGATTGCATCATGCATTATTATATTCATATGATTGATGATTTCAATGATGACGTGGCTAGGTTTTCAATTCACCCAATAGTTCATATTTACTTTATAATGTTCAAACTTTAAATATTTGAAGTAAAACTTCTATAAATATCCATTGAAGTGTGGATTTATAATGAACATATAGACACCATCAATAAAAAATATGTGTATTAGCTAAATAGCCATATAGGCATACAATGTCACATATATGCAACATAAAATATATGTCCAAAAATGCCATATAGGCATACAACAAAGGACCCCAATAAAAATTCATTCTCCTCCAGGTGAAGAAAATAGATCATGAGCAACCTTTGATCGTCGAGGGGGTGGAGATGCATATGACAGTTCTCTACTTCGAACTCAGGTGTTGCTCCTCCTATTTAATTCTTCATGGAGCTTTACTTGTTACAATAAAAAGTATAGACACTAATATATAAATTACATTATAAAAAATAAAATATTTAACAAAATAATCACTTACCACTGCCAAATTATCTCTCTCCTTGTCCATAACAATTACATGCTCAGGTGGTGGCATTCCAAAGTCCTATAGAAACCTCTAGATAAAAATTAAACTACAAATCAATAATCATCTTATTTTTCAATAATAAACAACTATAACAATGAATATATTTTGAAATTTACTAATCTGCCTCATACCCCCATCAAAGGCATCGAGCTATCTATTGTAGTAAAGACACCATGCTCCATTTCCCTATCAACATCGGGAGGATTCTTTTCTTGCATCATCTTAAAATAAAAAAACATTATTCAATTACAAAAATGAGAAGAGTGATGCAAACCATGGCTTATAATGTATGAGATAGTCAATAAAATTTTGAGTACTTATTGAACTATGTATTGCTTCAATGGTTTGTAGGTTTCATAAGGATAATTTCAAAGTAAAGGACAATAACAAGATGAGAGTCCTAGGGATGATCATATCATGCAAGCAAGGGACAATATCATGATTGCATAAAGAAGTGATGAAAACCTTTCTTGATGTGAAGTGTGAAGAATTTTGAAGTGGGGATAAGATTTATGGAAATAATGTAAAGCATGATAGTGAGATGCATGAAAATAAGCAATAATGAGCATTGTCAACTAAGAAAAAAATGATGTAGTGATAGTGAGCAATGAGGGGATTGTGGTCCTAAGATCTTGATAACAATTCACACCTATAAAGACGCTCCATGATTTTCATAAAACCTCAACATTTTGTTCATATTCATCGGTGAATCAAAAAGAAGAGATAGCTAAGAAATGGAGTGAGATATCTTCATTACAGTGGATAGAGTAATATTCACATAAGCAAAGTAATGATCACAAGGAGAAATGATGAATAAAGGACAACAATTGAAGAATAAAGGATATAGCATAAATGATGAATAAAGGTCAACAACATGAAAAAATGAAATTCATAGATTATGAAGTGTATAACAACTTGAAATCAAATTAATTACAAAGTACAAAGAATACTTACAAAATATCTAGAACCTTAAAGTCATTAAACCTTATTCAATTATGAAATACTATTTTTATTTTAAAATTATAAATGGTTTGTATTACCTGAGTGAAACATCGATGACCACCTCCACTAGTAGGTGTTGTTGTCGAAGCTCCAAGATTAACCTATTCAACATCCAAAATGAGATATAAGAATACCATTCATAAAATGTTTAGCTATTTACATGTAATATTTATAATTATTTACTAGTTACATACCTCCATAGTACATGTGGTTACGTAATAGGAAGGTGGAGGACCACTAAAAATAAATTGAATGCTATGGCCTTGAAATTTCATTATAATCATTCAACTAATTTAGTTAATCTTGCATTTCAAAAATGAAATTTAATAAATTAAATTCAATTAACTTGCTAATATTTACCTAACTATCAAGGTTGAATGCCTCATTAAGGAGGGCATCTTTCATTTCCATCTGATTAGCTGCAGTTGTACCCTGGGAACCTGCATCCTGCCTATCCATGGGATCATAACCATAGGGTGACCCACAAGCCTAAAAAATATGAGGTCAAACTCTACTCCCTGAAGACTTTCCTAGATGACCATGTGCTAGAGGACTATTATATTGTATGAGGCTCTGTGTCAAGAAAAAATTCAACTGTAATTTATCGACCTCAATGCTCTCCTTCACAATAGAAGTGATAGACACATGCTCATATGTTGGTCTAGCAAGTGCTTGTATCACTGGCCATTGTCCATCGATACATGCCCCCATTTTGTCTTGTGCGGAGCTGCCACCTCTACCCTAGAAGACTCACATATCAAAATAGTTTGAGATTTTATTGAGGACAAACTACAATAGAGTTTCCTCAAAAAATATTGCAGCACCTCATTGTTGTTGCATGGTGGATGGTCAAAAACCATCCACCACCTCCTCCAACAATTGTTCTTTATTCTTTGATGATTGCACCAATGGATAGGGAACCTCTTCCTTGAAAGATTGAAAGGTTGATTTGTTTTAGGGTTTGTGAATAAGGCATACAAGTCAAATTTTGTAATTTTTTCATCTTTCACTTGTTTATAGTATAATTTATCTGCATAAATTTCTATAAACTCGCATATCTTGTCTGACCAACCACTTATTTGCTTTCTAATTAAATCTACATGTGATACTATCGATTCAAGTGATTGAACAAGCATGGTTATATATGAGATTGAGCTTGAGGGATCTTTCAACCTTACAATTATATCCTCAATTTGTTTTTTGTTATTTTCAATTTGCCCCATTAAATTTTCTTGAGTTCCCAGAGCATGTTGAGGAATTGTTGAAGGTGTTTGTTGGGGTTGTTCTTTGGCAGGGGTTTGGGATTTAGGTGAATCACAATTTTGAGGAGGAGGTGCATTATCATTTCCTAAAAATTAAATAAATTTATATAAAAAATATTAAATCTACCTATTTAATAGAAAATTCATGCAAAAAAACAACAAAAACTTACTCCTTTGACCTCCCTGACATCGTGGTGGCATTTTGATGAAGATTTAGTGAAGAAACGAAGTGGTTTAAGCCTTCCTATAATTTGAGCATGCTTCTAATGGTTTGCAAGCCATAGAGGAAATTGGAAACATCAGAGAATATAATGAAATGAAGTTTCCTTTTTTTTGCTTATATCAACTAAAACACACTCACGTTATAATGTGTGTGTTTTGGCCATGGTATGGTTGAGCCTAAGGCTCAATCACACCAAGCCATAATGAGATCACGTTATAATGTGAGTGTGTTATAACGTGCTCATGTTATGATATTTTTAAAAATTGAAAGATGGGTGGCCACTTTTGGCCCCCCATCTTTCTACACCTGCCCTAAAATTGCATTATACAAAAATTATGTAGGTGTAGAAGAGTCTAACACTAAGGTAGGTCCCATACTAGAAGAAAATAAAATCCAATGCTTCTATTAAATATTTGTTATTGGGGTGAGTGCACCAAGTTGTGACACAAAAACGACATCTTAAGATGCCTCTTTTTTTTCTAAAATCAGAAAAGTCTAGTATTTTATGAGAAAATGAAGATAGTTATGTTAAAAATTTGAAGAGGAAACAAGAATAAGAGTTGTAGTTCTCTAAATATACTTTCTAAACTACTACTTTTTTTTGAAAATGGTGAAGATTAAGGGTTTTTAAAAGGGAGAGCAAGTGGTCCTATTTTTTCAGAAAAATATAACATAGTGTCTGGTGTGCTCCCACTAAAATGTTAATTTTTTTTAAAATTCTAAAATTTCTTGAGTGAGAAATTAGATAACATCATCTAGTTTATGTTGTAGTTTTAGCTAATTTTTTAATGAATATATTTCTTTTTACTCATTTTTGAAGTGGACACATCCTAAAAACCGAAATTTGAGAATGCTCCACCCTAAAAATTTTGAAAACTAATCGAAAATATATTTTACTTTTTTAATACATTTAGAATGGAGTATACTTTCTAAAAATATAACTTGTTTTTGTTGATGGGTGTTTTGCACACTTTCTCAACACAAACAGTACATAAATGCACTACCTCTCTAGAAAGGAAATTTCTCACGACAAGTTGCTGAAAATCTTCCCAAGGTCTCTCAAGTGTCAGGTCATGATTTGCATGGAGTCCCTTAGTCGATTTTGATGTGGTTTTGCTGCTCATCACAAGGCAGACTTACGTACCTAGATACAAGATGGATCTTCAAATAAGAAGTTTCTAAGATGGAGGTCGAGTTCCACTTTGCTGTAAGTTCAGGCAATGTTCCAAAACTTCGATGTTTCTTCAATTTTGGCTTTACAATATGCAATGAACCTTGGTATAGGTTATTTCTAAAAAAAGGAGGAAAAAGAGTGGGGAAGGTGGAAGGTTCCTGGACCTGCAACTAACTGTGAACAGTAATCATGGAGTTTCTGCTATGGACAACTTCATGGAAACAATATTCCACTTAACCAGAAATCTCACAGTCTCATGGAATTTGTGCTATCTTCTAAGGTCTCCAAATATTTCACCTTTCATTCACCACTTGCATACATGAACAAAGATGAAAATGTGGAGTAGCTTTGAGTTTAAGCCCAGACTAACTTTACACAGCCATCTACCAGCAGCAAACAGCAAAAAGTATGGGCTAAGAAGGCATCTACATGGCAGGAATTTTCACAACTACAGAAGAACATTTATAAAATATATTAAAACAAGAATACAGCTAACTAGAACAACAATACAAATCTAAGTAAAGCATCTAACAACAAAGGTTGAATCAAGTAACATGTGAAAATTTTAGAAAATGCACCAAGTCAATGTATTTTCATTATAAATTTTTGTAGCATGTCTTTATAACAACTCAACTCTCTTTGCAAATGAGAGGAGAGCCCTATTTATAATGCCCAAAAAGTCAAATGAATGGCCAAGATTAAATTTCATTGTGTGGCCAAGATTCATTACAAAATAGGGTTTCACCAACCCTTAATATTTCACAATTTAAAATTAAATTTGTCCCTTTCCCTATTTTGTCCTCTAGTGATAGCACTGTAGCACTCTTGCCTTTTTTCTGATTGTTTTTTTAATGTAGCTATTCCCTAGGGAGCTCTTTATCATCAATAGGGTTGTCCTCCTGCTTCTTCGATACTACATATTCCATGAATTTCAAGATGATGAGCTGGAGTTTGTCTACCTCGATGATCTCATACCGCAACACTTGGTAGCTCCACCCTTTCACATTATCTTCGAGCTTCTTCCAGTCCTCATCATATTTTATGCCCTGGTCCCTTAATAGCTCTGATTGGTCAAAGGCACGGGCAGAAAAACTCATGAACTCCATCGTTATTTTGTCGAACATCCCATCCTCCATCTTCTTCTAAAAGTAAGGTTTCAATTTTTTTGGATCCATTTGTACTGCGCGCATATCATACTCCGTCATCAGCTTGAGATAACGAGTGCATTCCACCCTAATTTTCTTGATCCACTCGATGTCCAGATCCACTTTACTCATTATCTACTCCAACCTTTCCTTCCTATTGTCAAAATCATGCCTCCACACATCCATCAACCAGTGATTGTCTTTGTTGAAAGCAAGCTTCTTTTCCCATGTGGCTTTCGGTAGCTAGAGGATGGCTTCAATCATTGGAAAGGTAGAGTCGTATGTTGTAGGGAAGTCAGTGTAGAGCTTCCTCGTGCCTTCCAAATATTGATGCAGATCTAAGAACTTGTTGGCTATCTGAACAACCCGGCCAATACCCATGTTCCCGACATAAAGGACCTATCAGAACAAGCTCTCCGTAGTCTTTTCCAAGTTCTTTCTTCTCTCCATCTTATCAATCTATTCTTTGGACAATAGTTAGGGTGGAGCCGTGGATGTGGCAGGCAGGTCATCCACCGAAGACCATTACTGGATGTAATAAGGGCAGCTACTTGTGCTTTAAGCTCATCCTTTGAAACCTTGTCCTACTTTATTCGATGCACCACTATAGCTACTGATTCCTCAAGGTGCCCTACCTTCTGATCTCTGGTAGCAGTTCCCAAATCAAGGGTGGAGACGTTGTAAGTTATTCCCTCCTGGCCTACCACAAGCATTCCTATTTGCACCGCTCGAGACCTAGAGGCATCCATTATTACCTTGGATCTAATCTTAGGCTTCTTCTCCTTTTTTGTTGTGATTTGTGCTCAGGCTAAGATAGCCTCCAGCCTCGCCCTTAGGTCTTTTAGCATAGGAGTTTTCTTTTCAAGCTGCCCTTTCAGCCATTCAAGCACAACAGTCTTCTCTTTAGGTGACTCATGATCACCTTCACCTCCTTTGGCTAAGGATTTTGTTTTCTTATCTTCTAGGGCCCTCTCTTCCTCCTTAGAAGTATCTCCTTCTTCTTCATTGGAATCTTGGATGAACACAAGGTGCTTAATAGGAGGATTGGTAGGTAATTGATGCCATGGACTTTCTTTCTCTTATGTTTCCTTCCCCTCCTTTTATTCTGTTAGTCCAACCTTGTGTATGTGTCCCTTGGGTTGCTCAATTTTGAGGCTCCTAATGGTTTGTGCCTCACCCTAAGACTTATCTTCATGTTGCTTCCCTTCCCCAAGAGGTGACCCTTCTACCTTCTCATCAATATCCCTCAACTGTCGGGCCATTTCTTCTTCAAGATCATCATCGAAGGTTTGCATAATGACCCTACCACTGGCATCATCTTCCTCATCTCCACTCTCTGAGGAGCCAGTTCCTTCCTCTTCATAGGCCACCTTGTCAATAGTGTGGTGTTCATACTCCGGGTGCTCATGGTATTCATCAGCCTCCTCTTTAAAGGGCTTTGAGGCCTCTTGTTCTCACCTCTCCCACTCCTCGAAGATTAACATGGTGGCCTCCATAGCCGATAGCCCTACCGGTGGTTGTGAAGGTTTAGCAGTAGCGAGGACCTATGCAAGGGTCGCTTGAAGAGTAGGATCCATAAGGATCTGGGAGAGCTCGGGAGGGAGGTTCTACATATGTCATAAGAGGGTCTCAAGCATGGTGGGAGTGGGCATTGGTGTCACTATAGTAGCCAATGAGAGTGATGTGGTGGGTGACATTGCGGCGGAGGAGGGAGGAGTAGTCACGGTGGAGAAAGAGTCAATTACAATCACAGGCTCAGTCAATGGTGAAGGGGCAAGATGGACAAAGATGTCCACTGCCGGTGGGGATGTAGCAACCATAGCCAGAGAGGTAGATAATGGGGCAGTCAAAGCAGGGAGAGCCAAAAGAGGTTTTAACTATTCTGCACCTTTTGCCTCTTCTTCTCGGATTAAGGGTTGCTCCATGGTGCCTTATGTCTACTTAAGCCTCTTAGAAAGTGAGCCCCTAGGATCCTTCATTGTATAAACTTTGGGATTAGGGGACTGCTCTATTTCCATCTCTTTTCTCTTCTTGGATCTGGTGACTAGAGGGGACTTGGATGTCCCACCTGTTGAAGTGGTGGCAAAGGCATTCTCTATGGCGCTTGGTTCACTTTTGAGTCCTTCGTATGTCAGGACCACCTCTTGTTGTTTTAATCAAAGCCAACTGCCCATTAACCCCCTCCTTGGTATGAGCCTAGATTGGCTTGGTTATAATATCAAGGTCATCGACCTCTTTCTCATTCCAGTCAATTGTTGGTATCAGAAAATTGGCAACTTTAGGCTACCTGGGGTCCATTATGGTGCTTTCATCCTCTTCAACTTGGTCTGGTATGGGGAATGGTTGCACCTTTCTTATAAAATACGTGGTCATCTACATATAGTGCCTTCCACATACTTCTTTATCATTCTGACAATCCCCCCAAAATTCCTCAACATCGTGCAGATGAGCAAACCCCGTTCCTAATGCCTTCCTCACATGACCATATGGGTCCATTCATAGGCGAGCAGTGTGTAGGTGAAAATGATAATCTTTCAATTCTTTCTCGGAGTTACCAGCGTATTGAGAACTTTTTAGTTTATACATGCCCTGGCCAAGGGTCATGGGATAAGAGATCCTTGCTACGTGTTTGTCGTTGAAGACTACCTGTATGGGTTGGAGCTGCCGAGAAAGCTCCAATAGGATGATCCGGTCATTGGGGTATCGAGGCAACTTGTTTGGCCTTTCGGTGAAGCCTTGGGCATAGATGTATGTAAACTTTGGGTATTGAATGAAGAGGAAGGCATACTGCTTCAAGAATGCTCGGGCACTGTGGGAAACCCTTCTCTCAAAATCCCTAGCAATCATTCTGATGATATGGTCGATGAAGGCATCATTTACTCTATAGTATTCCCTCTTGATGTTTCGGTACTAGAGCTGGGGTTAGCTATCATGGGCCTTCAGTGTTTGACCCTGCTCCCCATCGGGTGCCACAAACAACCCATTATATTGTCTCTAGTTTGCTAAGGAACAGACGAGATATGAAGTCATATAAAACTTGGAACTCTTCTTTACATTGACGAATTGCTCATGGAAGCAATCGCTTATTATACCTCCCTTGTAAAATGTGGTCTTTGTGGTAACATCTTCATTCCCATAAAGGATCTGCTCAATAAAGTACACCATCCATTCCTGAAAGAAGGCACCCATAGGAAAACCCATAACCCTGCTTAGCATTGTGACCAGGTCGTGGTAATCTTCGTGGAAATCACTGCGGAAGAGTTCATGAGGAACCTTCGTAGCACTGCCCCGCTTTTCTTTAAGCCAATGTTTATTTATTAACCTTTTTCATCCTGCCGAGTTGTCATCCCATGCTACTTGGCATTACTCTATAGTAGGTGTTTCCATTTCTTGAAAAGTGGGAATATGGAAGGTCTTTGTGATTCCTTTAGCCGACATGTTGGCGAGGATGTTACCGTCCCTGTCAACAATTTTCCTTCTGTTGGGTTGATACGCCTACCGACAAGCCATGACCAATTCAGGGGCCACGAGGGATGGAGGGAAGCCTGTAGCTTTCGCAACTCCACTTTTTCTGATCAACCTCACATTCTTGGTCGTCGGATTGACCCTGATGCTTTGTATAAACTCATCAATATCGACATGACCGATATTGGTGTCGGTGATTTCTTTCTAATCTGTGGTAACCTTTGAGTGCAGAGGTTCACCTTGGAACTGGTATTTCATTTGATCCTTATCCTCTTTCCCTCGAGGAGTCTTTCCCGACTTCTTTCCTTTGTCCTTTTCCACAGCTGCCCCCGAAGGTCCTGCACTTGATTCCATATATCCTGCAAGCAATAGTGTAGTCAGTGCAACTAATCACGAAAGTCTTCATATTAGTCAAAATCCCATGGATGAAATCAATTTTAAATCATCTATCGTGCATAAAATGATACTTCTATCTCCCGATGTCATTGGTCTTTTGATTGAGGGCTTTCAGACAGATTGGGCTCGGAGGCTCGGACTTCCCTGGCAGGAATGTTGTTTTGGAAAGTCAAACAGGGTGGAGCATTTTGGGAGATCCCTCCTGACCAAAATTTGATGGTTCAAAAGGATCGTAACAAAGAGGGTCAAATTTAAGCACATGGGCCAATATCAGATTTCAAATTTGACCTTATTTGGATCGATTTAGGAGCATCCAAAGATACAAGGCCGGAAAGCCATCCAGAGTTGGCCGTTTGGAACATCTGAGCAATGATGGAGTTTTGGGACCCGGTAGGTCCAAGGGAGACAAACAATTTTGCAACTTTCAAGTGGTCGGGCCAAAGGGGTCGGGATGTCGTTGTGCTTTCGCTAGTTGGGACGGCGATTGTCGGGCGGGAGTCTGGAGGTGGCAGCCTAATAGACCAAACCTAACACTTCAGTTGGATGCTAGATTTTCACTTTGAGTTTCCACAGCGAGGAGGGAGGTGAAGCCTAAAACTCAGAGGGGCGAGCGTGAATTTCTCATTCAGAACGGCAAAGGAGGGATAGAGTCTTGGGGGTCAGAGCCTGGAAGGGGCAAAGTCATTCAAAGTTTAACGCCACATTCCCAGCGGCGAATGGAAGCCCAGGCGCCAAGATGTGGAAGGTTGTTGAGGATTTTCCGTTTGGAATCTATCTTGTATACAGACAGTTGAGTGCACCTCGTGGCCCAGAGGGCGGAGTTTCGGCAAAGGCTCGAAGTTAGGGGTGGCAGAATTCGAACGGAGTTCCGAAGGGCAGGACCCGGCAGCGATGAGGATGCTGAGGTTCACCGGTTGGGAACCCCCACAACAAAAGATCATCCGGGACATGCAACGTGGGAATACGCCACGTGCTCATCACTCAAGACGACGAAGACCCTGCAAAATCCTGCAGATGGAAGTCCGCAAGCCGAGACTCGGGAACCTGGAGGGCACTTGGTAAAAATCAAATGCAGACGGCAATTCGTTAGGCGGGCCTCGAGGATTGGGCAGATGGGACCCTTTCGCCATTTGAGAATGGCGAGAGTGTGACGAACTCCTGAACTTGGAAGTCTGGAGGCGCGGGCTCGGGAGGCCAAAATGGAGGTTGTTTTAAGACTTAAGTTTATGCACAAGACGGCGAACCGCCAGTGGAAATTTGATGGTTTGGGCCCGAGAGACGGTGCGACTGTTTTGCAAATTGCCATTATTTTGGTAAGTCCTAGCGGCGAAGGAAGATCCCGGGCCCGAGAGGAGTGAATGCCCCTGCGTGAAGAATAGTCGCACACGGATGAAACCCCGAATCGATCACAAGGGTGCTACAGGGATTTTCTCAAGTTTTGAGGATGTGGGTTTTGTGCATTGTGTTACACTTTATCAATCACATGTCCCCTTTAACTTGTGTTGTTCATTTTAAACCTTTAAAATCATAAAAACATTGCTCAGGAGGGAAAACGATAAACCTACCTCAGACACTCGATGCAGCAAGGGGTGGAATCGACTAATAGTTGGTGAGCGATGACAACGAGTGTGAGGGCGACGTTTGACGAAGACGGTGGACTCCTCTGGCAAGTTCTTTGACCTCTCTCTACAACACTCACAAGTGAGAATGACAGGTTTGGTGAGCGAGGACAACGAGTGCAAGGGCGACGTTTGACAAAGACGGTGGACTCCTCTGGCAAGTTCTCTGACCTCTCTCTACAACACTAACAAGATATTTATACCCAACCACCATTAATGGCCATATTAAATGAAAGTATGATGAGCAATTGGGTTGGTGGATTCAAATCCACAGACGGTGGCGGGAGGTCCGAGGTCCAGTGGCTGGGAAGATGTAGGGCAGCGGCCATTTGGAAAATACAACTCAGAAATTACCCACAGAAAAGAGGAGGTAGAGGTCCGAAGGGCGGAGTTCTGATGGAGGTCCATCGTTTGGGACGGCAAAGCCCCCGCAAAATTTTGGAAGCGGAAGTCCGGGCCTTTGGGTCCAATGGACGAGAACGTAGCTGAAACTTTTGTAAATTTCACCAAATGAAGAGCAGGGATCCAAGACTCGGGGTCTAGGAAGATGCACTCCATCTGCCGTTTAGGACGGTGGACATGACAGGGAAACCCGACCAGGGAAACCCGAAGGGGCAGGCCCGGACGGGCCCGAGGCCACTAGTAGAGGCAAACTGCCAGAGAGACCCCGCAAGACCCCAGAACCTGACAAAATTAAAGGGGCGAAACACATTCAACTTAAGATGAGACTTTAGAGGTACATTGACCATCTGGAATACCAAAAATGGGCACACAAAATGAGGTGATGAAAAAATGATGACCCGACAAGTTCGAGGAAAAAAAAGGGTCCCCGTTTCGAACAAGGCGTGTGTGCTGAGGGCACAACAAATGGCGACTCCACTAGGAACGCTCCCGAGCATTCTAAAGATAAATATCCATCCAGGACCCAAAATATTTGGTTTCATAAACCAAGAGTGGACTTCCAAAGGTGAACTGGGAGAATGGGATCCTTAATTGGGTCAGTCTACAAGACATCTCAGAAGTGTGTGTAGTGAATTTATTCATTTTTCGCAAGATGTTAACCAGAGGTTGCTAATCCAACCGAGCAAGTTATATAAATCGTCCAACACCAAAAGTAACCCGGACATTGCTCCGCTTCTAGTCGGGAATCTATAGCCCCAACGAAGTTGTCATTGTAATCCCACAGATATTGCTCTATTGCCGATCGGGCGTCCATAGCCCCGGTAGAGTTACCCGCACACCCATACGGTCGCTTAGTTTTCAGAATTTCTTTTTTCTTTCATTTTGATATTTCTTGCAAAGCACATTTTCTCATTTATCTTTTGCTCGACCGGGTAAGCATTGAAGCCTACAATGGGTTTGGGACCACAGTGGTCACTAGAGCAGACTTAAGATTTTTCGCTCACTAGGGTGTCATAGCAACCACAGTACAGTCCTTTAGAAATGATTATTATGTGTTTTGTGCGAGATTTGAGATGTATGTAAAGAGACCCAACCAAGGGTCGAGTTCTAAGGCAGAGTCCAAACAAGGAAACCATTCATGGGCCACCTTTAGAGACCAATGGTCGAGAGTGAATATTTAGCCAAAGAACACCAAGGGCGGAAAGAAAAGTGAATCATTTTTCAGGCGAGCACAGCCACCGCAAAGGGGGTGGGGAACATCCTTTTGAAATAAAATAACCAGGGGAAAAAGAAAAAAGAGCGACACAAAATAGGAAGATGTGAGCAAACCAAAAAGGGGCAACCTACCTTAACCTATACACAAATATTTACAAAGAAGAGCTCTAAAGAGCTCAAGCCTAGAAGTAATGCTTGAGGTGTTGCCTGTTGACTGGCAACAGGACGTTTTCACCAGTTAAGATTTGTAGGCGGAAGGCATTGTCTCCCAAAATCTTAGCTATTTGAAAGGGGCCAAGCCAAAGCTTGTCAAATTTGTTGTGTCTCCCTTTCTTTGCATGAGTCTTGTCCCAATACAAGACTAAATCTATAATTCTTAAGGCTTTAATTTTGGCTCAGCGGTCGAACCATCTCTTAACTACGCCCTGATGTTTGGAAAAAATTTCTATTGCATGGTCTCAAACTTCTTCTAAATTTAAGAGCTCAGCTAACTGAGCTTCTCTATGATCTCCCCCTTCATAAAATTTGTTGATAAACTGCAGAGTGGGAATCTTCAGATGGATAGGAAATATGGGCTCTAGGCCATAAATGAGGTGGAATGGGGAATCACCAAGGGCAGCCTTATGGTGAGTGTGGTTTTCCCAAAGGGAAAAACAAAGCTTCTTGATTACCGTAATCAGATTTTTGTTTGTAGATTCAGCTAGGCCATTGCCTTGGGGGTAGTAATTAGATAAAAATTTAAGGGAAATCTCGTAGTTGAATTCCCAACTAGCAAATTTCAATGAAGCAAAAGCAGGTCCATTGTCACACACCAAAACATAAGGACAACCAAAGTGATTCAAAATGAAACTTTCCATAAAGTTAGTAACTACCTCAGTTGTGCATTGTTTACATACGATTGTTTTTTTCCATCTAGTGCAGTAATCAGTTGCGGTAAGGATGTACCTATGTCCTATGGATGATGGAGGGCTTACCTGACCAATGAAATTGAGGCCCCATTGCACAAATGGCCTTATCTCCAGCACAGGTTGTAGCGGAACAACGACATTCTTATCCTTGGCGGTGGCCATCTGACATGTGTGACATGAGCGAACATGGCAATGAGCGTCTTTGAAGACCGTCGGCCAATAATATCCCACTCTTAATATTTGATGTGTAGTGGAGGGACCGGATCCGTGGCTAGTGCCAAACTTATCATGAAACTCTTTTAAGATTCGGTCTGCCTCCTCCTTACCAAGTCATCTTAAGTAGATGTCTTCATGATTTCTTTTGTAGAGGATGGACCCTTGTAACATGTAACCATGGATTTTCAATCTAAGGGTCCACTTTTGGACCCCCCGTAGGTGAGGCGGACACTTGTGGTTCAACAAATAATAAACGACATTCTCGTACCACTCTCCTGAGGAAACATCCTCGAGCTGGTACTGTTGCACCGTGAGCTCGGGTCCAACCCCTACTGCCGCCTCAGCAATCATGCAGGTAAGTGCTTGTCCTCTGACTAGCTTCATTGGTTGGATCTCCATATCATATTCCTAGAGTAGGTTGACCCATTTGGCTCTTTGTTCACCCAATTCATTTTGCATGAGCAACATTTTCACTGTTGGGTGTGGGACAATGGCAAACACTTTATTGTGCAGTATATAATGCCAAAATTTCTTCACCCCTCTTACGAGAGCATATGCTTGCTTGTCTACATTGTGGTACCACAATTCAACGTCCTTCAAGGGAGCACTCATGAAGGTGATTGGGTGCTCATTTCCTTCATCATCTTTCTGAGTCAAGATGCTAGCACAAGAATGTTCTGAAGCGAACGAGTAGATATAGAACAGCTTCAGATAATCTGGGTTGACTAACATAGGCCCCCCAACAATGGCCCATTTGATTTCTTCAAAGGATTTTTTAGCTTTGGGATTCCATTCAACTTTGGCATCCTATTTCAAAATAGCATTGAGGGGTTTAACAATCTCCATGAAACCCGTGATGAATTTCCCGATGAAGTTGATCTTCCCAAAGAAGGATTTTAATTCTTTCTTACTACCTGGTGGCAAGATTTTGAGCAACGACTAGATATGTTCAGGGTCTGTAGAGATCCCCCATTCTGAAATGATGTGCCCAAGCAATCTACCTTCAGTCATGCCAAAAATGCAATTCTTGGGGTTAAGGGAGACTCCAAATTCCCTGCACCTCTGAAACACTTTGCATAAATTGGAGACATGATCACCCCGCTTTTTAGAAAACACAACTAAATAATCCATGTAGATGATTATGCAATTGCCAATCAAATATTTGAAGGCGATATCCATGGCATGTTGGAAGGTGGTGCTAGTGTTGATAAGCCCAAAGGGAATTCTTTGGTAAGCGAACGTCCCCCACTTAGTGGTGAATGTTGTTTTATGATGGTCTTCATACTGTACTATTACCTAGTTTTACTTGGAGTACTCATTGAGGAAAGACATCATTCGAGAGCCATTAACAATCTGCAGCACCTCATCCAATGAAGGTACTTTATAGTTGTCCTTCTCTGAAGCTCGGTTCAAATTGTGGAAGTCAACACACAATCTAATTTTCCCATTCTTTTTTCTGACCCAGACCAATTTGGCCACCCATGTAGAATGTCTAACCGGGAAAATAATCCTTGCCGAGCAACTTCTTCACCTCTTTGTAAATAATGGGTTCCAACAAGGCATTGATTGGACGTTGTCGTTGATGGAATGGCCTCACTTCTGTCTTGAGAGGGATGGTATGCGTACTGATGGAGGTATTGTAAGTTTTCAAATCCTCATAATTCCATGCCACCACGTCAGGATATTTTTGCAAAGCCTCAATGATTCCCCTCTTTTCCTCAGGCGTACATATTTTTCCAATAAAAACATTCTTGATTTCCTCGGTCATTCCAAGCTTGTGAGCATCACACTAGTTGCTTATGGCTTCCTTCTTTGTTCGCTGGTTTTGGTCTCTGATCTGGTCCAAATCAAATATACGTTCCAGCTGAACCATGCCCCTGGGAAACATATTGGTTTTGAAGTTAATAACCCCCTCTATATCCAACTCAGCTTCTTGCAGATCGACTTTGTTAATTATCTGGGTGGTGAAAACATCAAAGCTCATGATGAATTCAAGAATATGCTTGTCATCATTGAAGACCTGAAAATGAGTGACATTATCCAAGAGAGATGGCATAGATGTCAACTCAATGGTAGATTTATTAAATCTGAAAAAAGAGAGGGGTTGCAAAGTGTTGGCTGCTTGAGCCAAGGCATCAGTTGTACGATTCTGAGCATGAGGGATCAATTGTATATTGAATGCATCTAACTCCTCCAAGAGATCCCAAATCCTGTGCCTATAGTTTGCAAGTCTCCTATCATGGCAAGAGTATAGCTTCCTAACTTGTTTAACTGTGAGTTCAGAATCCCCAAAAATTTGTAATATTTTGATATTTTTCTTCAAGGCCATGAGAAGGTCATGGACCAAAGCCTCATATTCTGCTACATTATTTAAGTAATAAAACTGCAATCTGTGGATAGCAAGAAAGGTCTTACACGTTAGACTAATGAGTTCAAACCCAGCACCAGCTCCTTGTTTTGACTTAGATCCATCAAATCAGAGCGTCCAAAATTTGGAAAGTTCTTTGACTCCGAGTCTGACCAAGTTCTCACTTTCCTTTTGTTGGGTGGTTGCTTTTGCGATCTTAGGGGCATCCTCTAGCTCAGGGTGCTGAACAGCTGGTGGTTCTGTTGGCACCTCTTTTGGCATCCCCACATGAGGGGCAACTAATTTTTTAACATGTTCTACTGTTGTTTGACATATGCAACATTCAAACTTGGAGTGGGCAGCATTGTGAACCCTGCACCAATTCGGCAATAAGAGATCCCATAAATTCATTCAGGTGCCCAAGCTAAGTTGATCTTTAGCACACTTTTCCATGAACTCCTGGAAACCACTGAGTAGTCCCTAGTTGTTGCCTTCATCGGGTTCGTCATCTGACTCTACCAACATTTATGTACTTGGAGGCATTTGAGTGAAATTGGTCAGGGGACTGCACAACACTAAGAGTACTTCGGCAGCCCATTCTTCTTGAGGCTCAAGTTCATTTTGGTGGGTGAAAGGGCAGTAATTTCCCAAGTCAGTCTCGACAAACAACACTTCATTGAGATTATTGTATTCTGTAATCATATATTTCATACGGGGTTCGCGGTCGATACAGATTTGGTTTGGCAGCCCCTTCCATGGTAGCCACATGTGAGAAAGGTCGGTGGTAGTATATCCATTCAGTGCCTTGGTGAATTCCCTTCCCAAAATCATCCTATATGTGTCAAGAATGTTCACCACTTGAATATCAATGACTTGTTGTATCCTTGGATCTATAGCAATTTGCATCGGGATCCGATTAATTTCTCCCACAATGTTGATCTTTGTTTTGTGCAACTAGGTCATTTTCCTTCTTGAAGGTGTGGGAGTGATTCTGAGGGCCTTACATACTGCCAAAGGCATAACATTGGCAGATGCTCCTGAATCAAGCAGGTAGTTATGCAAGTTCTTCCCAAATACCCGAATGGTGGTAAGGAAATGGGGATTTTCCAACCTTCCTTGGAAGATGCCTATAGGCATATCCATGTGAGCTATCTGACCCTCGTTCCTATCACCAACTTTATCCCTGGTTTTCCTAGATGGCTGATCTTTAGAACCCTACCTAAAATTCTGATCTAGTTCCTTTTCCATTTTCTTACCTACAGATTGATTTATGGGAACATCCTTCCTTTTCCCAACATTATTCTGTATCACCGGTTCTTGCTAGGTTCTTCAAAGGTAACTCAATTAGCTAATGTTTCCTGCATTGTGTTGGAGGATGGGGTTATATTAAGGATCCTAAAGAAGGCGTGCCTTACGGCATGGACTCTGAGAAGTTCAAACGCAAACAAACTAATTTTCACTCTTTTGAATTCTTTTGCCATGTATTCACCCATTTGCTCAATTTTTGAACCAAAGGCTTGACCTATTGCAAAGCTAGGAGGTTGGACCTTTGTTTGAATCGACTGGTTTTTGGGTTGTCCTTAGGGCTGATTTTGTGACTGATTTTGAATCCCATTATCATTAAGATATTGGGTGGGTACATGGGGAGGTTCGGGGTTATTGTTGGCATTAGGGTCAAGTGGGGTAGCGAAATTGTTCGGTAGAGTAGATGTCGTAAAAGGTCCACCTACCTATTTCTGAGGAAGTAGGGAGTTGGTTTTTGATGGAACATGTGGACCTCATCTACGTATGGTTCTTCTTCATCTATTGGACCATTATCTACTGAATCAAAAAGTTGAGCCAAAGTTTGTTCGTTACTTACCTCTTGCATTTCTTCACTCCTAATGGGAGCGGGCTCAATTTCGGGCTTGTTACAGTCACCCCACGGAAACGGTGCCTAGTTGACCACGAGACATGAGGAATCATATGGCTTAGATGGGAAAATGTCCTTGCAGCTAGCAATATCGATTGTGTTTTGCACTTCTACTTGGAAGATTTCAGCAACTATCTAGAATTCAGGGCAGTCCAACTCGGAGTGCTGCTGGTTTTGTAAATTCGGCACCATCCGCACAAAGCTACCTTGGCAAGGTATACCCCACTAGTTATTTTTTCATTGTTGGCTGGTTGGTCAAAAGGAGTAGGGACACCCCCATTATTGGGCCTCGTATTCCACATACAATTATGCCTCTGAGAAGGTCTCCTTTATGAGCTTTGATTAACATTTTTTCCCTATCATAATTTTTCCCGGAGGAGGTATTTTCTTCCCGATTATCTCTACTGTCCCTATTGTCTCGGTTATCCCGATTAAGATTGGACTAGAGGTTGCGTTGGAATGCCTGTAACTGATTATTTTTATTTTTTAGGTGCATCATCTCTATGGACATTTTCTTTATCATTTCTATCAGTTCCTCTAACTTGTCTTTTTCAGTCTCGTTGCCCGAATGCGATGTCGAATTTTGGAGAAAGACGGGCAGAGCTACCAACTGATTCTGATGTGCTGGAGGAAATTCTAGCCCCGGTAGGTACACTAGTGCCTAGGGTTTTTGAGAATACCCTTGGTGTTGTGGGGTAGCCTGAGAATAGTTGTGTTGTGGTTGAAGCTGCAAATAAGAAGGCATGGGAGGTGCATAATTCAGTGGTTGCCTCGGGTGTGGGACGATGGGAAACTGAGGTATCTAGTTCATAAGAGGGGTCTGATAGGTGAATTCCTAATTAAGCCCTTGAATCTGCATTGGGTGAGCTACTGGCCCCAAAGAAGGTAGCGGGCCGAAGATATTCTGCCCCAAATCTGCACTTGCCACAACAACCTCTATATAGGCCGTCACCAATGAGACGGGTGGCGGATGCATCCTTTTCACTCAGGCCAATGTGAGGTTGTTTAATGCCGCATAGTAAACTGAGAGAGCTGCAGAATCATTATGAAGGTATGGGTCTTGCAGCCTTGTGAAGGCACGATGAAAGCGGTCATTAAAAGATCCAATGGGTTCGTTGACCTCCCTCCTGATGGACATAAACTGCCTATATAACTCCGAGGGGCTGATCAGGATCTTATATTTTTGTAGGAAAGCACTCTTCATTAGGTTCCATGAGGTGAAAGATCCCCTCGGCAGATTGATGTACCAATAGAAAGCCTCTTTTCCTAATGAGTGTGGAAAAAGGTGACATGCCACATCCTCGTGATCAACCTGCATTTCAATAATTAATGTCGCAAATATTTTGATATGTTCTTCAACTGTTCTTTGTGGATTATGAGGATTGAACTTCAAACAAAATCCTTAGGGGTTCTTGGGCATATCGTGGTAAGCAGCAAAATGTATGGGCAAAGGATTTTGTGCCAACCAAGCCATGGTGGGAGGCGGTGGTAGTATCTGTTGTTGAAAAACAACAAGTTGGGTTTGCGCCTGCACTAGGACAACAGTTTGGGACTACACCTGAGTTGTGGTTGTTCGGGCTGCACCTTGAACCAGAGGGGTCGAGAGAGAAGCAGTTCCCTGGCAACCAGAGGTAGGAGGTGAAAATGCAGTTTTAGATGGTCGGATGGAAAATGAATGCCAGCTGAATGAGGGTGAAGGTGGAATGGAAGTGGGTGGAATGGAGGAAGAAGAAGAAACTAAGCTACTTCCCTTAATCTGTTTTTCCCTTGTAGGGGGCTGCAACTCTTCGAGTTCTCCCTTATTTGGTGTTGACCGTAAAACTCTTTGAAATATTTCTGGGGAGAATGATCTGATTCGATCCAACTTCACAAGGCCCTCCTTCCAGCACCAATTCTGTTGATGGGTTTTTTGCACACTTTCTCAACACAAACAATACACGAATGCACTACCTCTCTTGAAAGGAAATTTCTCACGGCAAGCTGTTGAAAATCTCCCCAAGGTCTCTCGGATGTTAGGTCATGACTTGCATGGAATCCCTCATTCGGCTTTGATGTGATTTTGCTGGTAATCATAGGGAAGACTTACACAGCTAGATACAAGATGGATCTTCAAATACAAAGTTTCTAAGATGGAGGTTTAGTTCCACTTTGTTGTAGGTTCGGGCAATGTTCCAAAACTCTAATGTTTCTTCAAGTTTTTCTTTACAATATGCAATGAACCTTGGTATAGGTTATTTCTAAAAGGAGGAAAAAGAGTGAGGAAGGTGGAAGGTTCCTAGACCAACAACTAACTGTGAACAGTAATCATGGAGTTCCTACTATGGACAACATCATGGAAACAATATTCCACTTAACCAGAAATCTCATAGTCTCATGGAATTTGTGCTATCCTCTAAGGTCTGCAAATATTTCACCTTTCATTCACCACTTGCATACATGAAAAAAGATGAAAACGTGGAGCAGCTTTGAATTTAAGCCCAAACTAACTTTACACAGCCATCTACCAACAACAAACAACAAAAAGTATGGGCTAAGAAGGCATCTACACGGCAAGAATTTTCACAACTACAAAAGAACATTTCTAAAATTAATTAAAACAAGAATATAGCTAACTAGAACAACAATACAAATCTAAGTAAAGCATCTAACAATGAAGGTTGAATCAAGTAACATGTGAAAATTTCATAAAATGCACCAAGTCAATGTATTTTCATTATAAATTTATGTAGCATATCTTTACAACAACTCAACTCTCTTTGCAAATGAGAGGAGAGCCCTATTTATAGTGCCCAAAAAGTCAAATGAATGGCCAAGATTAAATTTCATTGTGTGGCCAAGATTCATTACAAAATAGGGTTTCACCAACCCTTAATATTTCACAATTTAAAACTACATTTTGTCCCTTTCCCTATTTTGTCCTCTAGTGAAGGCATTGTAGCACTCTTGTCTTTTTGGCGATTGTTGTTTTACTGTAGCTATTCCCTGCGGAGCTCTTTATCGTCAATAGGGTTGTCCTCCTGCTTCTTCAATGCTACATATTCCATGAATTTTAGGATGATAGGCTGGAGTTTGTCTACCTCGATGATCTCATACCGCAACACTTGGTATCTCCACTCTTTCACATTATCTTTGAGCTTCTTCCAGTCCTCATCATATTTTATGCCCTAGTTCCTGAATAGCTCTAATTGGTTGAAGGCACAGGCAAGAAAACTCATGAACTCCACCGTTATTTTTCCGGAAATCCCATCCTCCATCTTCTTCTGGAAGTAAGGTTTCAATTTTTCTGGATCCATTTGTACTGTGGGCATATCATACTCTATCATCAACTTGAGATAATGAAAGCATTCCACCCTAATTTCCTTGATCCACTCGATGTACTCATTATCTTCTCTAGTGTTTCCTTCTTGTTGTCAAAATCGCACCTCCACACATTCATCAACTAGTGATCGTCTTTGTTGAAAGCAAGCTTCTTTTCCCATGTGGCTTTCGACAGCTAGAGGATGGCTTCTATTTTTGGAAAGGTAGAGTCATATGTTGTAGAGAAGTCAGTACAGAGCTTCCTTGTGCCTTTCAAAGATTGTTGTAGATCCAAGAACTCGTTGATTGTCCGAATAGCCTGGCCAATACCTATGTTCTCGACATACAGGACCTCTCGGAACCAGCTCTCAGTAGTCTTTTCCAAGTTCTTTCTTCTCTCCATCTTATCAATCTATTCTTTGGACAACAGTTGGAGTGGAGCCGTGGACATGACAAGAAGGTCATCCATGGAAAACCATTGTTGGATGTAATCCGTCAGGGCAGCTACTTGTGCTTTAAGCTCATCCTTTGAGACCTTGTCTTGCTTTATTAGATGCACCACTGGAGCTACTGATTCCTCAAGGTGCCCCACCTTCTGATATCTGGTAGCAATTCCCAAATCAAGGGTGGAGACATACGTTATTCCCTCTTGGCATACCACAGGAATTGCTATTTGCACTGCTTGAGACCCAGAGGCATCCATTGTTACCTTAGATATGATCTGAGGCTTCTTCTCCTTTTTTGTTGTGATTTGCGCTCGGGCTAAGATAGCCTCTAGCCTCGCCTTTGGGTCTTTTAGCACAAGATTTTTCTTTTCAAGCTACCCTTTCATCCATTCAGGAACATCAATCTTCTCTTTAGGTGACTCATGATCACCTTCACCTCCTTTGGCTAAGGCTTCTATTTTCTTATCTTCTAGGGCCCTCTCTTCCTCCTTGGTAGTATCTCCTTCTTCTTCATTGAAATATTGGATGAACACAAGGCACTTAATAGGAGGCTTGGTAGGTAATTGATGCCTAAGAATTTCTTTCTCTTTCATTTCCTTCCCCTCCTTTTATTCAGTTAGTCCAACCTCGTGTGTGTCCCTTGGGCCACTCAATTTCAAGGCCCCTGATGGTTTGTGCCTCACCCTTAGACTTATCTTCCTGTTGCTTTCCTTCCCCAAGAGGCGACCCTTCTACCTTCTCTTCAGTATCCCTCAATTGCCGAGCCATTTCTTCTTCAAGATCATTGTCGAAGGTTTGCACAATGACCCTACCATCGGCATCATCTTCCTCATCTCCACTCTCTGAGGAGCTAGTTCCTTCCTCTTCGTAGGCCACCCTGTTAATAGTGTGGTGTTTATACTCTGGGTGCTCGTGGTATTCATCAGCCTCCTCTTCAAAGGGCTTTGAGGCCTCTTGTTCTTGCCTCTCCCACTCCTCGAAGATTAACATGGTGGCCTCCATAGCCAGTGGCCCTATCGGTGGTTGTGAAGGTTTAGTAGTAGCAAGGACCTATGCAAGGGCCATTTGAAGAGTGGGATCCATAAGGATCTGGGAGAGCTCAAGAGGGAGATTCTGCATATGTCTTGAGAGGGACTCAAGCACGGTGGGAGCGGGCATTGGTGTCACTATAGTAGCCAATGGGAGTGATGCGGTGGGTGACATTACGGCAGAGGAGGGAGGAGTAGTCACGGCAGAGGAATATTCAATTACAATTACAGGCTCAATCGGCGGTGAAGGGGAAAGATGGACAGAAATGTCCACTGCCAGTGGGGATGTGGCGACCATAGCCAGGGAGGTAGATAATGGGGCAGTCAGAGCAGGGAGAGCCAAAAGAGGTTTTAACTATTCTGCACCTTTTGCCTCTTCTTCTTGGATTAAGGGCAGCTCCATGGTGCCTTCTATTTGCTTAAGCCTCTTAGAAGGTGAGCCCCTGGGATCCTTGTGTAAACTTTGGGATCAGGGGACTGCTCTATTTCTGTCTCTTTTCTCTTCTTGGATCTAGTGACTGGAGGGAACTTGGATGTCCCGCCCATGGAAGTTTTGGCAGCGGCATTCTCTGTGGCACTTGGTTCACTTTTCAGTCCTTCGTATGTTAGGACCACCTCTTGTTGTTTTAATCAAGCCACCTGCCCATCAACCCACTCCTTAGTATGATCCAAGATTGGCTTGGTTATAATATCAAGGTCATCGACCTCTTGCTCATTCCAGTCAATTGTTGGTATCAGAAAATTGGCATCTGTGGGGTACTTGGGGTCCATTATGGTGCTTTCATCCTCTTCAACTTGGTCTGATATGGGGAATGGATGCACCTTTCTTATAAAATACACGGTCATCTGCATATAGTGCCTTGCATGTACTTCTTTATCATCCTGACAATCCCCCCAAAAGTCCTCAACATGGTGCAGATGAGCAAACCCCAGTCCTAACACCTTCCTCACATTACCATATGGGTAAATTTTTGAGCGAGCAATGTGTAGGTGAAAATGATAATCTTTCAATTCTTTCTCGGCGTTACCAGCGCACTAGGAACTTTGTAGTTTATACATGCCCTAGCCAAGGGTCATGGGATAAGAGATCCCTGCTACGTGTTTTCTGCTGAAGACTGCCTGTATGTGTTGGAGCTGCCGAGAAAGCTCCAATAGGATGATCCGGTCGTTGGGGTATCGAGGTAGCTTGTTTGGCTTTTCGGTGAAGCCTTGGGTATGGATGTATGTAAACTTTTGGTATTGAATGAAGAGGAAGGCATACTGCTTCAAGAATGCCTAGGCACTGTGGGAAACCCTTCTCTCAAAATCCCTAGCAATCATTCTGATGATATGGCCGATGAAGGCATCATTTACTCTATAGTATTCCTTCTTGAAGTTTCGGTACTAGAGCTGGGGGTATCTATCATAGGCCTTATGTCTTTGACCCTACTCCCCATCAGGTGCCACAAGTAACCCATTATATTGTGTTCATTCTGCTAAGGAATAGATGAGATATGAAGTCATATAAAACTTGAAACTCTTCTTCACATTGAGGAACTACTCATGGAAGCAGTCACTTATTATACATCCCTAGTAAAATGAGGTCTTTGTGGTAATGTCTTCATTCCCGTGAAGGATCTGCTCGATAAAGTACACCAACCATTCCTGAAAGAAGGAAGTCGTAGGAAGACCCATAACCCTGCTTAGCATTGTGACCAGGTCGTGGTAATCTTCGCGGAAATCACTACGGAAGAGTTCATGAGGAACCTTCACAGTGCTTCCCCCTTTTCTTTAAGCCAATGTTGATTTATTAACCTTTTGCATCCTGTTGAGTTGTCATCCCATGCTGCTTGGCATTCCTCTACAGTAGGTGTTTCCATTTCTTGAAAAGTGGGAATATGGAAAGTCTTTGTTATTCCCTCAGCCGACATGTCAGTGAGGATGTTACCGTCCCTGTCAACAATTTTCCTTGTGTCTAGTTGATACACTTGCCGACAAGCCATGACCAATTCAGGGGCCACGAGGGATGGAGGGAAGCCTGCAGCTTTCGTAACTCCCCTTTGTCTAATCAGCCTCGCATTCTTTGTTGTCGGATTGACCCTGATGCTTTTTGTAAACTCATCAATATCGACATGACTGATATTGGTGTCGGTGATTTCCTTCCAATCTGTGGTAACCTTTAAGTGTAGAGGTTCACCCTAGAACTGGTATTTCATTTGATCCTTATCCTCTTTCCCTCAAGGAGTCTTTCCTAACTTCTTTCCTTTGTCCTTTTCCATAGCTGCCCCCAAAGGTCCCACACCTGATTCCATATATCCTGCAAAAAATAGCACAGTCAGTGCAACTGATCACGAAAGTCTTCACGTTAGTCAAAATCCCATGGATGAAATCAATTTTAAATAATCTATCATGCATAAAATGATACTTCTATCTCTCGATGTCATTGGTCTTTTGATTGAGGGCTTTCAGACAGTCCAGGCCCGGAGGACCAGACATCCCTGGCAGGAATGTTGTTTTGGAAAGGAAAATGGGGCGGAGTGTTCTAGGAGATCCCTCCTGACCAAAATTTGATGGTTCAAAAGGATCATAACAAAGAGGGTCAAATTTAAGCACGTGGGTCGAGATTAGATTTCAACTTTGAGCTCATTTGGATCAATTTAGGAGCATCCGGAGATACAAGGTCGGAAATCCATCCAGATTTGGCCATTTGGAACATCCGAGCAGCGAAGGAGTTCCGAGAGCATAACCCCAGGGTCCGGGACTCGGCGGGTCCAAGGGCGGCCGACAATTTTGCAACTTTCAAGTGCTCAGGCCAAAGGGGCCTGGACGTCATTGCACTTTCGCCGGTTGGGATGGCGATTGTCCAGCAGAAGTCTGGAGGTGGTGGCCCAACAGACCGGACCCGACACTTCGATTAGACGTTGGATTATCACTTTGATTTTCCACGGCGAGGAGGGAGGCGGAGCCCAGAACTCAGAGGGGCGGGCACGAATTTATCATTCGGAATGATGGAGGAGGGACGGAGTCCCGAGGGTTGGAGCCTGAAAGGGGCGAAGCCGTTCAAATTTTAACGCCAGATTCCCAACAACGAATGGAAGCATGGCGACCAGGATGCAAAAGGTCACCGAGGATTTTCTGTTTGAAATCTATCTTGTATATAGAGGGCCGAGAGGACCTCGAGGCTTGGAGGGAAGATTTCCAGCGAAGGCTCGAAGTTAGGGCTAGGGCAACGTTTTATGAAGACAGTGGAATCCTCTAGCAAGTTCTCTGACCTCTCTTTGCAACACTGACAAGTGAGAATGACATCTTTGGGCAAGACATTTGTACCCCAACCACCATTAATGGCCATATGAAATGCAAGTACGGTGAGCAATTGGGTTGGTGGATTCAAATCCATGGATGGTGGAGGGAGGTCTGGGGTTCAGTGGTTGGGAAGAGGTAGGGTGGCAACCGTTTGAAAAATGCAACTTAGAAATTGTCGACAGAAAAGAGGAGGTCGGGGTCTGGAGGGTGGAGTTCTAGCGGAGGTCCGCCATTTGGGACGGCGAAGCCCCCGTGGAATTCTGGAAGCAGAAGTCCACAGCTTCGGGTCTGGTGGACGAGAACGCAGCCTAAAATTTTGTAAATTTCACCGGACAGAGAGCAGGGTTTCAGGACCCGAGGTCTGGGAAGACGCACTCCATCCATCATTTAGGACGGTGGACATGACAAGGAAACCCGGCTAGGGAAACTTGAAGTGGTGGGCCCGAGCGAGCCCAAGGCCGCTAGCAGAGGAAAACTGCCAGAGAGACCCCACAAGACCCTAGAACCCAAAAAAATTAAAGGGGTGAAACATGGTCAACTTAAGATGAGACTTTGGAGGTACATTGACCATTTGGGATACCAAAACTAGGCACACAAAATGAGGCGGCGACAAAACGACAACCTGACAAGTTGAAGGAAAAAAAGGGTCGCCGTTCCAAACGGGGCATGTGTGCTGAGGGCACAACAGTTTCAAATTTTGATGAAGTAAAAAAAAATACCCAAAATACCACATGTTGGTTTTCAACAAAAAATTGACACACTAACAAAATAAATTAAAGATGAAAACATTAACATAAGCAAAACGTGAAAAAATTATATGCTTAGATAGCTAAGAGAGAGCTTAACATCATTGCGGTATTTTTATAAATTTGCATTGAAACACGTACAAACCTAATGGAGAGCATGACAAAAAATATGTAATTTTTTTTACCTTTTCAAAAAAAACATATCTTTGGCATGAAATGGTCGTCCAACCCTTTGGGTTGGATGCCCAACCAAAATCCAACCCTAAGGGTTGGTATATCTTAATGCAAGAAATTTGGCGAGTGCAAAATTTGGTATTAGCCAAATGAAAATACATTTTTGGAATGCTCAAGCCAAATCATCTTTCCCTTTCTATCTCTCTCCCCCACTTTGATAAATTTTATAATTTAGGGTTTATGATTGATGATGGATAGTCAAGGTTTTACCTTTCACTCCCTCTCTTCCTCTTTCCCCCTCTACTAATACTTCCCTTTCTATCTCCCTCTCTTCTCTCTCTCACCTCTCTCTCCCCTCTCATCTCTCCCACCCTCTCCTCTACCTTTCTCTCCCTCCTTACCCCCATCTTTATCCTTGCCTCCCTACCTCTCTCTTATTCTCTCTCCATCTATTATTGCTTCTCTCCCATCTCTCCCCATTCTCTCGATCACTACCTTTCCCTCCCACCCTCTCTCTCCCCATATCCAAGTCTCTCCCTCCTTCCCTCTTTACCTCTCTACCTCTCCCTCCTTGTCTCATTGTACCCACCTCTTTCCCCCCTCTATCTCTCTCATCTCTATCTCTCTCCTATGTCTCTCACCCCTCCCTTGCCTAGTTGTAGGTCTCTCACCTTTATATCTCTCCCCTCTCTAGTTATTTCCCTCCCTCTCCACCTCCCTCCCTCCCTCCTTAGCCCACTTTCCCTCTTTGTGAAATTATTTCTCATTTTCTTCTCTCTCCTCCTCACCTCTCTACCTCTCCCTTCTCTAGGTCTCTTAATCACTCCTTGTCTACCTCTCCATCCCTCCTTATTCATTCTTTCTCTTCATTCTTCTCTCTCCTATTCTCTCTCCCTCCCCTCTCTAGGTCATCACCTCTCTATCTACTCCTTACCTAGGTCTCTCACTCCCTTCATGTCTACCTCTCCCCACATCCCTTATTACTCCTCTATTGGTATTTCCCTTTCTCTCTCCCTCTCTTCTCTCTCTCACCTCTCTTTACACTCTCTAGATCTCTCCCACCCTCTCTCCCTCTCTACCTTTCCTTTCCTTCTTAACCCCATCTCTATCCTTGCCTCACTACCTCTCTCTTATCTCTCTCTCCCTCTATTATTATTTCTCACCCATCTCTCTCCATTCTCCCAATCACTACCTTTCCCTCCCAGCCTCTCACTCTCCCTCCTTCCCTCTTTACCACTCTACCTCTCCCACCTTGTCTCATTACCCACTTCTCTCCCCACTCTATCTCTCACCTCTATCTCTCCCCCTATTTCTATCACCCCTCTTTCCTCGGGTTGTAGATCACTCACCTCTATATCTCTCCACTCTCTAGTTATTTCCCTTCCTCTCCACCCCTCTCCCTCCCTCCTTACCCCTCTTTCCCTCTTTGTGAACATCTCTCTCTCATTTTCTTCTCTACCCTCACCTCTCTACCTCTCTACCTCTCCCCTCTCAAGGTCTCTCAGTCACTCCTTTTCTACCTCTCCATCCATCCTTAGACATCTCTTTCTCTTCATTCTCCTCTCTCTCCATCCCATATCTAGGTCATCACCTCTCTATCTCCCCCTTCCCTAGGTCTCTCACTCCCTTCATATCTACCTATCCCTCCATACCTTGTTACCCCTCTAATGATACTTCTCTTTATCTATACCTCCTCTCTCACACCTCTCTCTCCCCTCTCTACGTCTCTCCCACCCTCTCTTTCTCTACCTTGCCTCCCCTCCTTAGCCCCATCTCTATCCTTACCTTCCTACCTCTCTCTTCTTCTCTCTCCCTCTATTATTATTTCTCACCCATCTCTCTTCATTATCTCAATTACTACCTCTCCCTCCCACCCTCTCTCTCTCCCCATCTCTAGGTCTCTCCCCCTTCCCTCTTTACCTATGTACCTCTCCCTCATCTAATTTTCCCCCTCTCCCCCACATATATCTCTCCCCTATGTCTCTTACCTCTCTCCCTCTAGGCTATGGGTCTCTAACCTCTATATATCTCCCCTCTAGTTATTTTCCTCATCCACCTCTCTCCCTCCCTCTTTACCCCTTGTTCCCTCTTTGTGAACTCTCATTTACTTCTCTCTCCCCCTCGCCTCTCTACCTTTCCCCTCTATGGGTCTCTCAATCACTCCTTGTCTCCCTCTCCATCCCTCCTTAGCCATCTCTTTCTCTTCATTCTCTCTCCTATTCTCTCTCCCTCTTCTCTCTAGGTCATCACCTCTCTGTCCTCAATTCCCTAGATCTCACTACCTCCATGTCTCCTCCATCCCTTATTGCTCTACTAATACTTCCCTTTCTCTTCTCTCTCTTCTCTCTCCCTCTCTCTCCTCTCTGGGTCTCTACCTTTCTCCCTCTCTCCCTCTCCTAAACCCTCACTTACCCCCCATCTCTTTCTCCCTGCCTCTCTTTTCTTCTCTCTGTTGTTTCTCCTTGTCCTCTCCATTATCTTGATCACTACCTTTCCCCCATCCTCTCTCTATCTCTCCCCATATCTAGGTCTCTCCCTCCTTTCTTTACCTCTAACTCTCCCTACTTGCCTCAATACCCACCTCTCTCCCACCTATATCTCTCTCACTTCTATCTCTCCCTCTATGCCTCTCACCTCTATAATCTCTCCTCTAATTTTCCTCCTCTCCATCTCTTTTGTCCCTCCTACCCCTCCTTCCTCTTTATGAACTTCTCTCTCTCATTTTCTTCTCTCTCCCCCTCACCTCTCTACCCCTCCCCTCTCTAGGTCTCTCAATCACTCCTTGTCTACCTCTACATCCCTCCTTAGCCACCTCTTTCTCTTCATTATTCTCTCTCTCCATCCCCTCTCTAGGTCATCACCTCTCTATCTCCTCCTTCCCTAGGTCTCTCACTCCCTCCATGTCTACCTCTCCCTCCATCCTTTGTTACTCCTCTACTAATACTTCCATTTCTCTACCAAGCTTCTCTCTCTCTCACCTCTCTCTCCCCTCTCTAGGTATCTTCCATCCTCTCCTTCCCTCCTTCCCTTTTTACCTTTCTCTTCTCTCTCCCTCTATTATTGTTTTTCACCCATCTCTCTACATTATCTCAATCACTACCTCTCCCTCCTACCCTCTCTCTCTCCACATCTCTAGGTATCTCCCCCGTCCCTCTTTACCTATCTACCTCTCCCTCCTTGTCTAATTATCCACCTCTCTCCCCCATCTATCTCTATCACCTCCATCTCTCCCCCTATGTCTCTTACCTCTCTCCCTTTAAGTTTTAGGTCTCTCACCTCTCTCCCTCCCTCCTTACCCCTATTTCCCTCTTTGTGAACTTCTCTCTTATTTTCTTCTCTCTCCCCCTCACCTCTCTACCTTTCCCCTCTCTAGGTCTCTTAGTCACTCATTTTCTACCTCGCCATCCCTCCTTATCCATCTCTTTCTCTTCATTCTTCTCTCTCCCTCCCCTCTCTAATTCATCACCTCTCTATCTCCTCCTTCCCTAGGTCTCTCACTCCCTCCATCCCTTGTTACTCCTCTACTGATACTTCCCTTTCTCTCTCCCTCTCTTCTCTCTCACTTCTCTCTCCCCTCTCTATGTATCTCCCTCCCCTCTTTAGGTTTCTCCCTCCCTCTTTACCTCTTTACTGAAAGGAAATCCAAGTATCGAAATGCATCCCTAATGCAAATCAATAAGGAGAGGGGTTGCAAAAAATTTGTTTAAAATCCTTTAAAATTTTATAGTTTCACTTAAGAATGCACGTGAAATTAGTTAAATTCATATTTAAATACATAAACCACAACACACAAATTTTATGTGGGAAAAAAATTTCGAGAAAAAACTCACACACCAAAACACATATCAATTGCATTAGAACAACAAAGCTATTACATACAATATTCTAATTCTATGCTCTTGCAGATGTTGATTCACTATGATACAAATTCTAGAGTGAATTTGGTAGCATAATGACATAAAAATTAATAATATCTCAACATTTCATCAATGCACTAAGGCATAAATATATACTTCTCATACATGAGCGTTGATTTTTTCCATGTGTCAATCTCCCATTCTCTACATGCATGCAAATTGAAATTGACAATATGCACAAGTCCCAAGTGACTTGATTAGCAACTGGTCAAACATGCATGTCCATGCAACATGCAAGGCTTGCAGTTCCAAAAGTCAAGAAACCTCATGTCATAGGCATCCCATAGAGAAAATAAGTTTTATTGCCAAAATAAAACTCACCCACAACTCCTAGTCACTCTGAGTGATGACTCAATCTATGTTAAGCAAGTTTCCCTTCAATGCTTTATTCAACAAGTCAAACTAATGCCACATGACATCATGGTGGCCCTCCTAGAGGTTTTCACAATTCTCAATGCTCAATTGAGCGCCCAAGTGACAAGTGTCACCTTTCCTTCCCTCTGCTTTTCAGAAGAGATAAACACTCACACAAGAGGACCTTGCCAACACTTGCTTCCAAAAAAAACTTCCACATGTCAACATAGCGCCAATTTTAGATTAGTAACTAGTCCTCCATCCTCAAAGAGTATAGTTTCTAAATCTTAGGAATAACTTATTTACCAAAGTTTTCCCTTGATAAATGTCACCAAGCTTCTTCCAAAGACTAGTTGCAGTCTTCTCCTCATGGACATTCAGGAGCACAAAATCAGCCGAGCAAAGTCTTATTAGACCCTTGGCTTTTCAATCCTGTAAATCCCAATCCTCTTGTAAGGTTGTTGTTGGTTTTTTACTAGATAATGCAGCCCATATATCTTGTTCTACGAGCATATCCTCCATTTTGAATTTCCACAACTCAAAATTGTCACCACTAAATTTAGAAGTAAATATTAGTTTAATTTTGACCCATGTTATGAGGATAACTTTTGGAAAGTTTTTCCTAGCTACAATTTATAGGTACAAAGTGAACATGGACATATCATTAATGTTTGATGTGTCTTTTTAGAAGTTAGAGAGCCAAAAGAGGTGATTTGAGTCGTGATAATTTGATACATCCTAGATGGCACTAAGGTCATAGACTATTCTAGATGATGTAATTGTATGATTTGGTTTCCATCATGGGGTTGGATACAAGCCAACATTCAACACTCCTTATTGGCTAGTGGATACCATTCATTATTTTTGTCAATCGTTTCAATAATTCTCTCTACAAGCACCAAGCAAAATGGAGGATCAAGTTTTTGAAATCCGCCATTGAGATTGCACTTTCCTTGAGAATAGATTCAACTTTTTGATGGTAGTTGAAGAAAAAATTTAATAATATGTGTGAGATGGGTTCAAAAATAAAATAGCATAGACAAAGTGACAGCCAACACTACTAAGCTATTAAACCACATCCACATAAGAGAAAACAATGAAATCATAAGGAAACTAAAACATCAAATCAAAATACTCCCCATGCTTGAAACTTGAATCACTTCTCTTTCTCTCGTATTTCTCCTTTTGCTAATATTCCCTCATATTTGTAGTCTAACTTGTGCAAATACCTATAAATTGTAAGTAGAAAGTTGGAGAAGAATAGCTGTTAAGCTAAAAATGGAGAAGGAAGGTTGTTTTTATAGGCAACCTTTCGAATGGATGGCTAAGATTAATCTTCTAGAAATATTCCAAGATCAATGGATGGGAATGCATGAGAGGGATGTTATGAAATGGATGCTTGAGATTAAGTCTCAGAAAAGATGCCAAGATCAACAGTCCAGAATTGATGCACCAAAAATATGCCATTCATGGAAAAGTTATGATGCTGACGGCTATGACACCTGATAGCTATGACAGACATGCAAGACATGTAGGCTATGACAAAAATGAATGTTATGCCAGGGGATTATGACAGAGCATCTTTGACCAGATGGAGGTGCATAAACAATTTATTTTAAATTATTTATTCGAAATGGAGAAAAATGACAAGTGGAAAATAAATAATTTATCCAAATTATTTATTTAGAGAAAATGAAAAAAGGAGCATTTAATTAAATTTATCAATTTAATTAAATGGAGAGATGAAAATTAGACCTTAAATAATTAATTTAGATTAATTATTTAACAGGGGAGGTGGCATGGGATAGTTAAATAATTTTAATAATTATTTAACTATAGAAGAATTAAAGGACCATGAATAGATAAATAATTAATGGTAATTATTTAACTATAGATGAAAGGTGACAAAATAATTAAATAAATAATAATTTATTTAACTATTGAAGAAGAGGGAGAAATTAGTGACACAATTAGTTTGTTTAATCGGTCAAGATAAAATAAAGATTAGAAAGTGAATTAATTAAATAATTATTAAAAATTATTTAATTAATAGAGGAATATAATCAAACATAATTGAATAGCTAAAATTATTCAATTATTGAAGGACAAGGATGAAGAAAAATGATGCTCGAAGGCTTAGGACATTTTTATGTGTTTACATTTTTCCCCTCTTTTTCATAATCCAGCCTTTCGCATTGTGAAAAAGAAAAATAAGTCAGAGTCATGCCCCAATGCAAAATAAGATGAGGAAGAATGATGAGAAGGATAGCGGTATGCCCCCTCAAGAGAACAGATGAGTTCAAAGAACATGAGTGTGCTCTCAAAATTGATGAGAAGACTAGAATATGAAGAGACAAAGAAATGTTAGTGCAAAATATATGGATGATGATATGGATGCCATGTTTATATGATATTATCTTGAGAGAAGATGACAAGGCAGAAGGAGATGCATGTTAGTAAGATGAAAAAATAAATAAAAATACTTCAACACACTGGCATAGGACTACTAATTGTTGCTCTTAATCATCATTGGGTAGATTATCGTGATGGCCAACAAACACCATGATATGACGTAAATCAAGGTGTGCAAGGTCATACCATCATTTGACATAAATAGTCATAGACAAGGATGATCATGACTCATACTAAAAAGTGTATTTGCCCCAGTCTTTTTGTCATAATCAACCACAGACAGTGAAAACAAGCAAGAAAAATCATGAAACTTCATTGCTCCTCTAAATCTCGTTGTTAGGACATCCTCGAGGAACTAGTAACATGAATGTCAAAAATACACAACAAACATTGTAAAATTAAATGCCAAGTGCCTGCGAAGTGTCTGGATGTCAAAATTTCAGGTTTATCCAAAATGTTGAATGTCTTGGTGTCAAAGTGCCAGAGTTGAAAATGTAAAGTGCTAGATTAGTCTTTAGGAAGGACACATCCTAAACGATTTCAGGATGTCAGACTCAGAAAGGAAACATTCTGAATGGCGTTGATGCTAGAGTGATACCAAATTCAGGAAGGACACATCCCGAACGAGGTCAATGTCCAGATGTCGAATTGATGACAAGTTCAGGAAGGACACATCCTAAACAATGTCAATGGCGAGATGTCGAATTGATGTCAAGTTTGGGAAGGACACATCCCAAATGATGTTGATGTCATAATGTTAGATTCAGGAAGGAAACATCCTGAATAATGTTGATGCCAAGTTGATGTCAAGATTCGAGAAGGACACATCCCAAACAAGGTCGATGTCAAGATGCCGAATTCAGGAAGGACACATCTTGAATAATGTTGTTTCTGAAATGCCGAATTCATGAAGGACACATCTTGAATAATGTCGATGTCAAGAGGAACATATCTCGAATGTTGTGAGAATCCTCAAAATGTCAAATGACTATGACGATGCCTAAGAAGGACACATCCTAGGGTATGATTAAATGATGGGCTACCCTTCAGAAGGACACATCTGAAGAGTAAGCAAGATTTGACTAGTTTGACTAAGTTTGACTCAGTTTGACAAATTTTGATATGCCAAGATGATTGTCATGTTCTGTTGACAGATTGTTGAAGTTCACTTGGGTAGATCATTTGTTCGAATTTAAAGACTATTTCATGTGTGTGAGAAAATTGTCCAATGAACCCTAATGGACTGACCTAGTGTGGCCTCGGGGACTCATCGACAGATGGCCTTGCCTACATCATACACTCAGAGACCTCGTAGTTCGACAATGACAAAGACTAATCAAGACTTGAATGGACATGACTATGTTGATTGACATGACTCTGTTTTTTAGAATTTTTGTGTTTTCTTCAGGACGTTTTTCAATTTTTAGGTCTTTTTTAGGACATTTTCTAATTTTTAGGTCTTTTTTCAAGACATTCTCTAATTTTTAGGTCTTTTTTCAGGACATTTTCTAATTTTTAGGTCTTTTTTAGGACATTTTTCAGGACATTTTTTTATTTTTAGGTCTTTTTTTAAGGACATTTTTAAATTTTTAGGTCTTTTTTCAAGACATTTTTCAATTTTTAGGTCTTTTTCTAGGACATTTTATTATTTTTAGGTCTTTGTTCAGGACATTTCATGATTTTTAGGATCACGTGTGGTACCCACTGTAGTCTCATGATAAAAATTTTCCCCTAGTCAAGTTGAGAATGAGCCAGGAAAAATGGAATGTAAAGAAAAGACACGATTAGTATGGATAGTTGACAGTATGCCAAACTTGATTTCAACCATTGTCAGCCATGGATGGAAATTTCATGATGTCAGGGTAAAGAGTTATGACAAATGTTAGAAAAGAGTATGTTTATCAAGGACAATGGTAGATAGAGTGACAGTAGATGGCACAACAATGACTGACTACACATGGCCCATGTTTGCCAAGTTTTAACCATGGTACTTATCTAAAGCGCCTGTTTACCAAGTTTTCACTATTGGATGAATTATTTCTCTTTATTTTTGTCATCATTTTATTCATGTTTTTGGTGTCACTAGGATGCTTGTTTGCCAGGTTTTCATCAAGGTGACAATTTTTTTTTTTTTCATTTTTTTTGTATTTTCACTGGTTTTCAGACAGGATTTCTGATGCTATGCATAGAATTTGCGCAAATGTAAACTGTTGATTGGTTTCGTCAATTGTTCACCTTCGAGAGTAGCTAACTGATATGCTCTGGAACCAAATAATGCTATGATGACATAAGGGCCCAACCAATTGGGCTCAAATTTTCCTAGCTTTTCTCTATCTGACTGATTCTTGGGATTTTGCAGCAGAACTAGGTTGCCAATGTCAAACTTTTGAGTCATCACCCTTTTGTTATAACTTCTGCACAGACGATTTTGGTATGCTTGCAAATGATTCAATGCATTGTGTCTGCGTTCATCTAGCATTTCTAACTCATGTAGTCTTGATTGTCTGTATCCTTCATCAGTGGTAAGGCCTTTCATGGAGACTCGCAAAGATGGAATTTCAACCTCTATGGGCAAGATGGCTTCAGCTCCAAAGACAAGGGCAAAAGGTGTGGCACCGGTGGGGGTATGGATGCTCGTGCAGTATGCCCACAAAGTAGGGTTGAGTTGGATGTGCTAGTCACGACCATCATCATTGATAATCTTTTTAAGAATTTTGATAATGGTTTTATTAGATGCCTCAGCTTGACTATTTCTCGGTGGGTAATATGGCGTGGAAAAGTGGTGGCTAATATGGAAAGGTTGACACAGTTCACGAACCTCCTAATTTTTGAAGGGATGACCATTATCCGTGATGATGGATTGTGGAATGCCATATTGACAAATGATGTAATTGAGGATGAACTTGGAGATTTGATTGTCGGTAATGTAAGTGAGTGGAATGGCCTCGATCCACTTAGTAAAATACTCAGTGGTAGTGATAATGAATTTGTGTCCATTAGAGGATGTAGAGTGAATCTTTCCCAAGAGATCAAGTCCCCATTGTGCAAAAGGCCAAGGAGAAGTGATCAGCCTCAACTCTTGTGTTGGAGCATGAATTAAATCACTATGAATCTAACATTGTCAACATGTTCTTACAAATTCCAGTGCATCATTTTCTAGTGTCGGCCAATAGTACCCAAGTCTTGTAATATTTTTAGCTAAGGTCGGGCCACTCGAATGGGACCCACATATAACCTCATGCACTTCCCGTAAGGTCATTTTTGCTTCATTAGTGTCAAGACAATGGAGAAGGGTATTGTAAAAGCTACGACGGTAAAGGGTGTCGCTGATGATGGTATAACGTGCAGCTTTGCGGATAAATGACTTCCTTTGGTTATTAGAAAGGTTTTGAGGAAGGATCTACGAATGAAGGTAGTCAAAAGTGTCCTTATACCAAGAGGAACTGGAACCAACAAGCTCACAGACCATTTCGAATTCAGGGACATCATAAATAGGAACCAATAACTGCTCAACCAAAAACTCAAATTGTGGGACATTACTAGGAATATCAAGCAAAGATCCAATTGTTGCCATAGCATCAACAGCCTTGTTTTGTGTTCTTGGAATCAATTCAAAGGATAGCCTATGAAAATATGTTAGAAAACTATCAACCATACGTTTATAAGGGATTAGCTTCTCATCTTTGGTTTCATACTCATCATTGACTTGGTTGATAACTAACTGAGAATCACCGAGGACTTGCAAATTCTTGATTTTCCACTTGATAGCCATTCAAAGTCCTGTAATTAGTGCTTCATACTCTACCATGTTATTAGTGCATGGAAATGCAATGCGGAATGACCTTGGGATGGAATCTCCTTGTGGAGTAATGAATAGTATTCTAGCTCTTGAGCCATGATTAGTGTGAGATCCATCGAAGTATAATTTCCAAGGCTCTTGGGGCTCCGCTTGAAATACGAACTCATCTGGAAATTTTGTTATAAGAGGATGGCTATCTGGTATTGCTGCATCTGCAAGCTAGTCTACTATTACCTGTCCCTTGATGGCTTTCCGCTTGACATATTGAATATCATATTCACTGAGGACTATGACCCATTTTGCCAAACGTCCTGTCAATGCTACTCGACTCAAGAGGTACTTCAAGGGATCGATCTTGACTACCAAGTGTGTCTTATGATTTAACATGTAATGCCTTAATTTTTGGGCTGCGAATACAACTTCCAAACAAGCACATCCAACGGGTGTGTAATTTAGCTCATACCACACCAGTGTTCGACTAATATAATATATAGCTTGTTCTTTTTCTTCATAGTCATTATGTGCTAGTAATGCCCCCAGTGTTGAAGTAGTTGCAGAGATGTACGAAATTAATGGTTTTCCTTGGATGGGAGGCATGAGAACTGGAGGTGACAATAAGTATTATTTGATTTGTTTGAATGCTTCCTGACACTTATTTGTCCACACAAAGGGGATCCCTTTGCGTAGAAGATACTTAAATGGTTGACACCTATCCGTGAGTTGAGCAATGAACCATTTGATAGATTGAAGCCTACCTTGTAGCATTCTTAGGTCACTGATTCCCTTAGGAGGAGGCATATCCAATATAACTCTAACTTTGGCAGGGTCAACTTCAATGCCTCTATGGGAGACTATGTACCCCAACAACTTGCCTAATGTTACACCAGAAACACACTTTTTCAAGTTTAATCGGACCTTATACTCTTCTAGCCTCCTGAAAACTTTGTCTAATACTGAAAGGTGGTCTTTTCTTGTCAATGAATTTTCTAGAAGGCCATCCACATAGTCCTCCATTAATATGTGCATCATGTCATGGAATATTGTTGTCACTTCCCTTTGATATGTAGCACCTGATTTTTAAGACCAAACGACATTACAGTCTAATAGTATGTACCCCAAGGGCATGTGAAAGCAATTTTGTGTTGGTCTTTAGGGGCAGTACGAATCTGATCATAACCAAAAATCACATCCATAAGGAACAACATCTCATATATAGCTGTAAGGTCCACAATGATATCAATATTCGAAAAAGGGAAATCATCTTTAGGGCATGCTTTATTGAGATATCAGAAGTCTGTGCATATGTGAATCTGTCGAATAGGCTTGGTGACAGGGATGAGGTTGGATATCCATTCAGCATAGTCAATTGACTTGATAAAACCTACATCCAATAACTTTTTGAGTTCAGCTTTAACCAACAATGCAACTTGCAGGTGCATTTTTCTTAGCTTTTTTTTTACTGGCTTGGTATCGAGAAATAATGGAAAGTGATGTAAGACTAACTCAGGATCTAACCCTAGCATATCAGCATAAGACCATGCAAATTTTATCTTGCATTCTGAGAAGAACTTTTGAAATTCTAGGTGTTCAACTTCTGTCAATGATGCTGCAAAGAGAACCATTTTGGGGTCCTCCACAGTAGCTATATTAACTGGTATGGTGTCTTCTATGAGCATTGCTAATTTTTCTCTGTCTACGGGGAGAAAGTGCAATCCTCCACCCTTAGGTGCCTTAGGGAGGTTTTCACCCTCATGTACGTCCTTTATTTTTACTATTTTGTCGTCAGAAGGTTCCTTTCATTTTTCACCTAGAGACGTGTCATTTTTTGCTTTATTTTTCTTTTTAACTATGCAACTAGAGGATGACGCAATCTCCCTAAAATAAGCAGCACAATCCAAGTCAATAGAAAATCTAACTTTGTGATCCCCACTTGGAATGTCCTCACGTAGTCATAGAAATTATGCTAAAGCCTCATCATTTTGAAAAGTGTCCATTACTGGTGGGCCTTGTTGGTTCTAGTCAATTAAGTCAAGGTAAACTAAGGATATTCCATCATCAACATTTGCAAATTAAGGAGATGACACAAATAGCATGCAAATGGATGTCGAGATGTTAAAAATGAAGTTGTCATCATCTGGCTCTATGTCAGATTCTATCCAGTATTCGCCTTCACTTGTTTCATACTCACCAGCGAAGTAAGGGACAAAGGGGGTAGTATTAGAGTCAAGATCAGTAGTGGCAAGTGATGGCTCAGGTGATTCCAGAAGATGGTTGTTAGCTTGGGATGACTGGGCTAGTATGTCGGGGCTAGGATGAATAGGAATACAATATGATTTGGACTTGACATCATTTGGTGTTGTATCGATCTTAAACATTTTCCAAAATCGTTCCTCAAATGTAGGCTCGCTAGGTTTAAGGAATAATTTGTCAAGGCAACAGTCACTTAAGGATCGTTGAGAGCTAAATTCCCATACGTGAGAGTCAGTTTCAGAGGAGGTTTCCTCAGTTGTATCAACACAGTCTGAAGCATACACTAGCTCACATGGAAGCACATTGGTACTTGGATCGCCAAATTCTCATGGACGTAACCCTAACCCAAGATGTTTTGGTCTTTCTAAAACTAATAGTGGCTCATGCCTTCCATTTTTATCCTTGCCAAGACCACTTTTTCCATCATAACCTTTTGCTTTTATCATGTTGTATCCTTTTCCATATATTGTTATTGGCAAGGGAGTTAAGTCTCGTGGTTCTCTATAAATCTAGGATAGTATATCATCTGTGTCCTCTTGACTCATTTCACCCCACTTTTATGAAAATTGTATTTGGAGGAACCCTAAAAGTTTCTTTTGCTTGTATTCTAAAACAAGGTTTTCCATAGACCTGGGGAGACTTGGGCATCTTGGTTATGCAATAGGTCGTATTCAGCTTGTACTCTCCACATCCTTGATCCCAAATCTGGAACCTCGGGTGAATGCTTGGGGTGATACATGAAGTGGAAGGTATTATGGAGATGGTCATGGTGATGGAAGAAGCAGAAGTAGATGTGGTCGGTGAAGAGGCAAGAGACTTCACAAATGTTGAGGGATTAATGAATTTGGAAGACAAAGACGTTAGAGCTTCCCTATTGATAGGGACTTGACGTTCTGAGACACCCTGTAAGTTGGTGCAATATTGGAATGGATCAAGGTCTCCGTATATAGTAATCTCAATTCCTTCAAAAGGAAACTTCAAGCACTGGTGATATGTGGATGGAATGGATTTTAGAGTGTGGATCCAAGGTCGACTGAGTAAAATGTTGTATGGCAGGTCCAAATCCAGAACTTGACAAGTGGTGTCAATAATGACTAGCCCAATCTGCACTAGAAGTGTAATTATGCCCCAAGAGGAACGTTCTTCATCATCATATGCCTTGATAAAAATGCTTCTTGTGGCATCTACACAAGCATCAGAAAAGCCTAATGCCTTGACCAATTTTAAGGAACATATATTTAGTCCTACTCCGCCATCTACTAAGACTCGTCTGACCTTATGTTTATGAACAAGGACTTCGATATGAAGGGCATCATTATGGTTGGATTTGGATGACGAATACTACTAGTCAGAAAAAGGTGATATGGTGGGGTGTCATGAGATATCCTACCATGGCTTCAAATTGGCTGACATCAATATCTTGGGGAACGGAGGATTCTTCCAGTGTTTTGTCTAGGATGGCCTTATAGGCAAGTGAGATGCGTAACAACTCAAGAATAGAGATTTGTGCAGGTTTTTTTCCAAGCTAGTCAATAAGATTAAAGTTTCCTTTAGGTTGGGATTGCTTGTTTTGTGGATGCAATTGCGACTATGAAGTGGACGTGCTAGCTATTGTTATCTTTGGTTGTCTATGGGGAGGAGGGTTGGCTATGGTGACCTTTCCACCGCGAGTGGTGACATTGCATTTAGGGACCTTTCTAATGGTGATCGTGTAGACATGTTCATCAGTTGTTCTAATGTGATGTATAATAGGTCCCCCAGAATAGTCATACCCAATACAAGCATGGTTGGCTTGAGTATTGTTATTAAGGTTTGACGTAGAAGGGTTTCTTGAACCATGATCCTGCAGTGGGTTCTTGTGTATTGTATGATCTATATTAGAAGCAAACTGTGGCCTACCAACTTCAATGATATGCACCAGATTTTTTAATTGTTTACAGGAAGATGTTTTGTGTCCTTTTATTTGGTGATAGTCACAAAATGCATTATCATCCCACCAAGATGGTTTAAACTGCTCAAGGTCATATTGTTTGGGGTCCTGAAGTGTGATGACACCCTTATGAATGCATTTCTTGAGGAATTTCTCAATAGGTTCACCCAAAGGGGTATATGTGTGACTTCTAAGGAATCGTCTTGGTTGTCTAGGTTTCCCTTGAATTTGATTGTTTTGATTGCCTTGGTTATTCTGATTTGTATGGATAGCATTAGCAACATAGGTTTGTGTCATCATCTCTGTGTTTTGCGGTTGTGTCCCTTTTAGAGTAATCATAGGACCCATAGTGTTGACATCCTTAGCATCAACTACACCATCGTTGGTGACATGTTTGTTCTTAACCCAAAATTTGGTTTTGTCAGCAGAAGGAGGGTTTGCACTTGTGCTTTTAGGACCGTATTTTAGTCTTCCTTTGGCTATGAGGGCTTGTTCAACTTGGACACCTCATTCAACTAGGTCCACAAAATTTTTGCAACAATGAACACGCAAGCCATTTTTCAGTGGGCCTAATAACGTTTTGTACGAACATGTCAACCTTTTCCTTTTCAGGTATGTCTATATGACAGTGAATCACTAGGCCCCTCCATTTTTGAAAGAATGGTAAAAAGGTTTCACCTGAATCTTCTTGTGTGAGCTAGCATAGATTGGTAATGGAGGTGTCTATGTCAATGTTGTACATGTGTAATTTTTCATGAATTTTTTAGCAAGTTCTTTCCATGATTGAATTTTGGGTTGCAGTGTATAGAACCATTCTAGGGCTGGTCTTGTGAGGCTTTTAGGAAACAATCGTATTAGATATATGTGCTCATGAGCGATATCCACACAACTTGTTACAAACTCTCTAATGTTGTCAAGTGGATTTGTTTTACCCTTGTATTTGTTGAAGTTTGGAGCCACATAACCATGTGGAAATGGTGGCATGTACAAAGTTATATCAAAAGGATATGGACATAAGTCATATGGAATTTGTGTCTTCCTGTTAGAGGTTTTCATATTTTCCATCTGTTTTTGAAGGTCATCCACTCTTGATAGCAAGGTGTGTACCATGGGATCATTGGTCGCTTGAAAGCAAGGTATGTTTTGATTAGGTGTTTGTTGATATTGCCAGTTGTGGGTGCGAATTTGTTGTTGAGTATGAATCTAGGACAAGTATGTGGGATTATGTGACCCAACCATGTTTGTTTGTATTTGAGGTATCTGAAATCCCTGACTTATTTGATTGCTAAAGTTACACATTTGTTGCATCATTTGAGCTCCTCGTCCTTGTTGAAATAATTATCCATGTAGCATGTTGGTGTTTGTTCCTTGGAAGTGTCCATGTGGTATATGCGTATTGTGCCCTTGTCCATATGGGATGTTCATTTGCGATGATGTGTTAAAGTGGTGCTAAGGGCCTTGAATGAAAATGTGTCATGAGTTTCATCCAAACAGATTAGATGAGGTTCCACCATAAGGATGTGATGAAGATGCCCCCATTTTCATAGATGAAAATTTGAACATAAGATTTGAGAAAGTGGTGCCTACTGATGTGGATGCAAAGGTGGCTCCTATCTTTTGTGAAGATGATGTGGATGTTGTAGGCACGGACTGTGAAAAGGTAGCTCTTATCATTTATGAAGATGATGTGGACATTGTAGGCATGGTCATAGTAGATGTTCCTCCAACGGATGTCGTATTAGTTGAGGTGGAGGTGTTTTGATTTATGGTGCCACTAGATGTTGCATTAATGGTGGTAGTAGCAACTTGTGTAGTAACGACAATGTTATTAGTCGAGGTATTGTTCGTGTCATGTTGGGATGTTATGTTTTGTGTCGTATGATTAGGAGAGACAGGCCATATGGTATTAATGTTGAAGCCTTTTGGTAATCTTGCGCCTTGGTCTAAGAGCATAGCGAGGTATCATTCAGGATCGCTCAAGACCAAGTCTTCGACAAACGAAGCTACTTCAAGATTTTGGGTTGCTGTCTCTAAGTTTTCAATGTAAACTTGTCCATTTTGGTCTCTTTGTATGAATTGTTCAAAAAGTGGATTTTGAAAAGAATTTGGCATGTTCGTGGAAGATTGTACATTCAAGTTTCCAAATGGGTCATCAAAGATCCAGTCATTGGGATTGGTGTTGATATTTGTGTTCTTGTTAATGTCTTGTCCAAAGCCTACCATTTGTTTTTTCTTTCATTGAAGTCTTGTCTCCACCATCAAAGGAAAGTGCTCAAATGAAGATAATAACAATGCAAGTATGACACTAGTCTATTTTTTTGTCTTTTTGTGTGATAAAGGATGACAATGCAAGGAAATGATCATGTGTACCTAAGAAAATGTGAAATGTCGAAAAGTGAAAGTGACGATTATGACTAGGATGACAATGATGACAAGGTGCAAAATAACTCCACTAAGATGATTATGTTGACTAAAGATGCAACTAATGCAAAGTCTAGGTTCAAAATAACAACTAGGATGAATAATGTTTTTGTATTTTTTTGGGAATAAAGTATGCAAGGTATAAACTAGAATGCAATTTGGAGACAAGGATACCTAAACACTCTAAGCTTAGTATTTGTTTTCGATTTTGGTTACCAAAGGACTTGTTGAAAGTGGCAAGGTGACAAAGTCCAAAGGACTAGTGAGTTTTCCTAGCTAGACTGCTAAGTTGGAAAGCCTCACAAAAAGTGACAATGATTGAAGATAGAAGTGAATGACGAAGTCCAAGATAACCTAGTTTCGAAATCAATGATTTTGCAAATTGTGATGAGGTTCACCTGATCCAAAGCATGCAAAGATGAAAACCTAGGGTCAGCTAATGCTAAGATGATGATTATGAACCTAATGGATAAAAGTAAAATTTGAAAGATTAAGCCTATGATCAACAATGCAAACTAATGGACGAAAAATGACGATTTTGAGCAATTTGAAAGCTGGTTTTTGACATAGACCTCTTGGAAGAATTGTTTGACAGTAGGTTGACAACGTTTAGACTCAAATTCTGGTTTGCATCAGGGTTTTGTTTCCATTAAGTGAATGCGTCGTTTGAGGAAGCGAATGCGTCACAGTATGGCAGATGTGTTTCAGTTTAATCGAATGCGGTTGTAACAGTTGCACCATAGTTTGTTAAAATTGAATTTTTGAATCTATTGAGAGAAAATATAATCTGTCAAAGGTTGAATGTTTTGTCCAGAAGTGTAAATGTGGTGAACAATGTTTGAAAATCCAGCAAACACTTGACAAGCACAATGTTTTGGTGTATGCAAACACACATAAAACAAGCACAATCCTAATAGGCCAATACATCAAGGGTTTGTATACTTGATATAGCCCACCGATATACTCCGGATTGGTGCTAAACACCTTTCTTTCTTGAGAGCGGATAGCTTAGAATTTTGGTAGCACTAACCCCCCTCCACGGCTCATTAACATCATTCGGGCACACCAACTTCGGATTCTTGGGTAGTCACTTCCCAAGAACTGCTATCTCTACTCAAAAGGATTAGTAGTGAGTATCTTCGGGCATGATACTGTACCCTGCACTATACCAAGCAACAGCTGAAAATGGTTGGCCTCTAAAACAAAAAGTGTCTAGTAAGGGCATTCCGTTCGTAGGGCATGATAAATGCAGCGAGAGTCCCCTTTCGGATCCATCTCATCGAAACCATACGTGTGATTCTTGGGCTTTTCCCAAGAATCCACTTTTATATACCGGTTGGAAGTCCCTTGGATTCAGGGTGCTACCGGTCTAAGTCATCCTAGGGTGAGTACTTTTTCTCACCAGAATAGTCCCAAGTTCTAGAGTCTAACCATTTCTCTTACACCTAAGATTGTCTGAAAGCGCAAGGGGAGAGGATACTTCGATTACTAAATCATAAAGGTTGCAAAAATAAAGTGGGTCTGACTTTCTGATCACCAAGTTTGGACAGGGTGAGAGGATAATCACCTACCACATCAAGCACAATCAAACACTTGGAAACAAAAGTTCATTTTAGTGCACCAAAAGAAGTGTTCCTAAACTAAAAATCACAAATAGATGGTTTGAAAGATTAGTCATTGACAAACATAGCTACAAAATCATATGTCAGTAGTTTAGATATATGTCTTTGACTCACGAGCGCTGCAAACCCACATGTTAGTAATTTCATAAATGTCTTGGACGAACGAGAAAGCTACAAAAAACTAAGTTAGAACAAGGGATTAAAAACCAAACAAAAAATTAGTAAATAACTAAACTAGAAAATAAAAAAACTAAACTAAACTAAGAAAAAGAAATCAAAGAAAACTAAAAACTAAGAGCTCAATTTTTTTGTTGCTCCAAAAGAAGCAGTTTTTAGGAGCCCCATTCCAAAGCCACACGCTACAAATAGAAGATTAGTAAAAAAACTTAAATGGAAACAAGAAAACTAAAATAGTGATAACTTTATCAAAACTAAACAAAATTTTAAACCAAAGGTATCTATGGAAAGCTAAGACATAGACCTTCAAAACCCAGAAAACGTTTTTGCAAAATCCTGCAAGACAAAAGTGTTATAAATAAAAGAAAATTCAGGTTTTAATAGCTAAATCTTAAAAAACTGTGATCACTAAAATGGCCATAACTTTCTCAAATCTTAACAAAATTTTAAACCGTTTAAAGTTCCAGAAAGCTAAAAATGAGACCTACAAAACCAAGATAATGGTTTTAAAATATTTTATTTGCTCATTTTTTTGTGCTCAAAAAGAGATGACGAGATTTCATATGAATTCTTAGCTGTAACCTGCAAAACAATGAAAATAAACAAGAAAACACACAAATTTCTCTATAAAATACGTCGAGTTCACCAATGTGAGATGGAGTCAAAAATCAAATAGCATAGACAAAGTGATAACCAACACTATTAAGCTATTAAACCACATCCAAATAAGATAAAACAATGAAAACATAAGGAAACTAAAACATCAAATCAAATAACTCCCCATGCTTGAAACTTGAATCACTTCTCCTGCTCTCCTATTTCTCCTTTTGCAAATATGCCCTCAGATTTGTAGTCTAACTTGTGCAAATACCTGCAAATTGTAAGTAGAAAGTTGGAGAAGAATAGCTATTAAGCTGAAAATGGAGAAGGAAGGTTGTTTTTATAGACAACATTTCAAATGGACGATTGAGATTAATCTTCTAGAAATATTCCAAGATCAATGGATGGGAATGCATGAGAGGGATGTTCTGAAATGGATGGTTGAGATTAAGTCTCAAAAAAGATGCCAAGATCAATGGTCCAGAATTGATGCACCAAAAATATGCCATGCATGGAAAAGTTATGACACTGGCGGCTATGACCCTTGATAGCTATGACAGACATGTAAGACATGCAAGTAATGATAAAAATGAATGTTATGACAGGGGATTATGACAGAGCATCTTTGACCAGATGGAGGTGCATAAATAATTTATTTTAAATTATTTATTCGAAATGGAGGAAAATGACAAGTGGATCCAAATTATTTATTTAGAGAAAATGACAAAAGAATTATTTAATTAAATTTATCAATTTAATTAAATGGAGAGATGAAAATTAGACCTTAAATAATTAATTTAGATTAATTATTTAATAGGGGAGGTGGCATGGATTTAACTATAGAAGAATTAAATGATTATGAATAAATAAATAATTAATGGTAATTATTTAACTATAGATGAAAAGTGACAAAATAATTAAATAAATAATAATTTATTTAACTATTGAAGAAGAGGGAGAAATTAGTGACACAATTAGTTTGTTTAATCGGTCAGGATAGAATAAAGATTAGAAAGTGAATTAATTAAATAATTATTAATAGAGGAATATAATCAAACATAATTGAATAACTAAAATTATTCAATAATCAAAGGATGAGGATGTAAATGACCTCGAAGACTTAGAACATTTTTATGTGTCTACAATATATTTAAAATTATGATTATATGAATATATAATATCAATATTTATAAAACTATTAATGAACAATATATGATTAGTAATTGTGATGTCTCTTAAAGATATTTGTGTTGCTTTCCATGTGAAATTTCTTAATAAATTCGTGGTATGAACCCCAAAGCCAATTTCATTCATAAAATGTATTTGGAACAATACTTTTAGACGAAATGTATAAACTAAATTTAAAAGTAGATGTCAATCTAATTTCGAACGGTAATTGTGGAGGTGCGCCTAACAAAGGCAAAACAGAATCCGCCGTCTGTGGGAATCGAACCCACGACCACGTGGTTAAAAGCCACGCGCTCTACCGGCTGAGCTAAGACGGCCATGCGAAATTGAATATGGATATTAAGGATTTTGAGCGACTATCGAAACAATCGTTGCTGGACACATCCACATCTTTCACTTAAAAAGTTTATTTGATGGGAATCTTTATAAAACTCTCGCATGACCTTTATCAACATCAGAAATACATCACGGAGGTGTACGTCATCTTTTATGGGAGTTACTGACAAACAATATTGATGTCACGAATCTAATTAAGATTTTAGGTAATATTTTTTATTATATAAATGTTTTTATTTTATCAATGGGAAGAGGTTTTTTTAAAGGATTTAGAAAAATAAGTTTTGATATATCTTTTATTTCAATTTTTTTTTTTTTTGTTGGAATTTTATTTATAAAAAACTTTTCAATGATTTTACTAAAACAATAAATATATCATAAATGCATATAATTGTGTGTTTTATAAATTAAGTGTTTGGTAGGGCAATCTTTATGGGAGTTACTCATAAACAATGTTAATACTAGAAAATTTCTTAACACTACCCAATATTTATATCACAAATTTTGGGATTAATATATAATTTCTAATTTTCTTATTCTTTATCATTGAGTGAATGTTTTTTTAAAGTATCTATTATTTTGAAATAAATTATAGTCTTATTCAAAAGATAAATATGATAAAATTTAAATTATGAAATTGTTGGACGTAACCCTACAATGGTAACATGGTGTGTATAGGATGTCAGCAAAAAAAACAAAAAACAAAAACAAACACATTTTAAAAATAAAAAATATTTAGAAAAAAATAAAAAAATCATTTACAAAAGCACATTTAATAATGTAATAATATTATACTATACTACTAAATCAAAACACAAAAACAAAAAAAAACAAAAAACATAATATAATAATAAGATATATATCAAGATTAGATTTAAGATACTAGTTAATATTTATTAAATTTTTCTAGAATATTTTACAAATAATTAAACAAATAAATTATATTTTTTTTTAAATCACTTCTTTAAATATAATTATTTAAAAAATTAAATTATCAAATTGAAAAAAAAAATTAAATTAAAATTAAAAATAATAAAAATATCTAAATATACTACTGAATGGTAGATAGACATTAACTTTCTCTACCAAACATTACATATTTATATTTTTCAAAAAATTATTAATTATAACCTTCAATCCATAAAATTAGATGCATGTATCAATGAAACACATTTAAATATATTACTAGTTTATTATACTATTTCCTCTGTTGACATCCTCTTCCAATCGCCGCGATGCCCACCCACGTTATTTGACACGCTAATCTTTAAAAAAACTGTCTCAATCTCGCTCATCTCTCTATAATTTCTATTTATTTCCCAATCGCAGACTCCAAAGAAAATTATTGCTCTTGCACTCAGAGATTTGAGATAGTTCAGACGAATTCCTCATGGAAGCCGTCAACAATGGCGAAGCCACCAGCGGTGTTTCAAAAAAGCCGCGAGTTAGGTCATTTTGCAGAAGAATAAAAGCTTTTTCCCCAGTTCCATACCTTCTCAAAGCTTTAAATTTTTATATGAGAAGTGTGTCTGAGTGTGCGGGAGCGGCAAATAATTGCAGCTTGGCTGTAGGAGGTCCCGGTGTTTCCATTGCTACTGTGCCAAACAGCTTCAGCACCGCCTCCTCCAGAATTGATAAAGAATTTGGTAAGCAAGTGAGAAATGCCTCGCAGACGAAGAGCAATGCATCTCCTAGAGCGCAAGAGAAGCCAAATTCCAGAAGCTTGGGCGTTAAAACAGGTCCTCCTGTGGGAAGGATCGATGAGGACAGCCCCTGCTATTTTCCGGCATCTTTTAGAAAGAATGCTCCGCAACCAGATCTTCGCTTCTCTGGCACTCGCATCTGTCATTCTGCTCAAATTTGTTAAGTTCCAAAAGAAATTGTTGTGTAAATAAAAATGTTGTGTATAGTTTGCGCTTATTTATCTTTTTGGACCTTTCTCTGTAAGCTCCTTCTGTTTTCTTCTACAGCTGTGAGCTGTTTATCTCCGGTTTGCTGCTTCAAAAAAAATAAAATGGATGTTGTGTATTATGAAAGGGTTAAATATTAAATTGCGATACCTAGTAATGATATGTTTGTAATTAGTTATTTATTTAGTTTTAAATTTATGAAGATCGATGAAAGTTCGTTATTGTTTTATTTTTTAATAATCTTCTTGAAAATTATGTGATCTGGATATATTTGTATTCATCGTACAGAAGAATAAAAGCTTTTTCCCCAATTCCTAACCCTTCTCAAAGCTGTAAATTTTTATGTGAGAAGTGTGTCTGAATGTGCGGGGGCGGCCAATTATAGCAGATGGCTGTAGGAGGTCTGGCGTTTCCATTGTTACTGTGCCAAAGAGCTTCAACAGCGCCCCCTCAAGAACTTATGAACAATTTGGTAAGCCAGTGAGGAATGTCTCGCAGAGGAAGAGCAATTCATCCCCTACAGCACAAGAGAAGCCAAATTCCAGAAGCTTCGGCGTTAAAACATGTCCTCCTGTAGGAAGGATCGACGAGGACAGCCCCTGCTATTTTCTGGAATCTTTTAGAAAGAATGCTCCGCAGCCAGATCTACGTTTCTCTGCCACTCGCATCTGTCATTCTGCTCGAATTTGTTAAGTTCCAGATGGAATTGTTGTATTAAGTTCCAGTTTGCGCTTATTTAGGATGATCTTTTTTGACCTTTCTCTGTAAGCTCCTGCTGTTTTCTACTACAGCTGTGAGCTGTTTATCTCCGGTTTGCTGCTTAAAAAATAATAAAAAAAAAATGGATGCGTTGTATTATGAAAGGGTTAAATATTAAATTGCGATAGTAATGCTATGTTTGTAATTAGTTATTTATTTAGTTTTAAATTTTTGAAAAGTTCGTTTTTTTTTAATTTTTTAATAATCTTATTGAAAATGACCATTCAATTAAAAATATATATATCTTATTGAAAATGATGTGATTTAGATATATTTTTATTAATTTATTTAGATAATACAAATGCTATTATTTGTATAATTTAATTATTTTAATAAATAAGTAATAGCAATGCTGTTTTTTCTTTCTATTTTATATTTAAATTACAAGCATTATAATATTTTTCTTTTTTAAAAGATGAAACTCTTAACTTTTTGATTTACAATATACACACAAATTAAAAGGAAAAGTTAGATTGTAATTTTAGTTTATTCTTTTAGATCTATACATTATATTATAATTATTTCAAAATTATTTTTCAATGTAATATATAATCATTATAATTTCAATTTCAAATGTTAAATTATGAATAATAGATATGAATGAATATAATTTTTTTAAAATAAAATCAATAGTTAACATTATAATTAAATTAACATTATAATTAATTTAAACAACATGCATTTCTCATTTTTAATTAAATAATTAAAGTAGATACAAATATATGTGATAAAAATATAACTAAATCTTCTGAGATAGCAAAATGTTATTTTTCTAAGCTCTGCATTGCCATTCACCAATGAATAAACTCAATAGTTAAACATTGAAATTGCTAAGCTTTTCAAAATGAGAAATGCATGTTGTTCGTCGAAGTGTTGATTATTATTTTTTAACTAGTAATAATTTGTCAGTTACCACATTTTTTGGAGTTCGTTCCAACTATTTTGGAATGTAATGCGACGGCTAGGCTTTAATAAATCCCAACATGTTTGACATGATGTAAGAAAATAATAAATATTGAACCTGTCATATTTGGCAAATTATTGTTCCATTCACAAAAGTGAGTTTTAATTATTTTTATTTTTAATAAAATTAAGGTATGATTTTTTTTATTTAAAGGTAAAAATGAGGGGTATTTATTTCATTAAAGTTATTTGGTATATTATTTCAAAAGATCAAGGGTTTGATGAATTTTGTTTAACAAGGTTTAATCTTTATTAGGTGCTATGTGAATCATTTAATTTAATCAAATATTATAATGTGAAAAAAATCAAGCGAAAATATTGAATTAAAAAATAAGATTTAATAAGGAGATATACAATATAAGCTTTGAGTTATCTATATATATGTACAACTACCTTTACTAACTCAATATAAATTTTTTTTCATTTTTTTTTCTTATTACAATTGCATATGATTTTTTTTTTTAAACCAAGCATTAAAAGTAATAAAAATTACAAATAGAAGAGCAACATGAAGGTTGCAAAAACCAAGCATAGACAATCAACGGTACACAATAACCCAACCTGGGCGAAAAACATCACTAAACTTTACATAAATGTCCATAAACAAAAGCACTACAAAATACATAAAAAGACTTATCAATAAAGTTGTCAAAGTTCTCAATAAATAGCTAAATTAAATTTTGAATTTGAACACAAGGAATATTTTGCATAGAGCTGGAGTATCTAATACTTTATCTTATCCAAGTGTTTGTTGATTTTCACCTTTTCTTTGGGTACCCCCTGCAATTGAGAACACAACACAACAACTTGAAAAATAATATAATAGTAAAACTTTAGCATGTCTCCTTCCTGGTGAAAATTATGATTAGAAAAAATTGATAAGCATCTGTACTTTTCCATATATTAAGTAAAATAAAATGTCTCATAGACTTTGCAACAACATTATTTTGCATGCCAAACCCCAATAGAACTTCTTTCCAACTCAATTTGTGCTCAAAAATTGCTAACAGAAATTTAAAGATAGTATTCCATTTCCTTTTAGTCCATGAACAATCCCAAAAAATGTGTTTTAGACTTTCATTATACTGGTAGAAAGGGCATATAACCGGCTGCACCAACATGTATCTTAGCCTATCACCAACTAAGTAATTTGAAATGTAACACTTTCCAAGCCTCAACTTTTCACCTCCATATATATGCACACTTAGTCTTCTCCAAACCTTTTCTTTGAAGTTGCAATTCCATTTCTAATTAAGCATTGGATTTAAATGCAAAGAAGGAAGCAAACTTAGGTAGACTTTTTTCAAATGAAAACAATCAAATTGGATTTTGGACATCCAACACCAATATTTGAAGGCATTGCAGTGCAAGGGAGTACATAGTTTTATAACAAGGTCCACAAGAACAAAAGATCTCACAAATATAACAAAACTTTGAAGCTTATTACTTAAACTAAATTTATTCTTAATACTTTGCCAAGCAACACAATCAAACACATTATAGTCCCACAAGTCTCCAAATTTTTTAATCCCTTTATTAAATAGGTGAAGTTCCTGTCTCGGGAAAGCAATAACAAGAGGTTGTCCTTGGTATTGAATCATTTTATTCCATCAAATGGATGATGCAACAAAACTAAACCCATGTTGGAAAGAAGCACCTTTCCAATTTAAACAATTACAAATTAGTTGCCAAACCTTCCATATGGACCGCAAAGGGAATGAAACTTTAAGCTAAAAAAAGGGAGCAAACAAGATTTTATCAATCCATCAGACCAATTTCCATTTCTTTTTAACAATAGCTTGTGTGATTCGGTAACGAACCAAAATATTCCAAGGTTCATCCCCAACCACCATTTTAACTATCCATTTAGCAACCAAACAAACCCATTGGATTTTGGGATCTAACAACCCCAACCCACCTTTTGATTTAGGTTGAATGCAATGCAACCACGAAGTTGATTTAAAACCATCACCATTTCAATTAGACCAATGAAACTGTCTAATAAGTTTGATAAGATCTTCATAGCCCTTTTTTGAAGGCATCCAACATGATGAGTAATACACATGTGAAGCCAAAAATATATAGTTATCAACTTGAATATTCCCAGCTAGGGGCAAAAATTTATTCCCCCAAGAGCACATCTTAGTTTTTAGCTTGGTAAGAAACCATTTCTACATATCAAATAGAGTAACACCTGTCCCAAAGGGGATGCCCAAGTAATGAGAAATTTCTCCATGCTTAATTTTTTTCCAATCTTTTGGTATCCAATTCATGATAGGATCAGTATTCACCATAAGAAATTTAGTTTTATGATGAGCTAATTTAGAACCAAAAATAGCATAATAGAGTTCAAGAACCCCCATCACATTATGAATTTCTTCTTTAGAATTTTGAAGAAAAAGCATGCTATCATCAACAAAATGTGAGTTAAGCACAACAACATCATTAGGTATTGAAACCCCCCTTATTGATCTCATCTGATTATACTTTTGTAGAAGATTACCAAGACAATCGACAACAAGCACATAAAGGAATGGTGATAATGGACAGTCCTATTGGATTGAACATTGCAAGGGAAAGGAGTTAGATAATTCCTTGTTAGAAAACCTTGGCAGCAAGCACCTTTGCATAGAATATGAATATTAGAGGTGTTGAATGACCATAGAAACAATCGTAGTTGGACACATCTTTTCATTTAAAAGTTTGTTTGATGGGAATCTTTATATAAAACTCGTATGGCCTTTATCGACATCAAAAATACATCATAGATGTGTAGGGCATCTTTCATGGGAGTTAGTGAGAAACAATATTAATGTCATGAATCTAATTGAGATTTAGGTAATGGTTTTTATTATATAAATGCTTTAAATTTCAAAATCTTCTAGAACAAGAAAGAGTTGGACATATTTTTATATTTAAAATTTTATTTGATGGAAATTAGTATATAAAAAAAAAATGCATAACTTTCATTAAAACAATAAATACATAACGAATGTATATATTTATTGTTTTGAAATAAATTATAATCTTATTAGAAAGATAAATATGATGAAAATAAAATTATGAAATTGTTCTCATAGTTAATATTTATTGAATTTATGTGAAATATCTTTTAAATAATCAAACATATTAATAAATTATATTACTTTCAAAATTAAATAGAATTATTGAAAAAATCAATTATCAAATCCATTTTTTTTTAATCAATAAAAACATCTAAATATCTTATTGAACGGTAGATAGACATTAACTTTCTCTACAAAACATTATATAATTATTTTTTTCAAAAAAATATTAATTATAACCTTCAATCTATAAAACTAGATATTGTACCAATGAAACACAACGCGACTTAACTGGCACACTATAAGCGTTGAATGGCTTAGGTGGCCAGACCCATGTGGGGCCCTCTTAACCCAACCTCTGTGTTTTCGTAGCGTTTCTTAACCTGAACTTTTTGAAATCTCTGTTTCCTTTATGATATTGCTATCAGGATTCAACCGTGTAGTTTCGAGTCAAACTCATTGACCCATGTTTCATGAGTAGTGGTTCACAAGAACCCATCTCTCATGATAACGAATGGTCCACTTAGCACTCATTGCATCTAAGTGATGCTCACAAAGGTGAAGCACTGGTCCGTCCCGGGAGGTCATCCATCCCAGTATTGCTTCAGCTCAAGCGCGCTTAACCAAGGAGTTTTCTCCAAGGTTAAGCCCGCTTGAGTTGTTACCCCATTTGCAAAACCTTCAGCAAGTGTTGTGCCTTATGAACCATTCATAATAGAGCCCCTTTTAGCTCATCAATTGATAATAGTGTTCTGCCATTTACAGTTTACATTTCCCGTTCCCGTTCTTGTTCCCATGCCGTTCGCGTTTTCCATTTCCACCATTCACATTTGTCTAATGTAGCCAAAATAATAAGCACTCAAGCAACTCGGGGGACAGATGCAGTGAACGGAGTCAAACAGGAACTATATTGGCATTGTTTTTAAGCCCATTCCTTGCATTTCACCATTTTCTGGCGTCACAAATTTCCTTGGTCATTCAACAATTTTAATCCCACATACATTCCAGGATATACGTTGGGGTGAGTAATTTTATATTTATCAGAAGAGAGTCACACTAAAAGTAGCTTAACGTGTAAATATTTTTTCCTTTTATTCTATATGCAAATATTAAATAATAATATTTTTATTAAAATATTTACATTTTAAAAATTAAATTAAATAGTTATATTTTTATTTTTATTTTTTTTAACGAATAATTTTTATATTTAATATTTTCATGATTATAAAATATATTTTAATAATATCATTATATTTAAATTTTTATTTTAAAAAAATGTTTTTTATTATGTTTTATTTATAAAATTATGTAAATTTTATAAAACACATGTTGAGTTAACAATGATTTAAATTTCAAATATGAAGAATTTGAAGTTATAATTTATAGAAGTGTGATAATGTTGGTAACATGAAACGAAGCTCCCGTATCTAACATCCAAGCATTTGCTTCAATTTCTTCTTCGATTAACAAAAGTACACTATCTTCAATATCTACTCCTTGGCTCTAACCATGCTTTGATACCAATTGTAGAGTATTAAAGGAGCAGACAAAAACAAGAATTAAAAGTCACACAACATAACATAACAGCATAATAGCATAACACGAGTTTTAACATGGTTCACCATAAATGGCTACATCCACCAGGAAGCAGGGAATAATCTTATATTAACCAACGATACAACACAATACATGAACTATACTTATACACTCATAATCAACTATGAACTCAAGAGTTGGGAGGAGATGAAGAGTCAAATGACTGTTGGGCTTCACATCCCAACAGATAACACAATGGAAAATATGATAATTATAGATAAAAGAGTATAATCTAAGAATCAAATAAATCTTTATATACAATCAATAATTAATTTTGATTAATAAAAGATAGTTGTGGGAATATATAATTTATAATTTAATGTTAATTAAAGATAAGGATGTTTAGTTATAAGTTTGATGATGAAGAACTCTAATGTAATAGAGAAAAACAAAAGTGCCTTGAGTCTACATAATTGGAAGCTAAGTCTTACCACCAACAATCATAAGAAGGAGAAGGTGAGGAAATAAGGTTAGGAATTATGCTTGTATAGAAAGTGGTAATGCTTCACCTAATACACTAGCCATGGGATGATTACAAAATATATATTTAATAATGTCATTATATTTAATTTTTTAGTTTAATGAAGAAAAATGTTGTTATTATGCTTTATTTTATTTTTTTTAAAAGTAATTTCATAAAAGGCTAGCATTAAATAAATAAAATGTGATGCTTATTTTAAAATTCAATGATACAAATTTGTTGTTGGAGATGTAGATGCTGATTATTTGAAGTGTTGGAGGTTCCAAACTTGATTATATAAATGTCTTAAAATATGTGAACAAAATGTTTTTTTGCTTTGGTTCATATATGTGTTTGCAAAATAGAACTATTGTATAAGCTTACACCTATAGTTGTAAGAATCAACTAGAAAAAGAAAATCTTTGGAATTCACCCACTTTTATCTTCTAACATTTACACCTCAATATGGATTGACAATGTTAAAAAACACCATTACGAAATCTACTAAATTGTGAGGGTTGTGTTATCCTCATTTAGATCCCTATATGATTAGTAAATGTCTTAATTTTTTTGGGTTCATATCCATGTCTAAGAAATTGAACTACTGTACAAATATAAACTTATACCTATAAGAATAAAATAGCAAAAATTTGATGCTTAGAATTTGGTTGCCTTGTTCTTCTAATATTTGAACCTCAATATAGATTGATAATGCTTAGTAATTTTTTTAGGGAATGTGCTAAATTTTGAGGGTTTTGTTCTCCTTAATTAGACCCCTGATCAAACCAATTCTATGACATAGGAATAATGATTAAAGGCATGATGATTTATGTTATGAGAAAACATTATTATATTTCTCTAAAAGAAAATGGTTGTTTTGATAAATCCTACTTAAACCTTTGATAATTTTAAATCTTTGAGTGCACGTCTTTGAATAAATTGTAGCATGCAAATCAACATAAACATGCACTAGGTAAGCTCACAATGCCTAGTGGGAGGGTGTTTAAATTTTAAAAGTTTAGGGTTCAAAATTACAAAGTCAAGTTTGCACTAGTAGATCTTATCCAAGAAAGGGCAATGTCATGAGATGAATTAACACATGAACATGTCACTTGTAGACTTCTAATTTCACAAATGATATTCTAGTCAAAGTGTGCCAAAAAAGAAAGGAAAAGGGCATGGATATATCATTAAATTTTTCTCCCACTTTGATGTGCATGTGAACTTCTATGATGGCACATATCAAAGTAAACAAGATATCAATAAGGAAATTATTTTCCTTGGTCTTCTAAAATATGAACCTCAATATAGATTGATGATGTTTAATAACACTTATAAGGAAAGCGCTAAAGTTCAAGGGTTTTGTTCTCCCCAATTAGACCCCAAATCAAACCAATTCCATGACTTAGGAATAATGATTAAAGACATGATGATATATGTTATGATAATGTGCTATTACATTCCTCTCAATGAAAGTTTATCTTTTGATAAATCTCCTAATAATCTTAAATGGTTAAGTGAATGTCTAAGTTAAATAAAATATACCATAAAAATCAACACAAAAATGCACTACGTAAACTCACAATGACTAATGGGAGGATGTTGTCAAGATTTAAATTGAATTTGAATTTTAAAAGTGTAGGGTCAAAAATTATAGCTATGGATGATCAAGGTCGAATTTGTACTAGTAGATCTTATCCAAGATAGGGTAATGCCATGAGATAAACTCATACAAGAATTTTCCACTTGTAGATTTGTTATTGCACAAATGACAATGTAGTCAAAGTGTGCCAAAAAATAATGAAAAAGGGCATAAATATATCATTAATTTTTTCTCTCATATTGATGTGCATGTGAACTTCTATGATGGTGCATATCAAAGTAAACAATATATCAACAAAGAAATTATTTAAATATTTTTTAAATACTAAAATGATATAGATTTACTAAAAACATATAGTTCACCATTATATTTTCCTTCCAATAATAACTCCAAAAAGACACAAAATTGAAAAGTGTGTAATGAATAACATCTATCAAACATTTAAAATAAATATGGTGACTTAATTTATTATAATTCTTTATTTAACATAAAGATTGTACTTTATATTTATAAAAAGATATTTCATATAGATAGTTATTGTTTGACTTTTAAATTTAAGATTGCAATTAAAAAGTGAGAAAAAGGTTGGAGTTGCTTTAGTATTAATGTGATTATAGGATATTTTAGGGCCATTTTTCACTTAATCCCTCCTTAACAAGCAAAATTAGTTTATGGATTTTAAAATTGTGTTAGCTTTTTTCTTTGGCTAGTGAATTTAATTGTGTAAATTCTTTTATATTTTTAAATGGTATATATCTCTTTATGTTTGTTGGATTCTTTTAAGGTTAGCTAGTTAAATAAGCTTATTATATTTTTTTGGTTAACGATAATAAGGGAAATAGAAGATTTATGCATTCTATTGGGATTTAAAAAAAAAAAATTATGGTGTTTCTTTTACTTTAAGTGAGTTTTTAAAGCCTATCCCTAAGCAAAGTTAAAATTGATATAGTATCTATTATTAAGAAATTTTATTTAACTATGGGGTGGTGGACCTAGCTCGATTAGCTAAAGCATCTTGTTGTAGGCAAGAGGTCACGAGGTCTAGTCTCCCCACCATCCCTGTGGTGCCAGAGGGCATGTCATGCTAGCGTCACTGGTCGCGTGAAATTTTTTTACCACATGCACTACAGTCTATAGGGGGTGGCTACCTGATTCTGATTCTTGTAGTCTATAATAATAATAATAATAATAATAATATAGTAATTTTGATACTAATTCTTTTGGCTCTACTATTTTTGGGTCCATTGTGAAAGGCTTAGTGATTTATTAAGGACTTCCAAAGGGTTTGGAGGTCTTCAATTAGAGTAAAAATTAATATTTGAGATTTTTTTCATTATGTTGGTCAATGAATGATAAGATTTATCTTCTTGCTTCTACTAGGGCTTGTTCATCTAAAGCTAGGCCTTGTAAATCTATTAAGTTTACTAACAATATTTTAGTTAATGAAAGCATTAATCCTTAGGAGACCTTTTAATTTATGTCTAATAAACCTATGCAATCGAAAAGAGATTATTCTATAATTTAGTAACATTGCGCCTGACCCACCAATCTGACCCACCTCCAACTTGATTTATTTGAAAAATACTTAATGCTACTATTAAGAAATCCATTCAAATTGATTGATGGGCATGAGTTAGTTGGTAGAGTTGGGTTGTTGTTGTTACTTGAGATCTTGATAACATTCATGGGATGGTAAGAATTTTCCATACTTGAATGGAGAAATTCCATAAAAACTAAATAATATAATAATTTTTTAATATTTTTATAAACTATCTAAGTCCCCTTTTTGAAAAATTACTTTGTTTAAAGTTAAACATAGAATTAAGCATATAAATTATGTATAACTTTTCTTAGATTTATAAAATTGTCAATATAAATGGAATATTTGCATCTAATTTCAAATATTATCAATATTTTAAGAATCATGCTCAATTTAAAAAGGAAAATTAACCCCAAAAAAATAGTTATATAAAATAATGAGACTTAAGTTTCTTTTCTAACCATCATATGGATTGTTTTGTATTGGTGATAATGAGATACTTCAAAATATACAAACTATAATATACATATCATGATAGAATCATAATTCACCTACATAAATTTAAAAAGAAAAAATAAGTTAAATTTTAGTTTATTTAGTATACTTTTAACTCCTACCAAATTAAACTAAAAGAGATTTAAAGATATTATTATTCAATCAATGTTTTAAACACAAAATTGTATTCATTAAACAAATATTTATAGGTATGTAAGATAAAGGTCAAAATAAATAAAATTAAAGATGCATAAGAGAATGAAGATCAATATTAGGATGAGAAACAAAAATAATTTAATGGCTTTTAGTTGCTACACAAGTTGTACATTTCTAGATTTTGTATACTACTACAACACATTCCTAAGTTCAAACAAATCATGACTCACAAGTTTCATTATAGTACATGCTTAGATTAATATTGACTTGACAAATAATATCATGTTAAATATAAACAATATTGTAACATATTGACATTATCATGCAACAAGTAGAAATTCCTTTTTTAGGCACCTCACATGTTCTTCAACACAACAAAAATACCACACAAAATTAGCTATTGACAAAGGTCTGATACT